>CM060677.1:18600611-18924332 GCA_030686995.1 Artemisia argyi
AACCACCTATGCTCAAAACACCACTTATTAAAGCATGATACAGTGGTGTTGGCGGCGGAATCACTTGTTGGTGGCGGCCGTATTGGTTGTTGTGGAGACGGCAGAATCTACTGGAAGTGGTTATGTGGCGTGGGTTTTTGTGTTTAGGTTTGAGTTGTGTTTTTTATTTTTTTGCGCTTGAGTTGTGTGGCGGCGAGAGAATGAGGTGAGGGTTGTTAGGGTTTCTGTTAGAGAGAGAACAAACATAGAGAGAATGATGATATCCAGTTGTGTGTTTTCCGAATGTGCATGTGCCAGGCTGCCAGTTGTGTTGCAATTCAGTTTTACAAGGGTAAAATGGGCATTGACCTAAAATTCAGTTTTCCACTTTTTCACTTTGACCATTTTTCCATTATAAGTAGTTAAGATATATATATATAGGTAAAAGGGATTTTTCACCATGGTAAAATATATTACTCCAAAAGATCGTTCAAAGTACAATGAAGTGTGGCTGAAATACCACATTAACCTCAAGCAGCCGCTTGAACTACCACTAGATCATTTATAACATGTCATCAACAACTAGAACAACCAATTACCAACATAAGAAAACATGCCAATCTTATGAACTGACAAAATAAAAATTATTTCCTAGCACGGCCTTGGAGCTTGATATCAAACTGATCGCAAAAATCATCCAATTTCCTTGGTAAGTCATAAACCTGAGCCGTATAATTATCAGAAAGATAGTCTTCAAGCTCGTTACCTCCACCTGCTGATGAAAAGTAACTTCTCATATGATCATTTGGCTCAAACACCTCATCATCATCATTATCAAAATCAACCATGTCACCCACCTTAGAAAATAGGTTGCCCCTTTCTTTTACCATCAACCACCTGATTAGGAGTGCTCTTCATGGTCGATGGGTGAATAAAATTTGTCAGCAGATATAATGAAAAATGATGAAGAGACCGTAGATGTAAAAGATATAGTAATATAGTAGGAGTATTACTTTCTAAGCTCATGATAGAATTAGTTTATTAGCTCTTAACGAGTGTTTAGATTAGCTTACGCTAATAACTAATAAGCTGAAGTATTTGAATAAACGTATGCGTGTACAGTTACCAAAAAGTTTAACAAGCTCAAGCTTTCCCAGATACCAAACAAACTATAAGGTTGTCAAAACCTCAATTCTTAAGTAAGCTAAATCAAGCCCCCCTAAATCATCATTCTCTATTGTTATTGTATATGAAGCAAGTAGACAGAGAACATACCATGCATCCAATTCTAACATCACAAAGATATTCTTTACCAAATTCAGAGAGCATATTACATGTCTATTTGCATCAATTGGAAGTTTAAGGTGCACAAGCTATAAAACCTAGGAAAAAAAGTGAGCCTGACCTCCATAAGTAGGATTAGAGTATTACTCGTATTACAAAAAACATTGCTGCAACAACTAATTTCTCTGCAAGAGATTATCCTCAAAGTTCTATTCCCTTGATGCAACAACAAATCATACACATTGTGGAAAAACATTTTATTTTCATTCTGCTCAAATTGTACAATTTAATAAAATTCTCCTTAACGTGATCACTTTTTTGCAGCTAGTTGCCAGATAACATATGGAAGGATGACTCCAATTCCACCTGCATCAAGCAAAAAACAAGGTAAAGATATCCATGTGAATACAGCTTTTTTCTGTGAACAATTTTAGGCATAGGTGGTAGAAAATACAGGTCGGTTAATAGATGAAAACTGATAACTTGGTAATTTTCGTACTGGTCAAAACTGGCCAGGTTTTGTCTGCAGAATTTATCTGCTGACATTTTTTTGTCCTTAATTTCCAAGACAACTTATTTATCAAAGAAAATTAGAAAAGCTATATCTGAAAATAAATAAGACAATTGTTTGCAAAATTTTATCTGCTGACATTTTTTTAAGTAAGACAATTTAGTTGGTTGTCAGCCCAAATTGACCCATTTTGATATAAATGGGTTGCTATTGCCACCTGAAGCCAACACTCTCTATGTAAATCAAAGCATACAAATTGATACATGTGGTGGTTTTGACTAAACTAGAATTTTAAATAGCTTTCATAGTGTCATATTTTACGGGCAGCAAAGTACAAGAAGCAATTCATCATTCCTAAAAACAAGACCTAAGTCGGCCCATTCAAAAAGATAGCTTTTCATTTCTTTCTTTTTGATGTTCCATCCATTGACTATCTAATGCAAGTTCTTTATTCTTGTTATAATGAAACATAATGACACTTATCATCATCTTTGAGAAGGAAAATAGAAAACAAAGAATATAGGGCTTAAACGTAAGGAGCAATCAACCCTGATAGAGTGGAGATCGAATAACAATTACGGGATGTCGACTATGGACCAGCGGTAAAGACAATGACAATCGGGGCACAATGAGGGTTGAACTTCGATCACGTTAAGAATATGATGCCATATCGTGCATGAGGAGGAAGATGGTCACTTTAGGGTTTTAATGTTCTTTTCTCTATTGTGTTATCATTGAAGAAAATATAAACACTATTATAAATTAAATGTTCTAAAATACTCATTTTGTTAATTTAGTTTTAAAAATACAATGGTCAATTAAAAAACTCCTTAAAAAGTGAAATTGGCGAGGTACAGGCTACTTTTGAGAATCAACCTTCTATGACTGGCACTATTAATTATAGCAGACTAGCAAGTAGCAGCAAACCAAGAAAGTAAATACAAACACTAATGCTCACAACATATTATAGCAGAACCAAAACTTCTACTATCTGTTGACATAGCAGACCCAAAACTTCTACTATCTGTTGACATTACTAACTCCTGAAAGAAAGCAGGTAGCTAATCGACATCTAATGGAACCTAGCAGAAAATGACCTTTTTAGGAGTAGCATCAACATTTCAAAATACATGTAAAAACGATGAGTTGGTATTAAACAGCAATCCGGTGCTGCTTACGGCTTGTCCTCAAACTCAGATATATCTGGTATCTTCTCCTCTAAACTCTTAAATGCACGAATCTCACCGACATTTTAGCTGCCTGAGAATCACAATCAAATGGGTCTTCTTCAATCACGCCCCAATGATCAATGACACACTATGAGAAAGCTTCACAAGTCTTCAATGCACTAGATAACCCAATGGATTTCACAAGAGGGATAAAAGCCTTGATGTGGTAAAACGGAACACCGGCATGTGATACTCCTCGACCACCCTACCCCGCCTTTGATTGAATATATTATAGACATCAGTCATGTTTTGCTCGGCTACTAAGACTCACAAGTACATGTTTTGTTTCTTGCATTTTTTTCATAACAAGAAAATCAACTCTGACTCGCTCTCTTGAGACTGCTGATGTGCAATATGAAGCTATTTCACATTTTCTTTATTAATACATTTTTTTAATGTTCTACCATGTTATCTTATTTCAATTATTTTCTGTACCAGCTTACACCTTAGGAGCTTTGTTGTATGATGGTTGCAACGATGACATCCGTAACATATCTGTAATCGGTCATGTTGGGCATGGTACAGAACAACCTTTTAGGAGGTAGCATCAACATTTCAAAGTACATATAAAACGATGAGTTGGTATTAAACAGCAGTCCGGTGTTCCATTAAAATCCTAAAGTGACACTGACCAACATGACCAATTAGAGATATGTTACGAATGTCATCGTTGCAAGCCATCATGCAACAAAGCTCCTCAAGTGTAAGCTATAAAATAATTGAAATAAGATAACAGGGTAGAACATAAAAATAAATAAATAAATAAATGTATTAAAAAAGAAAATGTGAAATAGCTTCATAGTTGAAAGAAAAAAGTGACAAAGTAATTGGCTGCAATATAAAGAAAATAATAATTAGAGAATTGCATATTAGCTAGAAGAACATACAATTAATAGCTAAACAACAAGTTTCATCACTGGTTGAATGAAAATCCGTTATGTATTGTTTGTACCTTCAATCCTTTTCTAGTACACTCTTATTTTAACCTTCTTTATTAAATAATAATTTAAAAATTAAAACAACATTGGCTATTCTTCTGACTTATTAAGACACATATAATTCTTCTCTTTTTTTTTTCCTTTTTTTTCTCCTTTTTTTTTTAAACAAAAGCACATAATTAATCGCTTGCCATTTTCACAAATGTTACTTAGTCCAAAGTAATGTACAACTTTAATACATCATTCCATAACCTTCAAACTCTTCAACTTCTTTTAACTTTGGCAAAGAACATTGCTAATTTTTAATACCTACACACCTAAACATATGTATCAATCTTCGTTTACTTCCTTCTAAACAAGACAAACAAGACATTTTCTTACCTCTCTATCTTTTCCATGTACTTATGTTGTTTATATAACAAAGAGATGTGTAGTTTTCTAAAAATATGACAAACCTATTTCAAAAAACAGTACCTAAAATGTTCAAAAAATGTATATCTACACATAAAAACAGCAAAAGAAAACCTTCAAAACTTGATTAATAGTCATAGATCTATTAAAAAATTCAAGAAATACCTCAAAACTAGAGTTCGGTAGTGTTCTGACTTGGGTTATCGGTGGAGGTGCGAGGGTCAGCCGTGGATATGCGTCTTCCTGTGGACCCTCGTAAAGGTTCTTAAACGCTTTTTCTGTGCATATAGATGAGAGATCATCATCTCAAGTAAAGAAGTAGAAGAAAGCCACTTCTGCATTATACGGTTCATTAACATTTCACCCTTCAACTCCCTATCATTATGCTCCAATGTCACACCAAACTTTCTCAACAATATCTCTATGTGATCTATGTCGTCTTCCAGACATGACTTAATTACATTCTTATTAGGATTATAGCAAAAACCTAACAAACCCACGTTCGCATGAAAAATTACGCACTTCAGTCCAATTATTAGTGGTCGTGTCATAAAAATGATCACCCCGTAGGCGCATCATTAACTTTGACTTAAAGAGGTTATTTTTATCATGAGCTAACATGGACACAAAGTCTAACAATCTAAATGCCCAACCATGTTTACCCGATGAAAACGCAACAATGTCTCCATAGGAATGAATCGATAAGAGTCACAAGATAATCTTTGTTGGTCATCTTGCAGTGAATATAGGTACCAGTTGACATGACGGTAATATCATGTTTTGCTTCACCCTCAAGTCCAGTGGTACGCTTTTGCACATTGCAAATTGGTGAAAAACTACCAGCAGTGGTCTGAATAAGGCTAGTCAGGGTTGATTTCCCATGACCAACATGACCGATAACAGATATATTCCGGATGTTATCAGTACATGCCATGATATGACAAAGCTTCTCACTAGTAAGCTCCATCAAGTGTCACCAAAGAGTAATTGGCTGCAAAAAAAAAAAAAAAAAAAAAAAAAAAAAAAAAAAAAAAAAAAAAAAACATATCAGCTAGAAGAAAATACAATTAATAGCTAAACAACAAGTTTCATCACTGGTTGAATGAAAATCCGTTGTGTATTGTTTGTACCTTGAATCCGTTTCTAGTACACTCTTATTTTAACCTTTTTTTATTAAATACTAATAATTTTAAAATTAAAACAACATTGGCTATTCTTCTCACTTATTAAGGCACATATAATTCTTTTATTTTTATTTTTTTTAAACAAAAACACATAATTAACTGCTAGTCATTTTCACAAATGTTACTTAGTCCAAGCAATGTACAACTTTAATGCATCATTACATAACCTTCAAGCTCTTCAATTTCTTTTAACTTTGGCAACGAATATTGCTAATTTTGTATACCTAAACTTCAAAATATATGTATCAATCTTCATTTGCAACCTTCTAAACATGACAAACAAGACATTTTCTTAACCCCTCTCTATCTTTTCCATGTAATTATGTTGTTTATATAACAAAGAGATTCAGTTAGTTATCTTCTTTGTAGTTTTCTAAAAACATGACAAACCTTAAAAAAAAAAAAAAAAAAAAAAAAAAAAAAAAAAAAAAAAATGTAGATCTAGACATAAAAATTATAGATCTGCAAAAGAAAACCTTCAAAACTTGATTAATAGTCATAGATCTATTAAAAATTCAAAAACATACCTCAAACTAGAGTTCGGATGTTTGTGTTTTTGTGATGATACTGTGATGTTTTTTTTTCTTGTGTGTGTGTGTGTGTGTGTGTTTTGCAGGTACATGAAGGTTCAACCGTTCAAGACGACCCAAAATTATATATGTGGTAAATGTGTGACAAGCAAAATTATATATGTGGTAATTAAACGACATAAATGTGAATAAAGTGCTAAATGTAGCAAGAAAGAAACTAGATCTACCTTAATTCCGAGACCGTCTATTTCAACAAAGATGACAATATAATCACCATGCCACATGCCAGACACTCCTTTCATGGCCAAAATCCATGGCTTGTCCAAGAGGGTATCGTTTTGAAGTTTGTGGTGGTGGGGATGATGAGATGATAAGTGGTTAAATGTGAAAAGTTAGCTGTAAAAAGTAAATACTCTTGAGTCTTGTGTCTGGTGTATCAATTAAAGCTTGATAAGATGTATCAATGTTATTAAACATTTCTTCTCTGGTCTGTGTTGGCATTAAAAAAATATTAGGAATTGTCTGCACATATTAAAGCCCTATACCCGACTTTAAGAACACCAACAACCTAGTAAACTAGTTGAAGTTTGAATGAATGAAAAGCTTTTTGGTAAAATAAAAAGAAAGTAACAAAGTTAGAAACCAACTATACCTTAACTAGCTAGTTTGATGGTTGTGAAGTTGAGTTTGTGTAGAATTGTCTATGGGATATAATCACTCTCTTTGTTACTATGACAACAGCTAAGCTTGATGATTTGACAATAATAACATCGTTAATTTCCATCAATTATGGAAACATTCCTCTAAACATCCTTTTACTAAAACATATATGCACATTATTACCACAAAACATGATTTAATCCAAGCGAATTGAATTTACATCAATTATGATCCGCAGGCATTAGAAGATAACTATCAGAACCGCAGTGTAACATGTTAGACACCTGCGCTGAAGACGTTCTCGTTCTTGAATCGGTTTTTCTAAGTTGTACATGAGATTCCGCTTCTTGTTTGAATCATGAGGGAATTGTACCCAGGCCATCAATTGTATAAGCCGTACGATTTGTGTGGCAGAAGGATCAAGCCCCGTGGATTAGTCAAGTAAAAGATTTGAAAACATAGTTACAAAAAGAAAGAAAGAAACGTAAGGCCATGATCATGTTGGGACATGATGTTGCATAAAATTGATATAAGAGTCCAGTTAGAAGTTTGAATAGCAAAATGCTACTTGGTTGATAGAATCCAGTTAGATTTTTTTTGTTTTTTTACTCGCAAGTTCATGCCTACGTTCATGCTTTATAGGACATCATATATTGTCTCTTTTAATTTTTCTGATTCGAACCAATAACCCTTGATCGAATTCTGGAAATGGGATTCTTTTGAAAGATTCATCTTTGCTTAGAAGCTCCCATGTAAACAATGTCACCAAGCGATGAATCATGGTTAAAGTTTCCATTTTTGGAAGCTCCATATATACCAGGACACATCTTTGGCCCAGCTCCAAATGCCAATAAACTGAAAGGTGGCGGCGGTGGTGCATGTCGTTTCTCAAAACAGGTTGGATAAAACGTGGTTGGGTTTTGGAAAATGTTATCTTCCATTTGTGTCATGGACGCATAAACAATCACCTGAAAACACATCATGCATATCGAGCAAGTTATAGTTCTATCTGCTAATCTATATTTGATTTATATAATGTTTAAACGCTTGTTTGACATACTTGCCATCCTTTAGGAATTATGTATCCTCCGTACTCAATATCTTGGTTTGCTCGCCGAAAGTTTAAATTTATAGGAGGGGTTATTATTCTAAGTGTCTCGGATACTACTCTTTATGTCATCTTGGTAAGATGCAAAAGCTTCCCCCACCAATTTACTCTTGAAAAATTTTCTTCTTCTTCTTCTGCAATCACAACAATAAAGTCAAACGATGAATGGATTAAAATTTGGGTGCGGTGAAACTTACATTATCATATATATGACCACAAGGCGATTAGCACTCAAGCCAAAAAGCTAGGTTTCTACATGCCTAAAAAGTATGTATATATGTAAGTAAACAATGCATGAATTTGTAAAAACATGAATGTGCGCCTCTTGGACTCTAAGATCACTACCACATCGGTAACGATCTTAGCATATGGCCTCTGTAGTGGTTATAGTACAAATTGAGGACAAAATTTAGTTACACATTTGTAGACATAATTGAACACTTTTTAATGTTCATGAGAAATAACATTTAGATCTCCGCATTTAAAAATGTGGAGATCCCGGTTAGTACTATAGCCCCACACTCAAAATCATAGACAAATTTTCCCAAGTCTCCACAATATTAAGAGCCTAAACCATGTAGATTTCATATTTCGCATAGTGAGACAAGAATGTCTTACGTTGAGCTATACTCGAGCAGATAGATTTGTTGTTAGACATTAGCCTAGCCAAGAACGTAAGTAGAATGGATGTTGTATCATTACAGCAATGATGGTGTCAATGATCTCCTAATCAGATATCATTGTTGAGCTATCATCGTCAAGAATCTTAAGCAACGAAGTGATCAGATCTTCATCTTAATTTATGAGGATCAGGTCGTTTTTTTGTTCTTTGAGTGCTCCCTTTTCTCGCTTAGGAGATCTAAAAGCAATGCATCTAGTTTCTTTCTTGCTTTGATTCCGCCATTAAATTGATTAAAGGGAAAGTTGACGGGAATTACTAGCAAACTTTAGATCATATCTCGAAAAAGTGGTAGCAGTTGTTCTCTTTTGGGCCTCCTTTTGATCCCAAAGAGAATGGAACATATTACTCTGAAGGTTAAGGTCTTAATTAAAGGTTGAACCTATACGATAGTTTGATAATTAAACCATTATTAACTCTAAACAATGTGATACTAACGATCTTATGTGTCTGTTATCCATGAACTTATATTAACATAACTCAATTTCTCACTTATATGGTAGGAGCTAGAATACATCATTTCCTAATACGAAAATTATTAATTTTATCTTTAAGCATAAAAGGGAATTTTTTCTTTAAAGATGGTATCGGATTTCTTCATCCACTTTTGCAACATATTGTTTTAAAACTTCAAGCTTCAAAAACGAAACCATGGCTCCTCTAACTAGTTTGTGGTCATCGCCAATTAATTCAAGTATATTTTGGCTCCTCTAACTAGCAATACGTTCCCGTCAAAAGTGTACACAAATTTATTTGCATTTGTACCATTTAAAACAACTGTCGGGTATCCCAAAATATTAGCTTTCCATATAGGACCATGTTTGGCTATTGTTTTTCGAAACCATTCCTTGACTTTGTCATTTTAAGGCCTTAAGAAGACCGAAGGTTTGGCCTATGAAAGGAAGTCCTAGAGAACCTGGCGGAAGTCGATTGGAATATCGATTATGTCGAGAAAATAAGTACACATAAAGTAAAAATGACAAAAACGGTAGCAATAACATTGTAACTACCTTTAGGTCCATGGCTACAAACTCTCAGGAACTCAGGTTAATATATAGAAATGCTTATATGTGTAAACTCATAATGGCATCAAAGACATAAGATCCTTTTAGTAAACGAATCAGAGTTTTAGTACTGAAATTATTGTTTTTCGTGATAAAATATCGAAGTTATTATATCTTATATGTAACTATTGCCCCATGCTACATAAAAAATAGAACTGTTTTGACTTTTTTTTTTTTGGGAAATTTAGTTAAAATTGTCACAACGGGTTATATTGCAACTTGTGTTCAGACTTCAGAGTCAATGAAAGATCAAATGCGTGGCCATCTGTTGTGACGTATACAAATGCAAAAACCCGAGGTGGTATGCGTTCCCATGTTCTCCTTTCTTCTTAATATGTGGTTAAATTAGTTATACATGTTATTTATGAGATCTTAATCATCTCATAAATATATTTTAGTTTTGTAGAGAATCTTTTTATAAAGTTTAACCTTACACTTTACATACTAGTGCTCTCTATTTAGAGCATATGGTATAGTAACGAGTTCCCCTCGTTAAATTTTAACCTCGAGCGCGTGAAAGCCTCGTTACATACCGTGGCACAATGTTAAACCCCGTTAACGAGGAAGGTTACCCGGTTAACGTTGTGTGAAACATGTACTAAAAAAACAAAAATCATGCACCCCCTGCAACGTCTATATGACCATTGTTAAAAAAGAAAAGAAAAAAAAAATCAATCAATCAATCAATGTTGGCCCCCTAGTTCCCAACATTAACAAACGGCTAATTGTAAAAATAAAATAAAAAAAATAATAAAAAAAAAATATAATAATAATAATAATAATAATAATAATAATAATAATAATAATAATAAAACCTTCAAAACTTGATTAATAGTCATAGATCTATTAAAAATTCAAAAAAATACCTCAAAACTAGAGTTCGGATGTTTGTGTTTTTGTGATGATACTGTGATGTTTTTTTTTTCTTGTGTGTGTGTGTGTTTTGCAGGTACATGAAGGTTCAAGACGACCCAAAATTATATATGTGGTAAATGTGTGACAAGCAAAATTATATATGTGGTAATTAACGACATAAATGTGAATAAAGTGCTAAATGTAGCAAGAAAGAAACTAGATCTACCTTAATTCCGAGACCATCTATTTCAACAAAGATGACAATATAATCACCATGCCACATGCCAGACACTCCTTTCATGGCCAAAATCCATGGCTTGTCCAAGAGGGTATCGTTTTGAAGTTTGTGGTGGTGGGGATGATGAGATGATAAGTGGTTAAATGTGAAAAGTTAGCTGCAAAAAGTAAATACACTTGTGTCTGGTTTATCAAACTATCAATTAAAGCTTTATAAGATGTATCAATGTTACTGTATTAAACATTTCTTCTCTGGTCTGTGTTGGCATTAAAGAAATAGTAGGAATTGTCTGCACACATTAAAGCCCTATACCCGACTTTAAGATCACCAACAACCTAGTTAAGTAGTTGAAGTTTGAATGAATGAAAAGCTTTTTGGTAAAATAAAAAGAAAGTAACAAAGTTAGAAACCAACTATACCTTAACTAGCTAGTTTGATGGTTGCGAAGTTGAGTTTGTGTAGTAATTGTCTATGCGATATAATCCCTCTCTTTGTTACTATGACAACAGCTAAGCTTGATGATTTGACAATAATAACATCGTTAATTTCCATCAATTATGGAAAAATTCCTCTAAACATCCTTTTACTAAAACATATATGCACATTATTACCACAAAACATGATTTAATCCAAGCGAAATTACATCAATTATGATCCGCGGGCATTAAAAGATAACTATCAGAACCGCAGTGTAACATGTTAGACACCCGCGCCGAAGACGTTCTCGTTCTTGAATCGGTTTTTCTAAGTTGTACATGAGATTCCGCTTCTTGTTTGAATCATGAGGGAATTGTACCCATCAATTGTATAAGCCGTACGATTTGTGTGGCAGAAGGATCAAGCCCCGTGGATTAGTCAAGTAAAAGATTTGAAAACATAGTTACAAAAAGAAAGAAAGAAACGTAAGGCCATAATCATGTTGGGACATGATGTTGCATAAAATTGATAAGAGTCCAGTTAGAAGTTTGAATAGCAAAATGCTACTTGGTTGATAGAATCCAGTTAGATTTTTTTTTTTTTTTTTTTTTTTTTTACTCGCAAGTTCATGCCTACGTTCATGCTTTATAGGACATCATATGTTGTCTCTTTTCATTTTTCTGATTCGAACCAATAACCCTTGATCGAATTCTGGAAATGGGATTCTTTTGAAAGATTCATCTTTGCTAAGAAGCTCCCACGTAAACGATGTCACCAAGCGATGAATCATGGTTAAAGTTTCCATTTTTGGAAGCTCCATACCAGGACACATCTTTGGCCCAGCTCCAAATGCCAATAAACTGAAAGGTGGCGCGGTGGTGCATGTCGTTTCTCAAAACAGGTTGGATAAAACGTGGTTGGGTTTTGGAAAATGTTATCTTCCATTTGTGTCATGGACGCATAAACAATCACCTGAAAACACATCATGCATATCGAGCAAGTTATAGTTCTATCTGCTAATCTATATTTGATTTATATAATGTTTAAACGCTTGTTTGACATACTTGCTGATGACGTATAGTCTATATTTGGGCCGCGAGTCCAAATAATATACATTACTAGCGCCTAAGTCCACCACAAGTGGGCTGCCATGACAATGGTTTGGGCCGCAGTATCATTAGCTTGGGCCCACGAGGCCCAAAGCCCAACTAAACCCATTGGGTACGTGATAAGGATTATCTATTCATAGAATAGATATCCTTTCCTTGGATAAGCACCACAAGTGCGAAGAGTAAGGAGCAAGAAACCTACGTGGTTTCAGCCCCTATATAAGGAATGACATCTCTCATTCAAGGTACGATATACAAAACCCTAACTCTCTACGAGAACTCTAAATCGATTACTTACTCTCACGCCGGAGTCTAATCGGGGGAGACAATCCCTCGATAAGCCTAACGGTGTTGTTTTATTTTCTTAGTACGCAGGTAACAAGTACTAAGAAGCGAATTGGTACGAGAGCCAGAGCCAATAACCAGGTACGCCCAACTTTTGTATTAACAAGTGGCGCCATCCGTGGGACCCTACTAAGAACTAGAATGACGAAACATAAGAATTCAAGCCAGCGGACTCCGCAGTCAGAAAAGCGTGACCATCAGAGGAAGAATCAACAAGATCCGACCTCCAGACAGGTTGCTGGTACAACCAGCGCACCTGGTCACCACGAGGCAGAGACAACCCCACCTCTTCTAGCAGTAGAACTACCTATAAGGACTACCCAGATTACCCCAGTAGTCCCAAGCGTTGAAGAACTCCAGCGCACCCTCTTTGCCACTCCTCACCAAGCTATACCCGCAGTGAACAACACTGCGGCGCCAGGCGCGCCTGACCGAAGTAGGGCGCCCAACACTGAGGCAGAGATTCTTGCAACAACTGAGGACCCACCCGATCTAACTTTGGGAAACTTTGTATCCCAAAATTATGAGACCCTAACCGCCCTCATGCAAGAAGAAGCAACAAGAAGGGCAAGTACGAACCTACAAGCCCGACTCAATTTTGGTCCTGAACGCAAACCATCACCACTGCGTCACCCACGAGGAAGACGCGCAGAACGTACTACTATCCATGATAGGTTGGGTACGATATCCGATTCACAATACTCAGGAGACAGCGAGAGGCGCACTAATGTCCACTCCAGACTTGGCAGTCGGGGAATACAAGATCGATTAGGGCCTCAACATTCGCCAAGCCAAGGATCTTCCAAACCTGGGAGTAGGAGGATTCAAGATAGATTGAGGAGAAGAAGATCCCCAAGCAGAGATCCCTCAAGCTCTTCTTCTGAAAGAAGCCGGTGCAAGCGCCGAAAAAGAGACTACTCTTCTTCCAGTGACTCCTCGGACAACGAGGATAAAGAAACAGGACACTGGAAGTCAAGAGGAAAACGTCGCGAGGAAGAGAATGAAGATATGTCTCTCCCATGGCGACGCCAGAAAATCGATGCGTTTACACGGCGCATCAGCGATTACTCAGACCGTAAACGCAGGCGCATGCCCACTAATGTGAAAACATATGATGGAACAGGTGATCCGGATGATCACCTAAAAATTTTCGAATCAGCTGCCACTATCGAAAGCTGGCCACAGCCTGTGTGGTGCCATATGTTTAATTCCACATTAGTAGGAAACGCGCGCACATGGTTTAGCAAACTCCCACGTAGGAGCATTGGTGGATTTGAGGAATTAAGGAAAGCATTCCGCCTCAACTTCACCCAACGAAAGAAGTGCGCTAAAAACCCTGTGGAACTAGCAAGAGTGAAACAGCGTCAAGGCGAATCAACCAGCGCTTTTATGGAACGTTTCAAGGATGAGTGCATACAAGTCAAAACATGTCCTGAAATCCTAAAAATTTCAGGGTTCATGAATGGGATTAATAACCCAGAACTCATCCGAAAGTTGAATGACAAAGTTCCACAGATTTTTGATGGGCTAACAAAGCGCACTAGATCCTTTATACAAGGGGAAGCAGACGCTGCGGATAGCAAAAAGGGTTATTCAAACTATAGGCAGCAAGAGCAGCCGCGGAGACAATCCAATTATCAGAATAACAATCGCAACAGGAATTATCACAGTGGAAGAGACAACGACAAATATACCCCTCTTACAAAAACTCCGAGAGAAATATTTGTAACAGAAGGTGCGAACTTCCCAAAACCACCACCAATGCGCACTGCAGAGGAAAAGCGCCTAGGTAGCGGATACTGCGAGTATCACGGCCAAAAAGGCCATACAACTAACGAGTGCGTCCAACTAAAACAACTAATTGAAAAGCTAGTGAGAGAAGGCAGGATGGACCACCTCGTAAAGAACATCAAAGAGGGAAAAGATAAACAGAGAAACGGGGGTAAGAAAGAACCCCCAAAGGAAAAAGCTGATACTATATACATGATACAATCATGGCAACGCAAGATAAAGCAAAAAGTCAGCCAAAAATTCTCTCCAGAAAAAGAGATATCCTTCCCTACTATAGCTGCGGACAACGCAGTCGTGGAACCTCTGACCATTGAAATACATACAGGGGGACATGACATCCACCGCATGTACATTGATGGAGGAGCATCCGCAGATATCCTGTACGATCACTGTTTCAAAAGACTGCGACCTGAAATCCAAAGTCAATTGATACCAGCTACAACGTCATTAACAGGATTCACAGGAGAAAAGATTTGGCCCATGGGGCAGTTACGCTTGTTGGTGGTCGTAGGAGATGAACAACACTCAACCGCAACATGGATAAACTTTATGGTAATAAAGTCTCCTTCACCATACAATGGTATCATTGGAAGACCAGGAATATCATCCATGCGCGCAGTACCATCCACAGCGCACGGAATGTTTAAATTCCCAGTGGAAGGAGGAGTTGTCACTCTCTATAACACAACAGTACCACCAAGAGAATGCATCGCAGTAACAACTGAAGCAGAGACTATTCCAGAACAGCGCACGGAAAAAACGCCAAATTTAAAAGTCGCTATTCATCCAGATTATCCGGAACAACAAGTTTCGATTGGAGGATCTTTATCTGACAAAGGTAAAGCAGCTGTATGCGCACTCTTGCAAAAGAACCTAGACATCTTTGCATGGGAACCAAAGCATATGACGGGAGTACCGCGCTCTATCACAGAGCATAAGCTACAAATCCGACAAGGATACCCTCCAATACGACAAAAGAAACGCGGCCAGGCCCCAGATCGTGCAAAGGCTATTCTGGAAGAAGTACGTAAGCTCGTAGATGCAGGCATCATGCGCGAAGTATACTATCACGACTGGCTTTCTAATCCTGTTATGGTAAAGAAGAGCGATGGCAGTTGGAGGATGTGCGTGGACTTCACGGACCTCAACAAAGCATGTCCGCAGGACTGCTATCCACTGCCAGAGATAGACTGGAAGGTCGAGTCCTTATGCGGATACCCTTTCAAATGCTTCCTAGATGCATATAAAGGATATCATCAGATCCAGATGGCAGTAGAAGATGAAGAAAAAACAGCTTTCCACACCAGTCAAGGAGTATACTGCTACACAAAAATGCCTTTTGGCCTGAAGAACGCAGGCGCGACATACCAACGACTGGTGGACACAGCTTTCGAAAAACAAGTAGGCCGCAACTTGGAAGTCTATGTTGACGACCTTGTCATCAAAAGCCATACAGAGGACGAATTGGCGCGCGACATCGAGGAAACATTCAGAACATTGGGGCGAATAAACATGAAGTTGAATCCCAAGAAGTGCACCTTTGGCGCAACTGAAGGCATGTTCCTTGGATACTTGATAGAACCTGATGGAATTAAGCCTTGCCCAGAGAAGACAAAGGCTGTTATTGATCTCCCCTCTCCGCGCACACTCAAAGAAGTCCAGTCATTAAATGGAAAGCTAGCAGGGCTAAACCGTTTCTTATCTAAGTCAGCAGACAAATCTCTTCCCCTCTTTAAAACACTCACGAAGTGTACTAAAAAGGGAGACTTTCGCAGGACTGACGAAGCGGAGGAAGCCTTCCAACAACTTAAAACTCATCTGGCATCTCTTCCCAAACTTGTCGCACCACGACCAGGGGAAGAACTAATAATGTACTTATTGGCAACCCATGGAGCAGTCAGCGCAGTACTATTAACAGACAGAAACTCCGTCCAGACACCCATATACTTTGTAAGCAAAGCCCTAAAGAAAACAGAGACTAACTACAGCGCTATGGAAAAGCTTGTCTTGGCCCTAGTATTCGCAGCCAAAAGGCTGCGCAGATACTTCCAAGCGCACCCAATAGCTGTAATCACTGATCAGCCAATCAAACAAGTTATCTCTAAGCCTGACGCATCAGGATGCTTACAGAAGTGGAGTGTACTGTTAAGTGAGTATAACATCTCATACAGACCGCGCATTGCAATCAAAGGACAAGTATTAGCCGATTTCATCGTGGAGAAGCCAGATAGCGACAGCCCGACATCTGTAACTAAAACAGATCTACAGGAACCCTGGATCATGTTCACAGATGGGTCCTCATGTGTAGATGGATCAGGCGCAGGCCTCATTCTTACAAATCCAGAAGGTATGGAATTCACCTACGCACTGCGTTTCGAATTCACAGCCACAAACAATGAGGCAGAATACGAAGCCCTATTAGCAGGACTACGCATCGCAATCCAAATGGGTGTTCGCAACCTAGAAGCAAATGTAGATTCGCGACTAGTCGCTAACCACGTGCTGGGTGAATATGAAGCCAAGGACGAACACATGATCCAATACCTGGAAAAGACAAAATCCTTGATCAAGAACTTTGATAGGTTCACAATAAAACAGGTGCCTAGAGGAGATAACAGGAAGGCCGACGCACTCAGCAAGATCGCATTCACAAGTTTCGCACACCTCTCAAAACAGGTATTGGTAGAAACCCTAAAAAACAAGTCAATCTTGGAAATGGAGATATCAACGTGGGCCGCGAGTCCAAATAATATACATTACTAGCGCCTAAGTCCACCACAAGTGGGCTGCCATGACAATGGTTTGGGCCGCAGTATCATTAGCTTGGGCCCACGAGGCCCAAAGCCCAACTAAACCCATTGGGTACGTGATAAGGATTATCTATTCATAGAATAGATATCCTTTCCTTGGATAAGCACCACAAGTGCGAAGAGTAAGGAGCAAAAAACCTACGCGGTTTCAGCCCCTATATAAGGAATGACATCTCTCATTCAAGGTACGATATACAAAACCCTAACTCTCTACGAGAACTCTAAATCGATTATTTACTCTCACGCCGGAGTCTAATCGGGGGAGACAATCCCTCGATAAGCCTAACGGTGTTGTTTTATTTTCTTAGTACTCAGGTAACAAGTACTAAGAAGCGAATTGGTACGAGAGCCAGAGCCAATAACCAGGTACGCCCAACTTTTGTATCAACACTTGCCATCCTTTAGGAATTATGTATCCTCGGTACTCAATATCTTGGTTTGCTCGCCGAAAGTTTAAATTTATAGGAGGGGTTATTCTAAGTGTCTCGGATACTACTCTTTATGTCATCTTGGTAAGATGCAAAAGCTTCCCTCACCAATTTACTCTTGAAAATTTCTTCTTCTTCTTCTGCAATCACAACAATAAAGTCAAACAATGAATGGATTAAAATTTGGGTGCGGTGGGACTTAAATTATCATATATATGACCACAAGGCGATTAGCACTCAAGCCAAAAAGCTAGGTTTCTACATGCCTAAAAAGTATATGTAAGTAAACAATGCATGAATTTGTAATAACATGAATGTGTGCCTCTTGGACTCTAAGATCACTACCACATCGGTAACAATCTTCGCATATGGCCTCTGTAGTGGTTATAATACAAATTGAGGACAAAATTTAGTTACACATTTGTAGACATAATTGAACACTTTTTAATGTTCATGAGAAATAACATTTAGATCTCCGCATTTAAAAAGGGAATTGATTGGCACACATTGATTTTTGATTGGGACACTCCAATTAACACATCAGGCAGTTGTACCATATTGACAGCATGCTTTGATTACTTGTACCGTGAGTGTGCAAATAAAAAAGAGGAGTATGCAAATCACCTCCCATTTAAAAATGTGGAGATCCCGGTTAGTACTATAGCCCCACACTCAAAATCATAGACAAATTTTCCCAAGTCTCCACAATATTAAGAGCCTAAACCATGTAGATTTCATATTTCGCATAGTGAGACAAGAATGTCTTACGTTGAGCTATACTCGAGCAGATAGATTTGTTGTTAGACATTAGCCTAACCAAGAACGTAAGTAGAATGGATGTTGTATCATATCCAGCAATCATTACAACAACGACGGTGTCAATGATCTCCTCATCAGATATCATTGTTGAGCTATCATCGTCAAGAATCTTAAGCAACGAAGTGATCAGATCTTCATCTTAATTTATGAGGAGCAGGTCGTTTTTTTTGTTCTTTGAGTGCTCCCTTTTCTCGCTTAGGAGATCTAAAAGCAATGCATCTAGTTTCTTTCTTGCTTTGATTCCGCCATTAAATTGAGTGAAGGGAAAGTTGACGGGAATTACTAGCAAACTTTAGATCATATCTCGAAAAAGTGGAAGCAGTTGTTCTCTTTTGGGTCTCCTTTCGATCCCAAAGAGAATGGAACATATTACTCTGAAGGTTAAGGTCTTAATTAAAGGTTGAACCTATACGATAGTTTGATAATTAAACCATTATTAACTCTAAACAATGTGATACTAACGATCTTATGTGTCAGTTATCCATGAACTTATATTAAAATAACTCAATTTCTCACTTAGATGGTAGGAGCTAGAATAAGTAGATATATCATTTCCTAATACGAAATTTATTAATTTTATTTTTAAGCAAAGGGAATATTTACCTTGAGCTCATTTTTACCACACCGTTTAAAGATGGTATCGGATTTCTTCATCCACTTTTGCAACATATTGTTTTAAAACTTCAACCTTCAAAAACCATGGCTCCTCTAACTCGTTTGTGATCATCTCCAATTAATTCAAGCATACTTTTCTTACCAAAGATCATATGTGACTGAACATGGTTGTTTGTTAGCAAGTACGTTACCGTCAAAAGCGTACACAAATTTATTTGCATTTGTACCATGTAAAACAATTGTCGGGTATCCCAAAAGATTAGCTTTCCGTATAGGACCATGCTTGGCTATTCTTTTTCGAAACCATTCCTCGACTTTGTCATCTTTTAGGCCTTAAGAAGGCCGAAGGTTTGGCCTATGAAAGGAAGTCCCTGAGAACCTGGCAGAAGTCGAATGGAATATCGATTACGTCGAGAAAATAAGTACACATAAAGTAAAAATGTCAAAAACGGTAACACAATAACATTGTAACTACCTTTAGCTACATGACTACAAACTCAGGTTAATATATAGAAATGCTTATATGTGTAAACTCATAATGGCATCAATGACATAAGATCCTTTTAGTAAACGAATCAGAGTTTTAGTACTGAAATTATTGTTTTTCGTGATAAAATATTGAAGTTATTATATCTTATATGTAACTATTGCCCCATGCTACATAAAAAATAGAACTGTTTTGACTTTTTTTTTTTGGGAAATTTAGTTAAAATTGTCACAACGGGTTATATTGCAACTTGTGTTCAGACTTCAGAGTCAATGAAAGATCAAATGCGTGGCCATCTGTTGTGACGTATACAAATGCAAAAACCCGAGGTGGTATGCGTTCCCATGTTCTCCTTTCTTAATATGTGGTTAAATTAGTTATACATGTTATTTATGAGATCTTAATCATCTCATACATATATTTTAGTTTTGTAGAGAATCTTTTGTTATATAGTTTAACCTTGCACTTTACATACCAGTACTCTATTTAAGGAAAAATATGTTTGTAAATGAGTAAATCCAATAGATAATTCACCAAATACCAAACAAACTATAAGGTTGTCAAACCCTCTTTAAGTAAAGGCGTAAAGCTAACAAGTCCACTATATAAGCTAAAACAAGCACCCCTAAATAATCAAACTCTGTTATTGTATTTGAAGCAAATAGACATCCAACATATCATCCATTCTAACATCACAGATATTCTTACCAAATTCAGAGAACATATTTCATGTTTCTTTGCATCAATCCGAAGTTTGAGGTGCACGAGCTATAAAACTGAGGAAAAAAAGGTGCGCCTGACCTCCATAAGCAGGATTAGAGTATTACTCATATTACAAAAAACATTGCTGCAACAACTGCAGATTAATTTCTCTGCAAGAGACTATCCTCAAAGTTCTATTCCCTTGATGCAACAACAAATATGGAGGAAAAACATTTTATTTTCATTCTGCTCAAATTGTACAATTTAATAAAATTCTCCGTTGCGTGATCACTTTTTTGCAGCTAGTTGTCGGATAACATATGGAAGGATGCCACCATGGTTGAAATACTCCAACTCCACCTGCATCAACCAAAAAACAAGTTAGAGAAAGTCCATGTGAACTTAGCTTTTTATCTATGAACAATTTTTAGGCACAGGTAGTAGAAAAAGGCAGGTCGGTTAATGAGTGAAATCTCATAATTTAGTATATTAAAGATAATTTTTTTAACCAAAAAAAAATTAAAAAAAAAAAAAAAAAAAGTATTCAAACACTCCATACATAACTCTTATGAGTAAAACAATTAAGGTTGACAGCCCAAGTTCACCCATTCTCGTATAAATGGGTTGCTAACTTGCTATTGCCACCTCGCCCAACACAATCAAGCAAAATCTGAACTGGAAATGAAGTAAATGAAGTGGAGAAGTACCTCAGTGTCAAAGCGGGCAGTACACGTGAAAGATTTTCCAGTGTCGGTTGTGACCTTGACATCTTGACCGGGTCGGATCTCACTAATGTTGCTTGGAAGGTCAATGGTGTATCGTTCATGACCAGTCAGCTGTAGCGTGTCAGCATCTTCACCAGCTTTGAAGCAAAGTGGTATAATACCCATTCCTACTAAGTTACTGCGATGGATCCTCTCGAAACTTTTTGCAATTACAGCTTTAACCCCCTGTGGCATATATTATAACCGGTTGAATAATTTTAAAGTAATAGGCTAGAAGGGTAAGAATGGAAATTGGGAAATATCCTCACTTACCAATAACATGGGACCCTTTGCAGCCCAATCTCTAGAGCTTCCACTTCCATACTCTGCTCCAGCCAAAACAATCGTATCCTGACCAGCTGCCTTGTATTTCTGCAAAGCGGACAACATTTCATAAGTTAGAAATAGAGGTGGTATAATAGCTGGTTATGTTCGAGCGAAAACAGGTTAAATGTTATATTGCATTGGCCAAATTTTTTGTTGCAGAGGTAACTATAAATAATTAGCGTGTCAGATATGATTACATAAAAGTGTACATTGTTAAATACATTTTAACTGTTCAAGTAAAAACAACACATAGTCCAGCTTTGGCAAATTAACCCATTTTACCTAGATATCTAACATATTTTAAGCCATTTTTTTAATCAAAAAATCCGTATTGCAACCATGTAATGCAACATGCTTACCATGTAAGTTGTATTAAAACAGATGTTAGCTCTAGCAGCAAAAATGAAATAGTACATTTTCTTGCATTTAACCTATAATTATGGTAACAGAAATTCATGGATAACAACTATCATGTTAAGACTTTAGAAACTTACTGATGCAGCATCAAACACCGAGAGTTTCTCTCCAGAGGGAATATGCACAGTCTTTGGGCCAACTTCCCCATTCAAGAGCTTGTTGACAAGACGAATATTGGCAAAAGTACCCCTTGCCATAATTTCATCATTACCTCTTCGGCTACCATAAGAGTTAAAGTCCTTGCGGTCAACACCACGTTCAAGTAGAAACTTTGCAGCAGGACTGTCTTTGTGAATGCTTCCGGCAGGAGAAATGTGATCTGTTGTGATACTGTCACCAAAGTTGAGTAGGCAATAGGCGTCCTTCACGCCGTGGGGCCCAGGTGGGTCCATTGTCATGTTATTGAAATATGGTGGCTCGTGAATGTAGGTAGAATTTTGGTCCCATGTGTATAGTTTGGATTCTGGAACTGATAGGTCATTCCACATGGGGTTTCCCTCCGTGATGGATTTATAAGTACTCTTAAACATGTCAGGCAGAACACTTGACTGAACAGCCTGCAAATAAAATTTTAGGTATGTAACTTATAAGAGCAACAATACATATGCTTATAAATCGACCTAAAGGCATGCCCAATCTACTCACTGATTGAACAACCATTAATTTTGGAAATTGCGAGGCACATCTTTCAGCATATTTAATAAGCTTATAATCCATTTTGAAATTTACGCATATATAAGATTAGAAAAAATTAGGAACTAGCAAAAGACTTACCTCTGCAATTTCTTCGGTACTTGGCCAGATATCCCTGAAATAAACTTCCTTTCCATCTTTTCCAACTCCAATTGGTTCTTTGTCAAAGTCGATATCAACCTGACAAAAAAAGTGGCATTCACTACGCTAACACAGTGAGTTAAAAACATGTGCACAAGAGCCTGGATGACCCTAAAATTAGAGAGAAAGTGATAAACTGTCACCCAGTCTATGACCCTAATATCGACTTTCATGATATGACAAAAGAGGTGTAAAATGTGTGGGAGAAGTTGGATAAAGAATCAAAATGGGCCACTTTGGCACCAGACAGTTTAGGTCAACATCATAACGCTCTTCTCATAACAAAACAGTTTTGCGAATATATTTACCAAAGTTATAATTTCCCTCATAATAAAAAATTTGAATAGGTTCTAGGAAGGTATTTATGCATAAAAATAAAGTTTGGGCAACTTTCAACTTGTTACCTTTTAAGGTAATTTTCTTTTAACTATTTGACCCATTAGAAATCAAAACATAACCCCCAACACCTCAATTATATGTAAATGGGTTGAAATTGATACATGTGGTGGTTTTGACTAAACAGGACTTTTAAATAGCTTTGATAGTGTCATATTTTACGGGCAGCAAAAGTACAAGCAGCAATTCATCATTCCTAAAATCTGAGTAAATGTCCTGAGTTCCTGACAGGCCAGTGACAACAAATTTTCTACATTAACACCACTCTCATGTCCTACTATTACAAAGATGGAACATCATGCATGCTCGGTGCCCCAACTCCCCAAGTCCATCTACTTAATGATCTAATATTTCATGTGTATACTTAATACTCTAGAACCATCTCAGGACATACTACGGGTTTGGGTTCATATAAAGTGTTGAAGTAAAATCAAGTCAGATCATACCGTGCCAGCTAGAGCATAGGCAACAACCAAAGGAGGTGATGCAAGATAGTTTGCTCTTGTCAAGGCATGAACACGTCCTTCGAAGTTTCGATTACCAGAGAGAACTGCTGATGCAATGATATCTGCGAAAGTCACCAGAAGATCAACATAGTCAATCACCAGATCAGTAGCACAAAGATATGAGGGAATTTGAGGCTACAACTAGAGGAGGCAATAAAGGATGGGTTGCGTAAGGTCAAAAGACGTCATTACTGTGACATGTCGAAATGGGTCAGTTCGGGTCAAAACATATCATTTTTGTGCAGGTTAATATGGGTCAGAAACATTCATTTTTAGTAACAATAAAGTGTCAAAAATGATAGCAAAAATCATATCATTAATTCTTTGGATTAAACGATTTAGGATGTTCTATGGATTAAAAACACACTTTGAGCGACATTCGACCCATTTGACAAATTTCATTTTTAGCTAATTACATTTTTTTAACCAATTTGGAAGAATATTGAAAAACAAAACCTAAGTCGACCCATTTAATAACTTGCCACCTCAAGCTACATCTTATAATTTAACTCATCAAACAAGAAAAACACAAGAGTAGATTTACCATTGTCAGTAATGGCAGCACCAACTGATGCATCCAAATCTCCTGAATTGCCAATACATGTCGTGCACCCATATCCAACAATGTTGAACCCTTGCTCGTTCAAATACTTCTGCAACCCACTATACAAATACAGAAAAGTCGGATCCATGTTAATTCTTTGTTCTTTATGATTATGGGAAAAGAACTGACGAATGGACTGTTATAGTGGTTCTTCAAGCATATACCTTTTGAGCAAATATTTTGTAACAACTCCAGAGCCTGGTGCAAGACTTGTTTTAACCCATGGTTTGACCTAGCCATTAAGCATTAGATGAAAAATTAGATTAAATGGAGGTACACACATAGACACACACATAATTAAAAATGTGACTAACCTGTAGGCCCAATTCACAGGCTTTTTTCGCAACAAGACCTGCCCCAAGCATAACACTAGGGTTTGATGTATTTGTGCAGCTCGTTATAGCAGCAATCACAACACTACCATGCTTAAGTTCTGCAGGCTGTCCATGAAAATCAAATTTCGCAACTTTGTCTTGTGCCTCCTTTGGTACCTCAAATCCCTGTAATGGTTTTTAATAAAAAGGAAGTTAGTAAGTTATCATATGAGTTTATGTTTAAAATTGGTCAAACTTCAAGTGTGAAGCGAAACGCACCTTGAATCCCACTTTATTATCAAGGCAAGAGTGCCAATCTTGCTTCATGTTTTTCAAAGTGACTCGGTCATGAGGTCTGCCAAAGGAAAACATGGTGGATAATTTAGCAAACACGGGTGGACAAATTGTATACATGGATGATTTTGTGGGACCCCCCTTAAGTACACAAAAACATACCTCTTTGGCCCAGAAAGACAAGGTTCTACTTCTGAAAGGTCTAGCTCCAGATAAGATGAGTAGACTCTTTCTTGTTGTGGCTGAAATTAGAAATAGAATAGTTAAGTATTAGACTAAAATCAACCATCCCAAGAAACAGTAGGCATAGAAATTAAGCGCCTTACCTCATTATAGTCGACAAACATATTATTTGCACGTAGGTATGCTTCTATCATAGCAACCTGAAATTCACAAAGGAGCACATCCATCAGAACTGAAAGGCAATAAGATGCAAGCAAGAGTATGATATTACTGATCATCTTCATGTAAAAACGGGCCGTCCTTAAGTTTGGTAAAAATGAGCTAGGTTTAGCCAACCTATATTATTGTAGACCTTTTTAAAAATTTACCAGCTAATGTACTAAGCATAACCACAGATATTTATTGTATTAATGATTTACATTCTAATAAAATATAATCATTTTGGAGGTTTTAGTCATTTGACTGAACTTTAGACAACTTCCAATTTGACCCGCTTCCTTGATAGCTATTTTTCCCTTTTATAGAAAATAGATTAAAACTGCCACCTGTACATAAATGATAATCAACATACCGTATCATCACTTCGTCCAGTTAACTTGAGATACTGTAGAGTAACATGATCCACTGGGAAGAAACCCATTGTCGCACCATACTCGGGAGACATGTTAGCAATAGTAGCCCTATCAGCAAGTGAGATTTTACCCACGCCTTCACCTAAAATCATAAATTATGCATATCAGTGAGTAAATTGTCCTTTTCAGCCTCAGCCTGCAGACCACAACCAAGTTTACTTACCATGGAATTCAACAAATTTGCCCACAACGCCATGCTTTCTTAACATTTGGGTGACAGTCAACACCAAATCAGTAGCTGTTACACCATTCTGAAGTTTCCCTGATAGCTTGAACCCAACCACACCAGGCAAAACCATGCTCATTGGCTGTTCAATGTTAAATATATCGTGTTGAGATATGGCAAAAGAATCTTGATATCATCTTTCAATAGAATAAGCTTCGTATATGTGTTATTACCTGCCCAAGCATTGCGGCCTCTGCTTCAATTCCTCCAACTCCCCAACCAGCAACACCTAACCCGTCAATCATAGTGGTGTGCGAATCAGTTCCGACAACACTATCAGGGTAAAGAATGCCCTCAGTGTTGAAAACAACTCTTCCAAGATATTCAAGGTTAACCTGGAATTTTAACAAGTAAAATTAGTATTTCTCCCTTCATTGGTAACAGCTGGTTACAAAATTTAAAAAAGAAACATTATGAACAAAAAGAAATTTTATTTAATTGTGAAATACTTCAGTCTGATGGGGAAAAAAAAAAAAAAAAAAAAAAAAGAGTGGAGGAAATTGCCCTTTCTATTTGACCGGTCTAACATAATAACAGCCATAACTGATTTATTTATCAGTAAATGGGTCAGATCGGCCATCCCTGTTTAGCGCCGCTAATAGTTTGATCAGATAAACACTATACCTGATGCACAATACCAGATCCTGGTGGAACCACAAGCATATTTTGGAAAGCTTTAGATCCCCACTTAAGAAAAGCAAATCTCTCCTGGTTTCTCTGAAATTCAAGCTCCATATTTGCTTTTACTGCATTTTCAGTCCTAGCAACATCAACTTGAACTGAATGATCGACCACAAGATCCACAGGAACCTGCACCAAAATATCAAAATCAGAAACAACCATTAATACAAAATAGCATAATGTACGGTCATCGTGCATCAACTTCTTCAACAAATACATCAATTATAGCAAATGAAGGTCAGGTCATCACATAACTACATTGACCTACAGTATTGAGAAATTAATAGATGTAGCCATGCGTACCAAAGGATTAATTTTCTGGGAGTCCCCACCAAGATTGTTCATAGCATCACGCATACCTGCGAGGTCTACCACAACTGGCACACCAGTAAAATCCTGAAAAATAACCAAATATTAGAGCACAACATAAAATATCAAATTCAAGTCTTCACA
Organism: Artemisia argyi; assembly: GCA_030686995.1. NCBI lineage: Eukaryota > Viridiplantae > Streptophyta > Magnoliopsida > Asterales > Asteraceae > Artemisia > Artemisia argyi. The sequence continues at coordinate 18,627,436 of CM060677.1, forward strand.
GGTCATCATGCAAAATTAAACCAAGAAATTTCAGAAGGTATACCTGTAACAGAACACGAGCAGGCTTGAACGGAATTTCAACCTGCTTTGGAGCACTCTTCTCCCAGTCAATGATTTTCTCGACATCTTCCTTGGTGACTTGAAAATTGTCACAATTACGGATCGCTGATTCGAGAAGTATCCTAATTGAATATGGCAGCTTGTCTGGTCAGCACATGAACAAAATGTTAGTTACGTAGTATTAAATGACGTGCAATATGAATTGTCATTGCCTTATAGACTTATTAGCTTATTCGTATGAAAATATCAGCCAAAAAGCTGGGAGCTGAAAACCAGTAAGATAGTGAAATTAGACATTATACGAAAATTACCGACTCTCGGGTCATTCAGAGCAGGCAAGCTATAGAACTTTCCAAACTCCCCACCTCCAGGTTTAGGGAGACCAGTCAAAATCCCACTAAAAGCATTCTCAGAGGCTACAAAAACATGCAAATAAACAAATTAGATCTAGAAATCCGTACACAATTATAATATATGAACCTTGTATGCGTAAGAAAGATTAAACAACAAAAAATCACAAGAAATTACAAATAAAATATATTTTTATTTTAATATACACTTCTATTAACATTGATACTTATGTAGGCAGTTCAACAAAATCAGACAAGTACATGACCAAACTAATTTGTACCTTCATTTTCATAATTCTGCTTAACAAGAAAGCTACTAGCATCTGATCATTAAAATTTAGTTCAAATCGCATACTCAAACATTGATATTAGGTCAAAACATCACATCGCCAATTAAGATCAGTGTAACTCAAACATAATCACAATCAGCTTGACATAGAAGCTACTGTTGCACACACTTATAAGCCTTCATTCAAATCGCATAACTGTAACTCGATTTTAAGTCATACATCACATCACGAATTAAACATCACTATACCTGTATAACATTATATAAGCTACTTCCATACAATAACAATCCTTTATTCAAATCACATAATTCTTACTCAATTTTAGGTCAACCTTCACATCACCAATCAGCATCACTATAACTCTATAACAAAATCACAATCCGAAACTAAACTGTCGGTCAAATACCACAGTATAAGCGCACAATCACAACCCTTAATTCAAATCGCATAACTTTAAATTTACTTCAAGGTCAAACATATCCATAAGTCGATAACAGAATCATAATTAATCCTTATTAACACATAAGCTACTTGCATACCTCCTTTCAAACCGCATAAATTTAAACTTTATAATTATAGGTCAAACATCACTATCACATTAATTTTACATAACAGAACCACAAATAATCCCGCTTAATATGTAAGCTACTATCATAAATATCACTATAACTATATAAAAGAATCATATACATTCATAATCCTCCACTAAACATCCGGTCAAACATCACTATAACTCCATAACCGAATCATAAAAGCTACTATCACACAAATCATAATCTCCGCACAAATCACGTAATTCCGAACTTTATAATTTCCGGTCAAACATCACAGTAATTACATAACAGAATCATAATGATAATAATAATCCTGCTTAACACGTAAGCTAATAATATCACAACTGAAATGAAAACATTAGGTCAAATATCACTTCATCAATATATCACAGAATCATAATCCTTCACTAAAATTCGCATATTTTAACATCTTCAGATCAAACATCACCGTAACAGAATCATAACAATCCTGCTTAACGAGTAAGCTACTATCAAAAGTAAAATTAAAACATTAGGTCAAACATCATTTCATCCAAATCGCGTATTTCGAAACTAACATCCGGTCAAACATCACTAATTCACCATAACAGAATCATATATAAGCTACTATCACACAAATCACAATCCACCTCTCAAATCGCGTAATTCCGAATTTTAATAATTTCCTGTGAAACATCGCTATAACTTCACAATTCAGCTTAACACGTAAGCTACTATCAAAAATAAAATAAAATATTAGGTCAAAGTCAAACAAATATTCATCAATTAACATTACTATATAATTACACATAAGCTACATCTTTCATAATAACTGAAATTAAATTAGGTCAAAATCACAAAAAATAAAAAATAATTCAAAACTAATAAAAAAATGAAAAAATAAAACAAATATTATACCACTAGTAGCAAGAGAACGATGAAATCGATCAAGCACAGGAGACGCAACAGAAGCAATCCTGATCTGAGAGGTCAACGACGCCGGTGACCTCCAATTAACACCGTGACTCCATCGCGATGTTGTAGATGCGGCGGTGGTGTAAGATCGTGACGGTGTTGACGACGGTGACGGTGATTTAGATGAGAGAGATGACTGGAGCCTGGTGGATGATGATGAGGATCGGGCGGCGCGTCGGAGGAGCGTGGAGGAGTGGTGACCGCTTATATGCATAATTGTTGATTGAATTAGTTAGAGAAAGAGAGAATATTGTGGAAGGGGGGCGTGTGGGAAGGGTGAGTTATATATAAAATGAAAATGAAAATGAAAAGAAGCTGCGGGTGTGGGTGGATGTGATGTTTATTTTGAACATGGAAATATGCCCTTTTCAAAAAGGAAAATATCAATTTGAAATGATACTACTACTATTCAACTTTTATTTATTTATTTGTGGAGATGGAGATATTTTGTGAAATGGATTTACGGGTGTATTTATTTTTACGTCGGAGCTTGATAAAAATTTTAATATGTATGTTTTGGATTATGTAAATAGTTTTCGTTAGGTTTGAGAGTTGAGACGACAGTTGTGAGGCAAAATAAAAACCGATATAGTCGTTGGCGCATTAACAACCCCCGGCACAATGTGTGCCAAGGAAAAAAAAAATCTTACAAGCTTTTTTGCACCCCTTTTAAAGAACCACAAGGGGTGAGCCAACGGTAAGAATATCAGCTTTTCAAAAAAGAGGTCAAGGGTTCGAATCCAACGGGGAGAAAATTAATCCCCTTGTGGCCACGGAGGTTCACCTGCGCCGAATCCGGGCTATCCAAAAAGAGTAGTCGCCGTGGGATTAGTCGGCTCGCAATGTCGAGTCGGAAACCCATGATTAAAAAAAAAAAAAAAAAAAAAAAAAAACGATATATATTTGTGAAGTGAATTAAGAGTGATATTTGTTTTTATACCGGAGGTGATTATGTACTTGTTATCTGATTGAAACGTTAACGGTTAAAAAAGTTAATGTTGGTTCGGATAACATAAATGGATCTTGTTGAGTTCACGTGTTGAGACGACAACATTGAGGCAAGAATTTTTGTTAGGTCAAAAAGTGATGCACAATTTAACAGGATTGGTTGAGTTATCAACTGTCATAACAAAAATGTGAGATGTCTCAAAATTAAATCATGTTCGGTGCAAATTCAAATGAAGTGCTCATGTCAACGTCCTCCACAAAAAAATGTTTTACCTAGTTTGAGATTATGTGAGGATCGTCGTCCAATACGGTTACTTTAGAAAAACAGTAACACACGACCACAACAATCACCATTATTAAAACATTGTTAAGTTGTTTCAATAGAATATTGATATTCTTGGTAGTTCTTAATTCTAATTTAGCACACACTTTTACCATTTAAATTGAGTTACAACATGCCTTTAAAAAAATGTTCCAACACAAGAGGGAGGGTGTGTTTTGCGCGAAATATTTTTAAGTATTTATCGTTTGATATTTGGAATAAAAATTTTGTTTGGCAGAAAGCGGTGAAATTAAGCATTGAAATTATAAAACTAATTTTATAATGCTACTAAAATAATATTAAAATTATAACATTGGTTTTACGTCATTTTACGCATTCTAATTTAATTACGGAAATAGATTGGGAGGCCTAAAAAATGACCAATTTTGTGCCTAACTTATATGTCATTACTTTATTGAATTGTGAAAAAATGGATCCAGTTAATACAACAAATGAATTGTTGACATACATGTTTAGGCATAACTTTAATTACAGTTACCTTCTTTTAAAAAGAACGAGCTTTTTAAACTCAAATATATGTAACATCAGGTTAATCCGATATTGTTTCCAACTCTTCTCTAGCTACCTCTAAACATACTCACCAAAATTTGAACCCTCTAACTTATGCGAGAAAATCAAAAATTATCATTTTGATTTAATTTTGGGTCAAACACGTTCAAATTTGAACCCTCTAACATATGCGAAATGAATGCGTTCACATGTCCTATTGTAAAGTCATAAATGATAAATGACATTTAATTTTGGGTCACACGTTCAAATACTCAAATGCGAGTTTTGCAAACGAAGGCTATGTTTGGCAAAAGTAGCTGTGAGGAGTGGCATTGAGCTGTAGCAGTGAGCAGTAGTTGTGAGCAGTAGCCAAAAAAGCTCACAACTTCATAAAGAAGCATTGGGAAAATGAGCTTTCCTAAAAAATAGCAAAGCCCACAGCTCTCATGTCAAACAAACATCAAAAATAAAAAAGCTCATTCTCACCGCTCATTACCCGAAAAAGCTCCAGAAAAACTCCACGCCAAACATAGCCGAAGAAGTTGGGATCGATAACGGATAACCCCATAGATAAAAGAAGTCACAATATTAGGGAGAATTTCATATATCCCCTTAAAAACACAAGTTATTTCCTATAATCATAAATACCCAAAAACACATTCCAAATTTCATATTTACCCAATTTTACTTATTTTATTAAAATCATATTTTATTAAGACCATTTTGCCCCTCATGGTTTCCACCAAATGGGTCAAATCTGTAACTGAATTTCTTGTTTATAATCGAATCATAAGTGCCGTAAAGCGGCAATTTTCACAACATGGTGCAAACAAGAGTGTCGTAGCATTTTTTTTAAATGCAAACACTACAAACCGTGACTAGTATATTATCATGAGATAATTTCATAACCCTCTTTAATGCTCCACTTGGGTCAAAAATTCATGTGACTAAATACAATCACTAATTAAACATTGAAATTTGACTAGTGCTTTTATATATTGTAGGTATTTTTAATCCAACAAGATGTGTACATCAATTAGTATATTGGAGATATTTTACCACAACACATGTTTACACCAATATGCTACCAGTAACCAATATGTACCCAATATCCATTACTTAACTCTTATGACCAAAAGCAAAACAGACTTAAGCCACCAGTAGCCAAAAAAAAATTGCAGTACTGCATCACAACACCATTGCACTATTATTTCTTGCTCAATCTTTCTAGTTCACCATCTAAATTTAGAACCAACTACAGTCTTGGAGACGATAATATTTTATTAACAATAAGTACCCAAATTTTGCACTAGTTCATACTTCTTTACCATAAATGAAGTCTTTCAGAAACAATTTCAAACCCACAGTCATGCCATAAGAACTTAACCAAATCCAACAGTACCAAAGGTCACAAAGGATGGTATGACCTTTCTTATTCCAACAAATCCATCAGTGACAAATTTCATAGTTGCATGAGCATCAATCGTTCGTCTTTGATTTCTTACTTTGACGAGCTTTTGTACTCTTTCCTCTATAATAAAAAAGACAGATATATCACTTTATCACATTGAATAAATGTTGCAAATTTCTTATCAAAACATGAAAAACGATGAAGAGCTAACCTTTTACTAGTTGAAGCTTGATATTGGATGATAAGTAAGTACATCAATGGATATCCATGATCAGTATCACTTACATATCATAATTTTCGCCAAACAAACACACAGCAATGTAAAATCTCAACTACTTTGTATGACGAAAAGGACAAAAATACACTCGAGTATCGGTGATTGAACCAAGTTCTGCCATCTTGGACTTGAGGAGTCTTGAAAATCTATATCTACGAAATCATCCATCTCCTAATATGTTGAGTTTGATTCTACATATGACCAAAAAGATAACACTTATAAACCCTAATATGATCATGATGACCTACAAACAAAATAATACCTGATACGATCATAAGGACCTAGAAACAAAATCATCCATCGCACTATACAACTAATTTTGCATGAGGTAGAAAACTGAATAAATTTTTTTAACCTAATGATCAATATGATCATGAGGACCTACAAACAACATACCTATTGAGATGATTAATAAACATTCATAATATCATATTGTTCCTTTTACCACAAAGAGCAATTCATAATGATATGATATAAGATTCACAATAATATGAAATTATCAACTGCTGCTTAAGAGTTCTGATAAAATATGGCGCCATTATAATCTATTAGTTGAGTTTTGGCGCTCAAAATAAGTAAGGGTAGAATGGTCTTAAGTTTAATAATAAATGAGATTGGGTATTTTTGATATTTAAAGAATGAATTGGGTATATATGAAATTAAAGAGATTTTTAAGGTGATATATGAAATTATCTCATATTATAAGTTTATAACATCTGAACAACTCAATTAAATATCTCTACTAGACAATGTTTACACAAAAGTTTTTGAGGTTACACTTGCACAAACTTATAATACAGTATATTTTGTTCCTCCATTGAAATGATTCAGCTGACTCCTCAAAAATTACATGCTTGTCTAATTGTAATCATTGAAGATGTTAAAAGAGATTGATACTTATCTCATTTCTCCATTAGGCTTTTTAGACTGAATTTTTTTGAACGTCTAGACTATGAATTGAATATACTATACTTTATATTTGTGGTAGAGGTTAAAATACGTTAAATGAACTCAAATTATCATATTTTTATGTTCGTTGATATTAATAATTTTTTAAAGCTATAATGTCTACCAAAATTACCAAAATTTTATATGAAAATTAATTTATTTAAAAAGAACATTTGTTTTCATTAAACACTTCTAAGCTTGTGTCATTATGACACAAGTTAGAAAAACTTTTTTTTATTAACCAAGTATTAATTACAATAAATTATATGACAATTATACTATATATATATAAAACCCAGGCGTTTCACCACAACTCGCCACGTGTTCTTTTACTGTTACGTGAACAGTACTAGCTACAGTATTTTCTTTTTCTTTTTTTTTGAGCTATGAGTTGATGAAAGTAAGGGTGGCCTCTGTTAAGCATATTGGATGAATCCAACAGAATCTTCCTTTGTCTAAATCCAAAAAAAAAGAAGAGGAAGAACAACATATCTACAACAAAAATCAACAACACCAACTCCATTGTAACCCATTCTCATCTCCACCGACACTACCAAACCCTCACTCATCTCATCCTACTAAAACTCAACCGGGCCTTTGTTACATCAACAACAATCTGAGGGATAGAAAACATCAAAAAAAAAAAAAAAAAACAAACAAAAAAAAAAAAAAACTACCATATGGATTAACAAATACTTCGTAAATGATAAGAAATATGAAAAGAAGCAAAAAAGAAGTTAACTCGCCCAAGTCAATGCGAGTTGACTCGGTGAGTTGAACGAGTCAACTGAGTCACGGTGAAACAATACACACGAGGGTTTATAATATTTTATAAAACAACTTTTATAAATAAAAACATAATAAAACCGGATTTAATCGAAAATAAAAAATTAGGGTTTCGAATATATTTATGAAAAATAGAGAAGAGGGGCGCGTGGGTCGCGTTTTATCGTCGGGATAATGATGGGGAGAGGTGGTGGTGGTCTCGGCAGTGGTGGTGAAGAAAAGGGGTAGCGCGTGAGGGTATTACGGTGGGAGCCAGAAGCTCAGACGCTCCAGAAATAAAGTAGAGAAACCGATCTATCAAATCGGCAAGTAAAATGTATCGCCGGAAAATATTCCGGCCACGGTGGTGACCGGAAACTGCTGGTGTTGGCGGCGACGATGAAGAATCTGACCAGGGTGTAGAGAGAGAAAAAGGGATGTGTGTGTGTTTTTTAATATAAACCAAATAAATAAAAATAAAATAGTTTATATATGAAATGAATAGGGGTACAAATGAAAATATAAAATGTGGGGGTGTGAAATAAAATATAGGGGCGGAGGGACTAAACTGTCACTTTGGCAATTCTTTCCACGAAAACACACCGGGGCTCATTCGACATAGCAAACGGACTTGAAAAATTACGAAACTTTCGCATTGTTCACGAAATAATTTTTACAACGAAAACAAATATACATACGTATAACTTCACATAACTTTCTCTCTCGAAAAAAAAAAAAAAAAAAAAAAAAAAAAACGTATGCCAAACGCTCATGTAACAAAATTAATATCAACCAACACATTCCCGCGGCAACGCGCGGGTTTTCATGCTCGTTACATATATTTTGTGATAGAAAATGAATATTTGTCTTTTGGTAGCCGACACTTTATTTGGATGCAACTTATGAGCTCATTCTTTACCGATAAATCTGTAAAAATAACATGATTAAGCATATGATCTAGAAAACTTATTCGACCATCTTATGTAAAGTATTATTATTATTTTATTTTATTTTTGTTTGGAACGACAATAACTATCTTTCGAAATACACCACAGACTATTTCACATGTTTTTTCAAGGACTTGAACCCACAACAATTTGGTTAGGGAGCTTCTCATATATCAAGAGGTATCATGGGACTTAAACAACTGTAGAATTATCAACTACCATGTGATCTAGTGGTGAGTGCTTAACTTGTTAAGTGAGCCACAGAGAGAGTAGTACCGGATGGGTGACCATCCGGGAAGTCCTCTTTGACCACAGGGTTTGTTGATACTAGGCAATGAAGAGGAGACCATGTAAGCCATTAGCTGCGCAGGTTCGAATCTGAGCCGGCCCCGGTTTTCATCCGGCCGTTTCTCCAGCGAATTATAATCGTGTGGAGGCGGTACGGTTTCCGGGCGGACGCCGTTAATAATCCTCACTGCGCCAGCTTGGACCCGGTTAAGACAACATAGTCTGGGTATGTGGTGGATGAGGGCCTCCCTTAGGGTAGGTGCGAATCTTCTCTAAAAAATGAAAATCACCGTTATAAAAAAAAAAAAAAAAAAAAATGTAGAATTAATAACATGTATATCTAAACCAAACTTATAATTACTATTTTGTCCCTAATTAAAAAGGTAACTACCATTTTCTCTCTATTTAGAAAATTGTGGAAACTTGGTTATTTGGTACAAGGAAGCTAAAAATTTAGAATCAAAGTAACTATACAAGTTTTTTCGACTAACACAAGATGACGTATGACATCATTATCATCGGATGATGAAATCGTGAACTCGTGTAAGGGTGATAACAAACTCAAAGATGGGTCCAAGGATGTACGTGTGTATACTTGATAACGATTACTAGAAACGTTTTTGTAATGGTTATATGTATCCCGTTACAACTAGGTGCGTGACTTAATACAACAGACAAAAATAACGACCTAACAGATCTTATGGTGGACGAAAGTTGAATAAAATTTCGATCATAATTCAATACAAAAATGACAAAGTTTTAATGTCATAAATTATACAAGGGTAAATGATGCCTACATTACAATATAAGCAATTGCCTACATTTCCTTTGTAAAAAAAAAAAAAAAAAAAAAAAAAAAAAAAAAGTTCAATCTCTACATTAAGTTTTTGATATATGTCTTCCCATTGTTCTTCCCTTTTTTTTCAAAAAGAAATATAAATAATTATCTACATTGTAATGTGGGCATCATTTCCCTATCATACAAAGGCATTTGATTTAAGTCAATGACTAATATACAAGTCAATAACCCTTTCTTTTCTGGAAGTACCACTTCAATGCGTTGTCCATAAACGAGGTCAAGACTTTTATACTTTTATTGCCCTATTACACCTTTTGGTCTCCTTTGTGAGCCATACTTTTATTGCCCTATCAATAACCAAGTAGACTTAAAAATACAAGAAAAATATGATACTCCATATTTGGTCCATTTAAATATTGAAAAAGTTATATGCTAACATGAAAAGATGAAAACGCTATTATAACAAGCCATATAGGAATAGTGTATGCATTTAAAAAAATTTCCTGCTAAAACACAAGGTTGCACGATAAACTTCGAATATATTTACAACGATCATAACTGTAACATTTCATTTATGGCGGACCCAGGGGTTCTCGGAGGTGCACGGGAACCCCATTGATTTGTCTTGCATAGTGTAAAATTATGTCAAACATGTAGTATATCGATTTTTCTAAAATAACACAGTTCTTAATTATTGGGTTATGATTTTCGATACTTTTTATAAGAGGCAATTCCATATTTCCCTGTCAAAATACCAAAATTCCATATTTTCCCAAACATGCATTAAAATCATTGCACACTTTGTATTATTCACTTATAAGTTATGTAAATATGACATTTTAAAGTTTATATTAGGTAAATATGGAATTTTCCCTTTATTTAAAATGAACCTGGTTCTAGGTTCACTGTTTTCAATTTTCATTGTCTAGCGGCATAATAAAATACAGTTTGTATTCTTGACCAGAGAGATACAAAACACTTTTCTCCGCATGTCAAAAGATTTTTGAAATATCTTTTTTAGAAATATGTTGTTTCAAGGATATTCAACAAAATGACAAATAGTGTACAGGCTTCTATTTTGTTTCTTTGGGTTTATTAGGGGGTTTTGAAGTCATAGACAAATTTGTATTGGCATCTGCGGCTACTAGCCTATAGGAACTATTCAATTTTTTTTCACAATGAGATACAATTCTACAAGCGACCAAATGATTGTCTATGAGATTCTGAACTACGCCAAGGAAATAAAGCGACACTAATATTGGTTCATTACAGAATCAAACAATCGTATTCAATATATTTACATGTTATGAATATGACGTATGTTGATACAAAAGTTGGGCGTACCTGGTTGCGGGCTTGTACTCTCGTACCAATTCAATCCTTAGCACTTGTTACCTGCATACTAAGAAAATAAGACAACACCGTTAGGCTTATCGAGGGATTGTCTCCCCCGATTAGACTCCGGCGTGAGAGTAAGTAATCGTTTTAGGTTCTCGTAAAGAGTTAGGGTTGTATATCGTACCTTTAATGAGAATCGTATGATTCTATATATAGCGGCTAAGAAACCGTGTTTCTTGCTCCTTACTCTTCGCACACGTGGTGCTTATCCGAGGTAAGGATATCTATTCCTTGAATAGATAATCCTTATCGCATACCCGGTGGGTTAGATTGGGCCTTTGGGCTTCATGAGCCCAAAGCATTAATACTACAGCCCATACCATTATCATGGTAGCCCATTCGTAGTGGGCTTAGGTGTAAGTAATGTCTATCATTTGGGCTTGTGGCCCAAATATAGGCTATACGTCATCATGTCCTCCCAGTCTAGTGTGCGCGGCGCATAGCCGCGGATACTAGACTTAATACCATCAGCGGTAAGCGTGGCGGGAGGTTGTATAAATGTTACCGCCTTTTTGTAATGCACCTAATAATTTTGAAATTGATGCCTCGAAAATCGGGGGTGGTGTCCACGTAGTCCTTGGGATTCGGGAAAAAGTGCATGTACCTTTTGATCTTCTAGCCACCCATTTACTGTGAGTGGGTTCCACGTGGAGGGAAATTAGGGTTTTACCACCCTATATAAGAGTGCCGCCCCATTTTTTAACCACACAGTAAAACACACACAACTACTATTCATCTTCTTCTTCTGTTTTTAGAGCGTTTTTCTGCAAGAAAATCTTTTAACTCTCGTAGGTAATCTTTGTGTGCGTCCCACTTAGTTTTAAGATGAAAATGGTTGCTCAATTAGAGGACTTTCGCTCTGCGTTGTCTATTGAGGACGTCACGCAGTTTTCTTCCGACTATTTTGTGCCTTTGGATGTACATCCAGAGGCTCCAGATGTCGATGCGTGCATAGCTGACTTCCCCGAAGGGAAGATAGGTCTATACACGAAATTTTTTGAGTATGCGAATTACCGCGTACCTATATCTGTGTTTCTGAGCAATTTGCTCAATCACTATCGCCTTCACATCTCCCAGCTGCACTGTATAGGTGCGGCGAAGGTGTCGAATTTTGAGGTAAACTGCCGTTTACTTGCGATAGAACCTACTGTAGATTTGTTCCGCTCCTTTTACCACACGACGTGGTCAAATGGGTGGGTTTCCTTTGCGAAGCGCCAGGGGGCGCTTCAGTGTTATACGGAAAAGGTTGACGCCCTCAAAAATTGGAGGGAGTACTTCTTTTGGGTGGATGACGTAGTTTTTCCCTCTCCCTTTGAGTTTTATACTCAGGAATCCTTACCAAGGGATGGGCGCCCCGCACCCGGTTCATACAGTCGTGCTGACGCGCAAACTTTAGATGCCAATCGACTGGCCATAAACCCCTACCCGGAGGAGTTTTTGGTACATGTGGGGTTGAGCCGCGCTTATTTTGGCGCTGTGGATGAGGTTCCCACTTTCGTGAGTGAGGATGGCCGGGGTGGGTGTTCATTCCTTATACTTCCTTCTTTGTAAGTCCTTTTATCTGTGCGCTTTTAATAACTAATCCCTTTTATTTCTTCTTGTTTCCCTTGATGTGTGCAGAGATGGATTTGTTCGCGGTGGTCAAGCTGGATAGGCCAAAGCAGGTAACCATAGGGGTGCGTCCTCTGAGGGAAGGAGAGCAGCCCCTGCTTGATGCGACTGCCGGTCACTTGACTGTTCTGCCTGCGACGGTCCCTGAGGACACGCCACCACTTGTGGTGACGCCCGTCCAGAGTGTTGCGCCTGGAGTAGTTGTGGCTCCCACTGTGGAGGCGGTGCCTGATTTGGAGGTGGCGCACGAGGAGGCGCGCTCAGGGTCATCTGACAGCATTCGGATCCTGAAACCTGAGGAGGTGCTGAGGGAAGAGGTTGCGCAGAACTTAAAGCGCAAGGGAGAGGCTGGAACCAGTGGCACCAGCAAGAGGCGTCGACACGTCATCAGAGACGCAGGGTCGAACGCGGAAGAAACTTCGACCTCCGGCACACGGTTGAAGGCTGATACTTCTCCGTTTCTGTAAGTGTGCATTCCATCTTTTTTTTTTTTTTTTTTTTTTTTTTTTTTTTTTTTGCAATTACTTGTTGTAATTTTTTGTTGACTGTCTTTGTTGCGTAGGGATGACGGCGCGAAGGATGATGAGGTTTCCTCTCCGCAGAACGAAAACAAGGAGGGGAATGCCAAGGCTGTTGATGGTGGTGAGGCGCAGCAGCTGATGGATGAGCTGGCTGCGACTACCGCCCGCCAAGCTGAGCTTGTGGCTCAGCTGCAGGGGAAGTATGCTGGGGACAACCGTGCTCTTGCCCAGAAAGAGGAGGAGTTGGCGACCCTCCGTGCGCAGTTGGCTGATGCGCAAGTGGAGCTGGGGGCCTCGAGGGCCTATGCTGAGAAGATTGCTCAAGATAAAATGAGCATATTGGCTGACCTGAAGTACGCGAGGTCGAAGCTTGAGCAAATAAAGGCTAAGACTACCTGGTCGGTGTCCTATCTCGAAGAAAAGAGGGCGGAGCATTATGCTAGCCTCCAGAAGTTTAAAGAGGGCATCGAGAAGGCGGTCTCGATACATGAGGAGAAGCTGCGCGCTCTCAGCATAGAGTATGACGAGGAGCTGTACCCTCATCTAATGTCTACTATAGCCGAGCGCAGGTATCCTTGTTTCTTTGTCTTTGAAAGTACTTCATCACTTTTTTGTTTATCTTACACAATTGTTTTTTTTTTTAATGTAGATGGTTGATTAGCCATGGGCTGCGCCTGGCAGCCCTGAGCACACTAGAGTCCGCTGAGGTAGTGGAAGCTTTTGGGAAGGTTGTGCACTGCGCTATTGCGCGTGGCCGTTCGCAGGCCATGGAGGAGCTTCGTGAGGCCAAGTTGCTGGAGAAGGACTTGGCGGAGATCCCTGGTTACAGCTCTACGGCTTACGACGAGCTGGTGCAGGCCATGGCGGGGCTGAAAGTTCTTGAGTTGCCCCACATAGGGAAGTTGGAGCGCGATCAAGATGATCCTATAGCTGTGCTGATGGCGGGTCTAACTTTGCAGTGCCATCTTGAGGAGAACGCGGAAGAGGAATTAGATTATTATCTAAAACCTGATGTATCGCAGCTTCAAGTCCCTGTGTTCGCACGGCCTCGTGATATCCTGAAGCCTTTTGCTCTTGAGAAGGAAATTCCTTTGAAAGAGGTGCTGGAGCGACATGCCCAGAGGATTGCTGTGAAGAAGGGTATCAAGGGCAAGGCCGTGATGTGCGGTATGGGCGCTGCACACCTTCCTAGATCAGATGGCGTGGCCGTGAGCGTTCCGACCGTATCTATGCAAGATGCCATAACCTTGAGTAAGCTTAAGGAAACGGGGAGTTCCGCCGCTCTAGAGGAGAATACTGAGCATCGCCATAGTATATAGGCGTTTTGTATATTTATGTATCTTTCCTTGTAATTTATCGATAAATGTGGAATAAGATACGTATTTTGTTTTAAGTTCGTGACTTAAGTATACTTGCATCTTTATTATTTTTAAGTGCGTAACTTAAGTATACTTGCATTGTTTGCTAAGTTTTATTTTTGACTAAGTCTTTTAAGTGCGTGACTTAAGTATACTTGCATTGTTTGCTAAGTTTTATTTTTGACCAAGTGTCTTGGCTCGTTATATTGCTAAGCTTGTACGGTGTACTTGGTATATGCGCATCCGTCGTGGGGTGCGCATGTGAAACTTACTTTGACGTCTCAAGAGTAAGGCGCTTAGCAAGGATACGTGATCCAATGTTGATGGGTTTGCAACCCTCTTATTCAACGAGTAAATTAGTAGGTTAACTCATCCTTTATGCCTTCGTGGGTCTTTAAGTGGTGCATGCACGCCATGTAGGCAGAAATATAAAATAAACAATATTGACATATATGCAATAAAGTAAAATGCGTTATGGAGTTAGCTAGAAACCATAACATTTTATTAGTACTTGTAAGTAAATGGAAAAATTAGAAAATACAATTCCTAGAAAGAAAAAGAAAGACAAACACTTATTGGGCACCTCGTAGGGTGTAAGTGTGTTTGTGAAAGGGTCGTAGCCTAAAGGTAACATTTTTTGAGATTGCAAATGTTCCAGGTGCGCGCCAGGTCGTGACCTTCCATATCGCGCAGCCTGTATGCGCCGTTGCCGAGCGCATCTGTGACCTCGTAAGGTCCTTCCCATTTGGGTCCTAGTTTGCCCGTGTCTTCTGCGTGGCTCGCATCGTTGGCGCGGTAAACAAAGTCTCCTGGTCTGAATGAGGTGTGTTTGACTTTTGCATCATAATACTTCTTCATGTTTGCCTTGGCCTTTGCTTCGCGTATAGCTGCGCGTTCGCGCCTTTCTTCCAGTATGTCTAAGTCTATGCGCCGTTCCTCGTCATTTGTTGTGACGTTGACCTCTGCTGTGCGTATGGTTGACATTCCTATCTCGGCTGGTATGACGGCTTCTGTTCCATAGACTAGGGAAAATGGCGTGTCGCCAGTACTGGTTTTTATTGTCGTGTGATGCGCCCACAAGACGTGGGAGAGCTCATCTACCCACTTCCCTTTGTGTCTGTCAAGGCGCGCTTTTATTCCTTCGCCTAGACTGCGATTAGCGCGCTCAACTAGGCCATTGGTTTGTGGGTGTTTGACTGAAGCGAAGTGTTGTGTGATGTTCAATTGTGCGCACCAATCTTTGAATGGGTTATCACAGAATTGTTTTCCGTTGTCTGATATGATTTCGCCCGGTAGGCCAAAGCGGCAGACAATGTTGTCCCAAACAAAGCGCTTGACTTGGTTTCCTGTGATGTTCACCATCGCCTTTGCTTCGATCCACTTTGTGAAGTAGTCTATGGCTACGATGAGGAATTTTACTCCTCCAGCTGCGACAGGAAAAGGTCCTGCGATGTCAATACCCCATTTGTAGAATGGCCATGGTGAAGTAATTGGTGTTAGCTCTTGTTGTGGTCGGCGCGGAATTGGTCTGTGTACTTGGCAATTGCTGCATTTTCTTATCAGGTCGCGTGCATCACGATGCATTGTTGGCCAATAATATCCTGACCTTAGAGCGCTTGCCACCACGGATCGTGGTCCTGAGTGCATACTACATGATCCAGCATGAATTTCGCGGAGTACGTAGTCTGCTTGAAGTGGTCCGACACATCTGAGCCATGGATGTAAAAAAGACCGTCGATAGAGTACGTTGTCGCGTAATTCAAATCGCTGCGCTGTGCGCCGTATTCTGCGAGCGTCTTTTTGATCTTGGGGTAGGATCCCTTTGCTTATAAATTCGGTGATAGGTGTCATCCATGTAGGGTCTTGTTCCTCTATCACCGCTGCTGTTTCCCTATCCAAGATTGACTTGTTTTTTAGGGTTTCCACCAATACCTGTTTTGAGAGGTGTGCGAAGCTTGTGGATGCAATCTTGCTGAGTGCGTCCGCCTTCTTGTTATCTCCTCTAGGCACCTGTTTTATTGTGAACCTATCAAAGTTATTGATCAAAGACTTTGTCTTCTCCAGGTATTGGGTCATGTGTTCATCCTTGGCCTCATATTCACCTAGTACGTGGTTTGCGACCAGTCGCGAATCTACGTTTGCTTCTAGGTTGCGAACACCCATTTGGATTGCAATACGTAATCCGGCTAGTAGGGCTTCGTATTCTGCCTCATTGTTTGTGGCTGTGAATTCGAAGCGTAGCGCATAGGTGAATTCCATACCTTCTGGGTTTGTAAGAATAAGGCCTGCGCCCGATCCTTCTACACATGAAGATCCATCTGTGAACAGAATCCAGGGTTCCTGTAAATCTGTTTTAGCTACAGATGTCGGGCTGTCGCTGTCTGGCTTTTCCACGATAAAATCAGCGAGAATTTGTCCTTTGATTGCAGTGCGCGGTTTGTATGAGATGTTGTACTCACTTAACAGTACACTCCATTTTTGTAAGCGTCCGGAAGCGTCAGGCTTAGAGATAACCTGTTTGATTGGCTGATCAGTGATTACAACTATTGGATGCGCCTGAAAGTATCTGCGCAACCTTTTGGCTGCGAACACTAGAGCCAGGACCAGCTTTTCCATAGCGCTGTAGTTAGTCTCTGTTTTCTTCAGAGCTTTGCTTACGAAATATATGGGTGTCTGAACGGAGTTTCTGTCTGTCAATAATACGGCGCTTACTGCTCCATGGGTTGCCGATAAGTACATGATTAGTTCTTCCCCTGGTCGCGGTGCGACAAGTTTGGGAAGAGATGCCAGATGGTTTTTAAGTTGTTGGAAAGCTTCCTCCGCTTCGATTGTCCAGCGAAAGTCTCCCTTTTTTGTGAACTTCGTGAGTGTTTTAAAAAGGGGAAGAGATTTGTCTGCTGACTTAGATAAGAAACGGTTTAGTCCTGCTAACTTTCCATTCAATGATTGGACCTCTTTGAGTGTGCGCGGTGAGGGGAGATCAATAACAGCCTTTGTTTTTTCTGGGCAAGGCTTGATTCCGTCGGGTTCTATCAAGTATCCAAGGAACATCCCTTCGGTCGCGCCAAAGGTGCACTTTTTTGGATTTAACTTCATGTTGATCCGCCCCAACGTTTGGAATGTTTCCTCGATGTCGCGCATCAACTCGTCCTCTGTATGGCTTTTGATGACAAGGTCGTCAACATAGACTTCCAAGTTGCGGCCTACTTGTTTTTCGAAGGCTGTGTCCACCAGTCGTTGGTATGTCGCGCCTGCGTTCTTCAGGCCAAATGGCATTTTTGTGTAGCAGTATACTCCTTGACTGGTGTGGAAGGCTGTTTTTTCTTCATCTTCCACTGCCATCTGAATCTGATGATACCCTTTATATGCATCTAGGAAGCATTTGAAAGGGTATCCGCACAAGGACTCGACCTTCCAGTCTATCTCTGGCAGTGGATAGCAGTCCTGTGGACATGATTTGTTGAGGTCCGTGAAGTCCACGCACATCCTCCAACTGCCATCGCTCTTCTTTACCATAACTGGGTTAGAAAGCCAGTCGTGATAGTATACTTCGCGCATGATGCCTGCGTCTACGAGCTTATGTACTTCTTCCAGAATAGCCTTTGCACGATCTGAGGCCTGGCCGCGCTTCTTTTGTCGTATTGGAGGGTATCCTTGTCGGATTTGTAGCTTATGCTCTGTGATAGAGCGCGGTACTCCCGTCATATGCTTTGGTTCCCATGCAAAGATGTCTAGGTTCTTTTGCAGGAGTGCGCATATGGCTGCTTTACCTTTGTCAGATAAAGATCCTCCAATCCAAACTTGTTGTTCCGGATAATCTGGATGAATAGCGACTTTTAAATTTGGCGTTTTTTCCGTGCGCTGTTCTGGAATAGTCTTCGCTTCAGTTGTTACTGCGATGCATTCTCTTGGTGGTACTGTTGTATTATAGAGAGTAACCACTCCTCCTTCCACTGGGAATTTAAGCATTCCATGCGCTGTGGATGGTACCGCGCGCATGGATGATATTCCCGGTCTCCCAATGATACCGTTGTATGGTGAAGGAGACTTTATTACTATAAAGTTTATCCATGTCGCGGTTGAGTGTTGTTCATCTCCTAAGACCACCAATAAGCGTAACTGCCCCATGGGCCAAATCTTTTCTCCTGTGAATCCTGTTAATGACATTGTGGCTGGTATCAACTGATTTTGGATTTCAGGTCGCAGCCTTTTAAAACAGTGATCGTACAGGATGTCCGCAGATGCTCCACCATCAATGTACATGCGGTGGATGTCATGTCCCCCTGTATGTATCTCAATGGTTAGAGGCTCCACGACTGCGTTGTCCGCAGCTATAGTAGGGAAGGATATCTCTTTTTCTGGAGAGAATTTTTGGCTGACTTTTTGCTTTATCTTGCGTTGCCATGATTGTATCATGTATATAGTATCAGCTTTTTCCTTTGGGGGTTCTTTCTTACCCCCGTTTCTATGTTTATCTTTTCCTTCCTTGATGTTTTTCACGAGGTGGTCCATCCTTCCTTCTCTAACTAGCTTTTCAATTAGCTGTTTTAGTTGGACGCACTCGTTAGTTGTATGGCCTTTTTAGCCGTGGTACTCGCAATATCCACCACCTAGGCGTTTTTCTTCTGCAGTACGCATCAGTGGTGGTTTTGGGAAGTTCGCACCTTCTGTTACAAATATCTCTCTCGGAGTCTTAGTGAGCGGAGTATATTTGTCGTTGTCTCTTCCACTGCGATAATTCCTGCTGCGGTTGTTATTCTGATCGTTGGATTGTCTCCGCGGCTGTTCCTGTTGCCTATAGTTTGAATAACCTTTTTTGCTATCCGCAGTAGCTGCTTCTCCTTGTATAAAGGATCTAGTGCGCTTTGTTAACTCGTCAAAGGTTTGTGGAACTTTGTCATTCAGCTTGCGGATGAGTTCTGGGTTATTGATCCCATTCATGAATCCGAAAATCTTTAGGATTTCAGGACATGCTTTAACTTGTATATACTCATCCTTGAAACGTTCCATAAAAACGCTGGTTGATTCCCCTTGACGCTGTTTCACTCTTGCTAGCTCCACAGGGTTTTTAGCGCACTTCTTTCGCTGGGTGAAGTTGAGGCGGAATGTTTTCCGTAGTTCCTCGAATCCACCAATGCTCCTTTGTGGGAGTTTGCTAAACCATGTGCGCGTGTTTCCCACTAACGTGGAATTAAACATATGGCACCACACAGGCTGTGGCCAATTTTCGATGGTTGCGGCTGATTCGAAAATTTTTAGGTGGTCGTCAGGATCACCTGTTCCATCGTATGTTTTCACATTAGCAGGCATGCGTCTGCGTTTGCGATCTGAGTAATCGCTGATTCGTCGTGTAAACGCATCGATTTTATGACGTCGCCACGGGAGAGACATATCTTCATTCTCCTCCTCGCGACGTCTTCCTTTTGACTTCCAGTGTCCTGTTTCTTTATCCTCGTTGTCCGAGGAGTTGCTGGAAGAAGGGTAGTCCCTTTTTCGACGCTTGCGTCGGCTTCTTTCGGAAGAGGATCCTGAGGGATCTCCGCTTGGGGATCTTCTTTCCCCCAATCTGTCTTGAACCTTCCTACTCCCAGGTTTGGAAGATCCTTGGCTTGGCGAATGTTGAGGTCCTAATCGGTCATGTATTCCCCGACTGCCAAGTCTGGAGTGGACGTTGGTGCGCCTCTCGCTGTCTCCAGAGTATCGTGAATCAGATGTCGTACCCAACCTGTCATGGATAGGGGTACGTTCTGCGCGTCTTCCTCGTGGGTGACGCGGTGGTGATGGTTCACGTTCAAGAGCAAAATTGAGTCGGGCTTGTAGGCTCGCGCTTGCTCTTCTTGTTGCTTCTTCTTGCATGAGGGCGATGAGGGTTTCATAATTTTGGGATACAAAGTTTCCCAACGTTAGATCCGGTGCGTCCTCTGTTGTTGCAAGAATTTCTGCCTCAGTGTTAGGCGCCCTGTTCCGTTCAGGCGCGCCTGGCGGCACAGTGTTGTTCACTGCGGGTGTAGCCTGATGAGGAGTGGTGAAGAGGGTGCGCTGGAGTTCCTCGACACTTGGGACCACTGAAGAAATTATAGGTAGTTCCGTCGCTGGAAGTGGTCGGGTTGTCCCCGCCTCTTGGTGATCAGGTGCGCTGGTTGTCCCAGCAACCTGTTTAGAGGTTGAATCTTGTTGATTCTTCCTCTGATGGTCACGTTTTTCTGACTGCGGAGTCCGCTGGCTGGAATTCTTATGCTTCGTCATTCTAGTTCGTAGTAGGGTCCCACGGATGGCGCCACTTGTTGATACAAAAGTTGGGCGTACCTGGTTGCGGGCTTGTACTCTCGTACCAATTTAATCCTTAGCACTTGTTACCTGCATACTAAGAAAATAAGACAACACCGTTAGGCTTATCGAGGGATTGTCTCCCCCGATTAGACTCCGGCGTGAGAGTAAGTAATCGTTTTAGGTTCTCGTAAAGAGTTAGGGTTGTATATCGTACCTTGAATGAGAATCGTATGATTCTATATATAGGGGCTAAGAAACCGTGTTTCTTGCTCCTTACTCTTCGCACACGTGGTGCTTATCCGAGGTAAGGATATCTATTCCTTGAATAGATAATCCTTATCGCATACCCGGTGGGTTAGATTGGGCCTTTGGGCTTCATGAGCCCAAAGCATTAATACTACAGCCCATACCATTATCATGGTAGCCCATTCGTAGTGGGCTTAGGTGTAAGTAATGTCTATCATTTGGGCTTGTGGCCCAAATATAGGCTATACGTCATCAACGTACTTTGTTTAGTTTTTATTTCATGCTAAACGTTTTTGTAAATTGTAAATTTGTAACTGTAACTGTAATCATCATACCTATATAGGGGGAAGCCCAACCCATAACACACGTTTTAACCCATATCTTTTTTCTAACTAAACCAATTTTTCTTTGGAACAACTTTTGGGTAAGGATCCAGCGAGAAGAAAACTTAAAATGAGAAGGATGAGAAATAACTATAACCACACATTTGAGATGCATCGACTTGATTTAGATGCATCTCTATTCATTTAGATGCATCCCAATTAGTTTCGAAAAGTGATTTAAAGTGAAAACGATGCAAAGTAGTACTAACAACAAATTTGACCCGCAGAGGACGAAAAATGTATAGGATTTGTCTAACTTGATGAAATGCATCTAATATATGTATATGCATCTAATTTTTGCTAGAAAATATGTTATGGTGCATCTAAAAGATTAGGAATGCATCTAATTTAAGTCGATGCATATCAAATGTGTAGTTATAGTTATTTCTCATCCTTCTCATTTTAAGTTTTCTTCTCTTTTGATTCTAATTCCCAACTTTTTCCTAATTAAACTAATTGTCACTTATTACTCAAACGAATTTTTTGATACTTTTAAAAAGAGCACTTTTGTAGACACTTTGTAAAGCAACTTTTGTATTGACAAACTGGGGAATATGTGTCTTTTATTAATTCAATGCATCTTGTTTTGAGGGTATAAAGAAACACAAACTTTAATCTTTTTTATTTATTTATTATTATTATTATTTTTAATAATTGGTTTTCCGACTCGACATTGTGAGCCAACTAATCACAGGGTGACTACCATTTTGAATAGCCCGGAGGCCGGAGTCGTTGCATGTGAACCTCCGTGGCCATGCAAAAATCATCAGCCTCATGTGTTTTCATGACTAAATGTGTCCATGTCTGTCATGCAGAAACATGAAAATTAGTGACTTAATGGTCATGTGAGCTTAATTCAAGAAAACCTTCAAACGAATCCCAACTGTGAATCTTCTTCATATAACTTGTCATAAGTCATTGGTATGAAATTAACATGCATAAGGGAATATCAGTAATAGACCGGACCGGAGGATGCCATCAAGTTTTGCAGAACAAATGAAACCCCTTATGATCTTTTTCAATCTGCATTTAATAGATTACGTGAAACCAAAGCAACAGATCATCCATGATTTCTTCTTTAGGTAGTCTCTTAAAACCGTAACAGCATAAAGTCATGTGAAAGAATGAATGAAGTGCTAAATAAACTTAAGCTTAGACATAAATTTGGTGGGACCATACTGTTTTAAGAGACCGAGTATTTATATCGCAAACCAAGTATTTATATGCCTAAATCTACATAAGATCGCTGACATCGTATAATATCGCAAACCAAGTATTTATATGCCTAAATCTATATCTGTATGACACACGACAGTGGTCTCGTACGTTGGTCTTGAAACTAAACTGATTTGTTGCAGTTCAGGTCCAAACCATAGAGATTCTTATTATAAGCACATACTATTAAGGAGGTGTTTGGCATTGTCTTTTGAAATAATTACTGCATATGATAAGCATTACCATGAATCAGACAGTCAACCATAACAAAACAAGCTTACAGATAGTGTTTGGGGTTGTGGTAATTACATACTTAGATTTTTTTCAATGTTTAGAAATTTCTAACCAGGGCTGTTAGGATTAACATATCTGAATGAACTTTATACAAACACCAAGGCTTTACATGTAAAATGATCGCTAAATAGTCATAATCAGTTTTCTTGCAGGTTCGCAGTTACTCCAAAGTGATTATTTAACCCCTAACGAACATGATAATCAGACATACATTCAGTATACACAAACACCAAAAACTGGTTATCTGAAATGAAAACGCAATAATAGATTATCAGCTTTCAAAATGTAGTGTTAAACACCCACTAACATTTCCACTACGTATGAACAAGGCAAACGTCACCACAGATTCAACATTAAACAAAAACACCATTATTAAACGTTTTATTAAACGATAATCAAGATTGTAATTTCAGCTCTGCTACAAACTCATCAATGTTTTTATCAGAAGTTCCACCTTCTCCAATAGCTTCTTTTGCCAAAGCTCTCCATTTTATCACATTTTTCTTAATCTTAATACTTTTCTCACCTTCCATGACTTCCCTTATGCATGAATCCATTACTTGTCTACGCACAATCCCATTAGCATCGGGCTTAGCCTGAACCCCTACACCCCAAACATCCTCAACATATTTTGCATTTGTGCTTTGATCTGACCATTGAGGCATCCCCACGACCGGTACACCCGAGCAAATTGCTTCAACAGTAGAATTATACCCACAGTGTGTAACAAAGCATCCTATCGACTCGAGCCAACACTTCCAATTGTGGGCACCATGTCACCACTAATCCTTTCTTTGACACGCTATTAACAAACTCTTTTGGGACATTGGCCTCTTCGGATGACTTAATAACCCACAAAAAGGAGAACCCACCATCAGTCAAAGTAGATATTATTTCGTTCATTTGCCCGGGCCCATGATTAATCAAGCTTCCAAATGATAAGTAAACGACAGATCCTTTTGGCTTATTGTTAAGCCAGCTCATGCACTCAATACTCCTTGGTTTAAATAGATTGATCACGTAGTCATTATCCTCTAACAACTGCTTGTCAAGGTACATTGATGGTAGCGTTGGGCCAATAGTTTTCACACGCCACAGTTTCGTCATCCAGTCGACCACCTACATAAAAAATAAAAAATAAAATCAAAGAAGAAGCAACCTCACATGACCAGACACCGTACTAGGAATTTAACCGTTTTGACATGATCCTGTTTCAACCCTTTTACTACATTTAGTAAATTTCTGTAAAAGAAAACACAAACCTCTTCCTCCAACTTGTAAAATGAGTTGAAAACTACCCAATCTGCTTGGTCAATGTCAGTAAATTGGCTAAAAACTAGCTCACCAACAACAGGATGCTCGCCGAATCTGTGCACAAATGAAGGAGTTTCCCAGTTTTCAAGTTTTGGTAATCCAGGAAGGGAGACTACTGAATTAGACAATGGGATCTTAAGAAGGTTTCTATTAACATGGTAATAAATATTATTAACTGCACATGTTTGAGTAAAAAAGATAACTGCAAAAATCTTGAACCGTTTAGCAACGTCAAGTGCCCAAGGCAAAAACCCGTCATATATAATGGCATTGACGCCATCTAGTTTTTCTACAAGACTGGATAAGGACTTTAAGCCTTCTTCCCGAAGCTTTGTAAAGTAAATATCATGAGGCACGAGTTGATCACGGCCGTTGTCATCAAACCCATCGGAGAATGTTTCAAAGGTGATGGGGGTATTATGGTCAATATGGACAGTTTTTGAGAAGGACTTTGTTGTAGCAAATGTTGTCTTGATTCCTTTTGCGACTAAACGTTTGCAGAATTGGAGCATTGGGTTAACATGGCCTTGAGCGGGGTATGAGATGACTAGAACATGTGGCTGTTTCGCTTGTAAACTCATTTTTAGAGCATGGAAATGTTAGAGTGTTTGGTCGATAAACATTTAAATCGCGGTTTAGTGAGTATTTAACCTAGTGAATCCCATCATCCAGGCTATAATTTAGAGATTTTTCGAAAGTGATCAAAACTTTGTTTTCAGTTAACTTTATTTATGTAATTTTGCTGTCTCAATAGATTGTTAGTTTGTTAATGACTCTTAAGTGAAACAATAACAAAAGACAAGGATGAAATAACAAAAATAAAATAAAATATTGGTCATTATAGTAAAGCATCTAGATGTTTGCTAGAAAAATACAGTATCTTTGAATCAGATAGTGAACCATAACAAAACAAGTAAACAAGCTTACAGATATGGGACATGCTTCTGTTAATTGAGGTTGTGATAATTACATCATTAGTTTTTTTCTTAATGTTTGGAAATTTCTAACCAGGGGTGTTTGGATTAACATATTTGAATGAACTTTATCCAAACACCAAGGCTTTACATGTAAAATGATCCCTAAATAAGTAAATAGTCATAATCAGTTTTCTTGCAGGTTTGCTGTTACTCCATAGTGATTATTTAACCCCTAACAAACATGATAATCAGACATACAAACACCAAAAACTGCTATCAAAATGTCGAACACCCCGTAACATTTCCACTACGTATGACCAAGGCAGACCTCACCACAGACTCAACATTAAACAGAAACACCATTATAGAATAGTAACGTCACCTCATGAATTATCATAGCCATATTACTACTCCGGATATTAATTCCCAAATAATTCAAAATCTGACAAGCCATAAAATCAAATTGAATTATTAACCATGTACAACTCAATAAATGAAAATTTTAACAAAACAACTACTACAACAAAGCCTAATTACAATTCATTCATTTCCCAAACATTATAAAAACATCTATCAATAAACAAGAAATTAGTCACGCAAAAACAATAAGTCCTCTGAATAGTCATGTGAGCAAACTTATAGAATTCATAAATGAAGTCCTCTGAAATATCTTCTATACTTGATTACATGTTGCTATTACTACTTGTTATGAAGCCGCACAGCGGTTACCAATGCTCCTCATTTCCTTCATTGATGTTATAATATAGCATTTCAAACAGTTTTAGCATATCACCGTAACTTAAGTGGACATGTAGAATTGATTAGTGAGCCTTCTCATACAATAAATATTTGTGGATATTGAATGAACTAGACTCTAAGAGAAAATATTCTAGTGAGAAACTTACATATACCTTCAAGTTTAGCAGTGTAATTGAAGCCCATTACGATTAAGCTACATTGAATAGATTACTGAGAATCCAAGGTGCGATAACAGATCCTCTATGCTTCCTTCATTGCTGTCAACATTTTCTTAAAACAGTAACAACAAACCGTTATTTGAACAAAATGAGTGCCTAAATAAGCTTAAAGTAGAATTGATTCGGTTTCGTTTATATACATAGATAAAGATCTCTATTAGATCATTCACATTATATAATCCTGTCAACAAGGTATTGACATACTGGATCTTTAATTGTGTAACTATATGACAGATTATGCTCAACTGTTCATAGTATGAAACACAATCCAAATAGATATCTGAGGGGGCGTTTGGCATTGTGTTCTATCATGATTCTGTAATTAGCAACATAGAATAAGATAATCAACCATCAACGATAACAAAACAAGCTAAGGAGATAGTGTCCTCCCCTGCTGTAAGTTGTCATAAACAAATAATTAAGTCATTGACTGTTTGGCAATTCCAGAACCAATTCGACACAGCCAATCAGCCACTACATCCGCACACTAGAAACTGCTACCCTACAACTCGAAAACACGGTTAGTGGATAACCACTGTGAAAACGCAATGCACAAACACCCGTAACACACTTACTTAAAACAGTAATACAATTTAAAAGGTATTAGTACTAGGCGTCAATGTGCATATTAATTCCCAAATAAAGTACCACCGGGGCATTGGTCCATTAGGTGGAGCTTTCATTCTTGAGTCAATAGACTCGGGTTCGAATCCCATCCCTGGCACTTTGCTCCCAGATAAGTACCCACCTCTGCAAAACCTATGGGCTCACTGGAGAGACTTTGTGGATAAGAGCTCAAGAGTCCGAGAGTCTCGGCTCACTAGGCCAGGAGAGTTGCCCGAAGCTATTACTTGTGAGGTGGACAATGGCTGGTGCCAAAAGGCACCCAGGGTCAGAGTGTCCCCGCCAATCTACATCTTTTGTGGAATTACCAAATAAAGTAGCAACGGAAAAACTATAACATGAATATGAATTGGTAAGCGTTTTATTAACCGATAAATGCATAATTGAACAACACAACTGCTACAATGAGGTCTAACTAACCAATTCCCAAATTACACGAACAAAATAACGATACACTAATCCAATACCAAATTAATAACAGTAAATTCAACAATTGATAACTTTATTGATAATAATATCCATAAACATAATTTTCACATAATCCCTCAATTAACCTAGTAATAATAAAAACATAAAAATAAAGTAATTACAACTCAATCAATGAGCAACTACGAAACCATTACTAAAAGCATCAATAACAGGTTCAGGGCCATTAGGTATGGTTCCATTATTATTAAAACAAATTGATCTAACAGCCACAAGCTTCTTTCGTTGCAAACACCTCGGCCCGTTATACCTAACCGTAAACCCCGGAGATCCTCCGTTAACTCCTCCCTCTTCCTCTTGTTGTGTTGAAACTGGAGATCTGACTGGTGATGAGATGGTGCGATTGAGATAGATCTGATGAGTTATGGTTTTCATTTTTGAGTCGCGGAGTTGAGCCAGTGCTCCGGGTTTTAAGTACCGGAGGTAGGAGGCGGTTGCGGGACGGTGGCGGATGCGGCGGTTCATGTGTGTGTTTTTGATGGTGTTTTTAGTGTGTGTGTGTTTTAGGTGGGTGGGTGGGAGGGAAAATGAGATATTTTATTTTAAAGGGAGTGTGAAGAGCGGGAAGATGAAAATGATCTCTAATTATTGCTCTTCAAATTTGGTGTGGCGCTCACATTTTGTTTTCCAATTTTTCTTTTTTAATCTTTAATTGTGTCACACTAATATTCAACTTTTATCACCAATTCCAGGGACGGGTTCCCGCGGTTGCCCAGACACCTTATGATTTTTTTTTTTTTTAATATAGTGCTAATTTTTGAAAAAAATATCGATTTTTTCTAAAATTATCTTAAACGCACCCAGTACATCGCTAGTATTATTCTTCAAGTTTTTTTTTTTTTTTTTTTTTTTTTTTTTTTTTTTTTTTTTTTTCACACTCGATCATATTTAGTCCTAGTTCTATCCCTG
Source organism: Artemisia argyi (assembly GCA_030686995.1). Lineage (NCBI taxonomy): Eukaryota > Viridiplantae > Streptophyta > Magnoliopsida > Asterales > Asteraceae > Artemisia > Artemisia argyi. The sequence continues at coordinate 18,655,382 of CM060677.1, forward strand.
ACCAAATCATTCTAGTAATTAACATCAAACTCATATCACAAACATAAATCAACAAATATACTCCACAACACTCACATTCATAAAAGTAAAAGGATTCGTTCAATGAACGTAACCACTGAACCACCAAGAAAATCTATTGACCACGCCTAAACTAGAGCATGTGTAATGGTGGTTGACGTCTCAACGAGAATCCCAAAGCATCTTTAATAGTAGGTTCGAGATGAGTCAAGAATGACTTGATAATATTATTGTAGATTTTTTATATTGGAACTGAATGTTGAAAAATTTCAACTCATTTACCAAGCAGTCAGTGTTTTTCTTTTTTTCACGTTGTTTAACCTCTGACTGTTTTGAGTCAATGCATCATCATCGTTACTTCCTTAGAGTTCCACCTCAAACCAAACACGCTTATGAATATGTACTCCATGAACAACACGAGGACTAAATTCCTTAAAATCAACTTGTTTAGATTCTCAATGCTTTTGTACATCAAAAGTCACCAAAATTCTTCACTTTTGCTTCCAAAGTATATACACGATTATTCCTAACACAGTCATCACGAACGAGAACTTTTGATCACCTTAACTATACTATTATCTGCGCCGGCTTTCGGGAGTGCAGGGGTGCGTCGACACAGGGCGAACACAAGATAAGGGCAACCAAAATTCAATGTGCTTTCGTTATGCATATATGTGATTGACTTTTGAGGGCCGCGTTTATGATTTGTTAATTATTTTCTCTTATATAATAAGAGATTTTCAAAAGGGAGGTGATTTGCACACTTCCCAAATTGATTGAGACACTCTAAATTAGAGTATTTTGACATTTATACTCCTTATAGTGTGAAAATGAGTAAAAGTAATGTAAATGTATAAATGTCAAGTTACTCTAATTTAGAGTGTCCCAATTAATTTGGGGAGTGTGCAAATCACCTCCCTTTTCAAAAAGGGAAAAAGCTAGAATGTTGGAGCAATTGAAATTTAACCAATGAGAGTGATCAATTTTGCCACACGGGATAAATGAAGTCACCTCGTTAGCCAATAAAAGTCCAAATTTAAAATGTTTGCTCAAGCTCATCTAAATTCCATCCAACAAAAAAATATTCATAAAACACATGTATCGATTTTGTAAAAGAAATATAAAAAAGGGGTAATTATTAAAACTTTAATTGTTAAATTTAGATAAATTATATGGGAGGAGAGATTATTTACGGAGTAAAAGTTTCTTGCATACCAAAAAACAAATCTTAGCCACTCATTTCTCTATTAAGAGAAAAGAAGAAGATTAATTTAAGGAGTTCATACAATTACTTGCAAGTGAAATAAGGTTTGAAAATAAGAAAATAAAGCAGGAAAAATATTTCCCTGTGATACTTGATTGTACACCGATACTAGTCACGATGAACAAATGTCTTTAATACTGAGTGTGTGAATGTATCTTCCACGTGTGTTAATGTTGAGGAATCCTTTTTAGGATTTACCTAAACGTTGATGATACCACTGATCAAGAACTATTTTATGTTTCAAGATAAATTGAAGACTCTTGATCTTGATATAGATGACGTGCGTGGACATGGCTATGACAATGGATCAAATAGGAAAGAGATGCATCTTGGAGTGCAAAACAAAATTTTAGATATAAATCCTAGAGCGTTCTATACTCTTTGTGGTTATCATGGTCTTAATCTTGCATTATGTGACATGGATAGCACTTGTACCGAATCTAAAGACTTTTTTGGAATTATAAAACGCATTTAAAAAATATTTGTTAATTCTTCAAAGAGGTGGCAGATTTTGAAAGATAATGATAAAGGGGTGACTCTTACTTCATTGTCTACCATTCTCTTGGGAGATTCGTGTTGAGAGTGTCAACGCTATCAACTACGGAGTATCAGATTTCATACATACAAAAAACTTAATTTCAAGTTTGGAAGAAAGATAATGAGACAATAATCAATAGTCAAGAAAAATCTCTAGCCACATATGAGCTTGATGATATTGAATTTATAATAGCAATATTAATAGTCATTTGGTTTGAAATCTTACACACGGTAAATTCAGTGAGCAAAAAGTTACAATATGCCAATATGCTTATCAATGTTGCGAGTAAAGAAGTTAAAGATTTATTATCTTTCTTCGAGGAGTTTAGAGCCATCAAATTTCGTAGTGCAGTTGATGTTGCTCAAGAAAATGCCTTTGAAATGGATATCAATCAAATGTTCATTCAAAATCATGTTATTATAAGTTTATATAATTCATAAAAAAAAAAAAAAAAAAAAAAAAAAAAGTGTCGTTTTGCCCTGCCTGTGCATTGTAGCACACTGTCCCTTTTTTCCCGCCAAAATTGTGGCCCGCCTGCTTGGCCTTTTTTCCGTAGCCCAGGTGATCCAAAAAATAGCCCCAATGATCCATTGTAGTTATACGATAAAGATCAAAATAATCCAGAGTATTCCACCCACGCCCACAACCACACATACCAAACCACCGCTGCACACATCTTTGATGCTGATGATGATGATTGAGTGAAAGGAAAACCAAAAAGACGATAGGAAGATGATGATGATCAAAGGATGGAAGTAAAACATCAAATGAACCCACATTTTCCGGTGAAGCTTGCAGCGTCGTTTGGGGAATCAGTACAAAATCGGGAAACAAAAAAAAGGTACGAAATTCTTTGTGCGAAATTAACTCTTACTTCTTTCAAGTTTAACAATTTTAGAGTTTATACATATATAAAAATTGAAATTTGAAATTAGGGTTTTGTGATAGTTTGGGGCTTTTGTTAATTGCAGTTTTTTTTTTTTTTTTTTTTTTTTTTTTTTTTTTTTTTTTTTTTTTTAGGGGTTTTCTTAATTGCAAATGATCTCGGGTTTTTTTGTTATCTGTTAATTTATTGTGAAAGGTTATACAAATCATTTGAGTGTGTTGGTGATAATCAAAATAATAGTATAAGTTGTATCAGCTGGTTCATTAGAAAGTAGGATTATTGTTTCGTTATTGTTATTGAATTTCGAGTATGACTGGAATTGAAGAGAAGTAGAGCGGATTTGAGGATGTTTTTGATAGTTGAAAGAAGAGAGTATGATTTTTACTTCGCTATGTTCGTTGATGAATAAATGTGAAATGACATAGCGACGTAAAAATCATGATTGAATTTTTACTTCCCTAACCATTTCATTAAATATAAAAATACAATACAACACAATAAAAACATACGAAACGTAAAATAATGATACGGTTAAATGTTTGAAGTGTGTGAAAAATATTGTGTTATGGGATGTTATTTATATCAGTTTAAATTAAAAAAACGAGCAGGATATATTTAAATTTCAAATTCAAAAACGAGCGGGAGTTCAAATTTAAACGATCTTGACTTATTCAAACTTCAAATTCACTTCTCACACACAAACACATTCGCTAAGGATTTTATTCAAATTCAAACTTAAAGCAACTATACAACATATTAAAAACGATACGGAAAAACAAATAAACACGATACGGAAAAACAAATAAACACGATACGGAAAACAAAACATTTCATTCGTCCCATTTGGGGTGGTTTCTCAAAATGAACCACACATGAACATATTGGAAGTTTCTCCCAACAAAGCGTTCTTCAAAAATGTTATTTGCATTCTGGAGACGATCATTGTCATTTTCCTGACTTGTATGCTGCAAATGCTTGTAAATATCATTGAATTTTTGACATTCTGTAACACCGCCATTTTCACAGATCGCAGCGGATTTAGATCTGGGGTATTACTTTATGGAATCACAGTCACAATAATAGAAAACGACTCGAAAGGAGACGTTTTTATAAAATGAGTTATCATTCATTAAGATATCAGAGTTTTTATTAAGAAGAAGTCCCATAAATCTAAGTGTGAAAGTAGTATTTTGAATGATAGCAGGGTTGAAAGTCCTCCAAGTTCAATGCCGCTTCGTGCCATGGATTCCGTAACAGCTAAATACCTAGGATACATGCTTAAAAGTCAACACTAGGTGTTGAGTGAGAGTCATAGGTTTAAGTGATAGTGTGAATACAAGTTCCACAGGGTTTAGTTGGTACACCCTTCAAGGAAAATGTAGTGATTATGATAATTGCAATGCATATACAATTATCATGAAAAGAGAGTTATTGCACTAAGTTCATGAGACTGCACATTAACATGTCCAGGTCATGGGGCATTGCAGACCCTTACATGACGGGACGGAGATAAGGTTAACTTGCCAAAGTTAAACCTAAAGGGGTGTTTTCAAATATAGTACTTATTGGTACCCGGATGGGGCAAACCAACGGGAGTTGTCAAACTCCAATAGATCTATCAACTATATTCGTGTTCACTCGCAAGTGATTATGGTTCATGAATTTTAGTTATGTAATGGTGGCAGAAAGTAACACTCGTGCAATAACCAAAGAAAAAGACTTGTATTCGGTTTAAAGCATGTATCCCCCTCACAGGGTTTGTAAAGCATTTAAAAGTGAGGCTATAAAAACACACGGAGTTAAAAAATGTGAGGCTATGAACTCACTTGGGCCTAAAGATGATCTGATTGATGTGAAAAGTGACTCGGATACTAGATTGCCTTACTCACGTGTCCTGGGAGTTTTGTAGGTGTGTTTGTGCGGGTTAAGTTCTTTAGTTGTTTTAAGTTTCTTAAGTAATTACTCCTAGGGTTTCTAAATCTAGTTATAACATAACACCGTTCGGGCCATCATAATTCAGAAGTATATAACTCCTCACATGAAGCTCCCTACTATTGTATTATGTTGTATATATAACATAATACCGTTCGGGCTATCATAATTCAGAAGTATATAACTCCTCACACGAAGCTCCCTACTATTGTGTCACGTTGTTAAGTATTTTAGATTATAGTTATAACATAACACCATTCGGGCCATCATAATCCAAAGGTCATGTAGTATACGTTTGAGGAGCCAAGACACTTTAATTCGTAAACCTAGCAAACTCGTCAAAACGAATACCCAAATGAAACCCCTCACATGAAGCTCCCTATTATTGTGTCATGTTGTTAAGTAAAAGATAGTTTTTATTTTTATGAAAGTAATTCACTTTATACCCTTCTAGTTTATATATTTACAATATCTACCCTAAACTTATATTCTTTATATAATTTAGACTTTTAACTTTCTAGACTTTTCATTTCTAGTCCCTATACTTATAAATTTTGAGAAAATGACAGAAATGACCCTTAGACTTATTAGTTTTCAAAATTTATCATTTATACCCTTAACTTATAACATTTACAAAACTAGTCCTTGTTAGTTTATAACTATATTACTTTTCATCCTTAGGTTATATAACTTTGAAAAAAAGGGTTCTTACACTTAGTAATTCTAAGAAATGTCAAAAATAGTCCCTAGAATTAATATTTTCAGAAAGTTACCATATATACCCCTATGCATGGAAATATTTGCAAAACTAGTCCTAATTCCATGCAAACTATATTCTTATGAAACAAAAATTTCCCTAGCTTATGACTTACTAATATTAGCTTATCTAAGTTTTTTAAACTAGCTTATAGCTTATGGTAAGGGCTTATAGCACAAAATTAGCAATTCGACTATATTTAGGGTTTCAAAATGAAAACTAGCAAATGAAAGTGATCAAGGCTTAAGCATGGGTTCCTAGGTGATCTAAGGCAACTAATATCTATCATAGGACTGTACTAAAGCTATTAGAACAAGTATAGAAGTTTACGTGGTCAAAGGGAGGGCTAACGAGGGTATTAGGGTTTTCTCGATGGAAATGGGACTCGACAAGGGTTCTAGGCTTGCTTTGCTCGACTCCTAGGCCTACTATAGCTCGAACACCACTACTAGATACAGAATATTTGAGGTAAAGAAGAGAGGAGGTGTGCTTTTGATATTAAGAGGGTGTTGAGCTATTTATAGGGTGCGATTGGAGTGGAGAGCAAGCAAAGGGTGTTGTGGTGGCATGAGGGGGGGGGGGGAGGTGACTAATAACAGCTAATAGGTAACTAATGGAGGCTATGGTGTAGGCTAGGGGTAGCTAGGGGCGGCGTAGGGGTGTTTGTAGTGGTGGTGAAGCCGCGACCCTAAGGTGGTGACAAGTAAGTGCATCACCTACTTGTGTGCTACCTAGGTGCTTGCTTGGTGATGACAAGTAGGTGCTAGGGTGCTAGGTTGAGGTGCTTGAGGTGCTTAGGTTTAGGTTTATACTAGTTTAGGTTTAGTTTAGACCTAATCTTGCTTAGTAAGAGATTAGGGTTTAGCTTAGGGTTTAATGCTTAGATTAGGGTTATATGGGTGCTTAGTGATTAGGATTAGGACTTAGGAGACTTATACTAAGTGGTGGTAACTTATGGTAAAGATTTGGGAAGGTTTAACCTAGTTTTGGGACTTTTAAGACCTAGTTAGGGTTTTGTGCTTAAAGGACTTGTACCTAAGCTCTAGAGGGTTGTACTAAGGTTTAGGGAGTCTAAGATAACCTAAAGTTTCTAATGTAACTCCTACATAAGCCTTGATTACTTTCAAACTAGTTTAGTTTAGGAATTAGAGTTTTAGAGATAACTATAGCTACTTAGGGTTTGATTAGGGTTTGTTTTGGTATTATAGTATGTTGTGGTGATATATTACTTGTTGTGGTGTTGTAGTGATCTTAGATTAGGAGTTCATGTGGTATGGTTGTAAGGATATTTGGCTTAAGAGGATACGTGAGTAGGTCTAGAGAGTCATGCATGCAATGAAAAGAAAGAAAAGCAAAAATTTACATGTGAAAATTCCTAATATAGGTATTGTAGTGGAAATGATGTTGATGGAATTTATGGGTGTTTACACATTCACTGCTAAGTCTTGCTCATTTACCCGTGACCATATTTTTGTTACGATGGTCACCATCAGATTGATTGTTGAACCTTTTTACAACCAAGTTCCAAAAAGAGAGTTCATCATAGTTGGCTACATCTTGGGAAACTGCAACCCAAACTTCAGCTAGCAAGTTTTCTTCTTCTATTGACCAACGATTATTCATTGTAATATTGTTTGGATATTGAAGTGTGTGAAGAATAGTATGTTACGGTATGTTATTTATAGGGGTTTATAGAAATTTGAAATTCAAAACCGAGCGGGAACTTTTGAAAATTCAAATTTCAAAAACAAGCGGGATAAATTCAAATTCAAAACCGAGCGGGATTTTTTCAAATTTCAAAATTCAAACTTAAATAGGGATAATGAAGTTGTTTCTATTCTTTCACGCTCCCTATAAATACCCATTCACAGACTCACACACACAACTCACACACAATTCATACCAACAACAATGTCACACAACGATTTCTCTCAACAATTCCCTAGTCCACCGGATAACGAATCTGTTTATCACACCCCATCGGAATATCTCTTTCCGATATTTTCAAATGAAAACGAACCACAAAACACTCCACCTGCAGATCTATTTCTTGTCTTCCCAAATGAGAATCAACCACAAAACACTCCATCGGAAGTTCTCTTTATACCACCAGCAAACACTCCACTGGCAAACACTCCACCAGTGGACCTCCAAAACAATCCGTTTAACTTTTTAGAGGAATATCTCCGACAATGGAGCAAGATATGGAAGTATTCAAAGAGTTAGAACAAGCCGAAGCACAAGAGGCAGCTGCTCGTAGGGAGCGTGAAAAAAGAGAACCAGAATACCGCTGGGAAATGAGGCTTAACCCTCAAGACTTAGAGACTTCGAGTGAGGAGGGTTGGGTCTCAGATGATTCCTTTGATGAATTCATAGTTTAATGTTTTACTTAGCGTATCGTAGTTTAACGTTTTAATTACCGTATCATAGTTTATTATTTTAATCGTAGTTGCTATTAATCGTACGTTGTTTAATTTAATTTCAATTCCATGTTTAATGTATTTTCATTTGCTTACTGTATTTTCATTTCCTATTTTAAGAAATGTTACAAGTTTTATAAAAAACTTTACAAATTTAAAAAACATTACATATTTACAAATTTACAAAACACCTACATATTTAAAAGAAAGGAAAAAAAATGTCATAGTCAGAAATTTAGCCTTGTCGTGCAGACGAGGAGGCCTCAAGTGGCGAGCAACGAAGAGGGAGGGGGGGGGGGGGTCGGTGCAGTGGTGAGGGGTGAGGAGGTTCCAGCTTGGAGTGGCGAGCTCCACAACGAGCTGCACCTAGTGCTCTTATATACACCTTTTGTAAGGGAAAATCACGAATTTGGTCAATCTAATGGTTGGTTGTCTTAAAAGCACGAAATCATTTCAAAAGCCACAAAACCAGCAAAGAGGGATCCATCGGTCTCGATTCTTTGGCCCATTTAACGAGGTTTTTGAGTTTTTAGAAGATATTTTGTCCATGCTATTGATGCACAATGCATAACAACATTTTTCTTAAACTATGTGCATTGGACATTTAATTTGCGATGAAAGGAGTGATAATAAGCAATCCCAAACAACGCGGTTCGCATATACATTCCTAATTACTTTGATATCAATGACTCTCTGTCTCAAAATAAATATCCACATTCCTATTTTTATTTGTATAATAAGTGTATAACTCCCCATTCAAAACATTCCTAGTAGTGAAATCTTTGTATCTATCTAAAAATCTGGCTAGACGTTCCAATTTGGTACGTGCTGATGACGTGTCACGTTATAAATTGTGCCACATGTTAGACTTTCAAGTATGACGTTATCATCAAGTACCAAATTAGAACACTTATGAAAGTGCGCTACAGATCTACAACCTTTTTAAAGTTTACGTACCAAATCGGTACATTTGAAAAAGTATGTTGCTATTCTTTGACTTAATCCCAAACATTTTCGTATTAATAATATCCGACGCATAGACACAATCACAATGTGAATTCTTACATGGACTGCACACATAACTAAAGTTGCAAATAAACATAATTGATGAAATGAGATATCGTGAATTATAGATGGTTGAAAATTTGGAACAAGAATAATGATATATACAGTTTTTTTGTGAAATTTGTTTACCTTCGATTTAATTCATAGGAAAAAAGGTGATGGTATTTAATTGAGTTAAGCCGGTTTAATCCGATCTAATTAGTTAGCAATTTTATTTTGAGCATGACTAATGTGAGTTCTTTATTTGGCAATGTAAACGAGCTGAGCTGAACTCGGGCTTGTCAAAGCTCGAAATTGCCTTGTGAATCACACTACGCTTGAATTCGTTTATTTCTTTTAAGCTCGTTTTGAAATGAAAGTATATTTCCCCATCTCAAGCTCGCTTATTACATGAGTCCTAATACAGGCTTAAGCTCGGGTTCAAACTCGTTCATGCTCAACTCACTGTGAGCTTTTACTAAGTCGATTCCAACTAGCTAACAAATAACTTGACTCATTTATGCTCACGCTTTCATCCTTTTCCTTATCTCTCATCTTAAAAACTCGAGACACAACTTGATCAAGTTAAAAAGTTAAAAATATTGGGACGAAGAATAGGGTCATATTAAACAGTATAAGCAAACTAACCTCTGCTTCTTTTTTTGAAGTAAGAAATACGTACAACAACTTATCCAAAAACACATTTAACACCTTAAAACACAAGCCCAATAAGTCATTCAATATTTCAACTAGATCCATCAAACATCTTATGTTATCCCAAACCTAAAAACAACAAAATATCCACTATAAAACCCATCATCCAACATTCATAAAACCCTAGCTACACTCACTTACAAAAACACAAACACGAGTTGGTTTTTTAGTCGACAAAGTGACTCAGATTCGAACCATTCATAGTTGTTTTGTTGGTGGTCATAGTCCATTCGAGAGAATATTGATTCATAATCAACCTGTTAGTTATTTATGTTGTTGTTAATAATATGGGGAAGAGGGTATGATGTCTTTATTGCTAGTACAAATATTGTTCTAGTTTGTTTGATTCATCTTACGATTTTATAAATTTCCCCATACATTAATATAAAAACAGAAGTATAATGCTTGTACACCAATTTTATTATGGTTTCCAAGTTTCGCTCTTCTGTTACATTTTTATTTAACATTTAGCTCTTACCAACTTTTTGTCAAAAATCTATATTTTGAAACGCGGTTCGACCCGGCCGAACCGGTTCTGATTTCTTTATTACTTTGAAACCCAGTGCTAGCCGCTGGTTTTTTTTTAGCAGAATTAGTGTTTGAAAAGATGAAAGAAACATGGGTGTCTGGACATGTGTATAACCTTTTAGTTTTTTTGCACGAACCGAGTTGACTCGGTGGGCCGGTTCAATTACAGACCCGGTTTTGAAAACATTTACCAACCAAGCGCTTATAAAAACGGGTCATTTCAACAACTTACTGGATTGTTTTTTTGACTTAAATTTCACTTGGTGATATTCACATAGGTGATTGATAAGGACTTAATTTATTCGTTATATTCAATGACTCGAAATTTAGCTTAAATGTTGCTGTATCCATTGTCTTCGGAATTATTTATGGTCTAGTGGCAAAACTGTGTTTTTGGTATGGAACTAAAGTGTAATGAGTAATTTTGGAGACTTCGAGTGTTTGACGAGGTTCTTAAAATGAACTTCTTGCTTTTGAAATATGCTGTTTAAGACTTTAAGGTGCTTTGATACAACATTAACATTTTAAAAGATAGAGTAATTTTTTTAGCACAACGAGTTGGTTTTTGTATCTCTGACAAAAACCCTCCATAATTGGGATCTCTTTTGAGGTAATGCTGCAATCGTGCATTGATCATTTCATGCATCTAGTGAGATCAAAGGAGTCACACCACGTGTCATCCCTTGTCTCTCCCGTTGGATGTCCACTACGTGGACCATCCTGGAAACTTGGATGGACTCCTCGGCATGGCACGAAACCCTAAAGCCATCCCTATGGATAGAAGGTTCATTTTGACGAATGAACCAATTTAGATTCAACACACAATTCACTCCGTCTATTCTGGAAGTGTTACCTCTGCCCGTAACTCCGGTCACACCGAGGGGTCCTAACAGAATGTGGGAAACCGAATCGGATAGTCGCCTCAACCCTCCAATTTATATAAACAATTTCTTAAGATACAAACAAGTTATATGAATTCATAAATAACTACTCTCCGTCTCAAAATTATTGTCATGAGACAAAAATAACAAAGTTTAATAAAAGTGGGACTACTATAATTTTCAACCAATCAAATAGAATATTACTTCATTAAATTCTCTTTTCCTTAATACAAAAAATGGACAATTATTTTGAGACATCCTAGAAAGGAAATATTGACAATAGTTTTGAGACGAAGGAAGTATATTTTTGTTATGTGAAAAGAGATTGCAAAACAACATAATGCAAGTTTCATATGAACATTTTCTTGACCAATTTGCATAGGGTATCAAAAATCGCTTCTTTTACATTATATCTTGGATCTATGAGGAAAACTAAAATAATATAACAAGAATCACCTTTCATTAGAGATAAACATCAACACAAATAAGCCAATCTATATAGAGTCTTGATATTGAGGCCTGAGGGGGTTCTAAAAGATTGAATGTGCAATGCACGTGTCTAACGGGATGTACACCTCTAATGTTTTTGCCTAATCCCTGATTCACTAGGGAATGAAGAAAAGAAACGGGCCTTCATAAATCTTGATTCCTTGCCTTTCTCTACTTTTTTCAAGGAAACAAAATAAGGGAAAGAGAATGGATAATGAATCTCATGTTTCCGTTCTTTAGGGCAACAAACACAGGAATTAACTTTCTTTCTCTTTTTCACCTTTCCATTCCACCCTACCAAACATCTCCATAGAAACGACTAACATGTTGAGAGTGAAGCACACTCTGAACTATAGTGAATTGCATTACAAGAACGTGGATAAAACTTCATTAGATATTAACGCCCACATTAAGATACAAAGAACATCAATTTCACTTGGTGCGGATTAACACACATTGAATTTGGTTTCTCCCATGTTGGCTGTGGGACTGGTCGTTGTGGGCTTTTTAACATTTAATTGGTTGAATGAACTCTCTTGCTATATACGTACAATTTAAACTCTCTTACATGTATGGTTGATTGCTTATAATTAATCACTTTATCAATTTGAACTGCAATTGTGAATTTGATTGATGAGTTTGATCAAATGTACATTTTGGATTTTGGAACAGATAGTATTGACTTTTGAGAAGTTATTACAATGATATGTATAAAGAAGTCTTTAAATACTTGTGGCTTTATACGCTAACTGCTACCAAAATAACCAAAAATATCTAACAATAGAAATGAGCTAGCTTTACTAACTTGACACATATGCATACACTTATTCAATAGCATCCTCATCTTGTGTAAGTAAAACATCAGTGTTTGGATGTCTTTGGACTGTTCGAACAGAATGTTGTGATGGAGTGTTTTGATGTGTCTCATTGCAAGAGCTTCAGCTGGAGTTGGCGCTATGGTTGAATTTTATTGACAATATAAAAACGGTCTGTGTGAACTAATTTGATAGATATACATAGCATTTGTCATGCCTAGATTGACTAAGTAAAGCAGATTGCATTATCAAGTTGTGTTAATTCATCATATATCATATTTTACAGCATATTGTAGCAGACATATAAGATCTATAAATGAAGTCTTGTAAGATTCCTTTTAAATCAATTGCCATGTGTACTTTGTATGTGCTTACCGATGATCCTCAGTTCCTTCACTAATGTTGTGTATCTTTTTCTTTTTAAGTCCTTGCATATTGTGAAATTTCTGTACAATTACAATTTATGTTAAGTGAACACATAACGATTCAGTAATAGACTGAAAGATACCTTCACGTTTTGCGGCAATAGTTGAAGCCCCTTCTGATACTTTCCAAGAGGCTTTAAATAGTTACTCTGAAATCCATAAAGCAATGTAACACGCTTTCTTCATTTGTATCGGAATCTCTTGTAACAGTAACAACAAATAATAATGTAAATGAATGGAATGAAGTGTTAAATAAACTGAGTTTAACTGGTGCAGTATGGATCTCCGTAAGATCGTTGACCGTATTTCTGTTATTGGAAAAGTGCTTTGGCTGTGAAACTAAATTGATTTGTTGAGTTAATGTACAATGCAATAAGCTTCTTATTAGCACACTCTCCTTATTAATGCCCAAGTATGAACAAAACTAAAATAAAAGATATGTGAGGGGTTGTTTGGAATTGCATTTATAAAGTGACATTGTGATAAGCAATAACCAACTATAACCAAACTAGCTAAAGATATCTGAGGGGGTGTTTACCGAATTCTAATTTTTTTTAAGGACTCATATGTAAATGACTCCTAAACGGATAGATCAGCAGAATCAATTTCGTTGTAGCTACTCCAGAATTTGATTATTTGATCACTATGTAATTAGATAATCAGAAAGTTTTACTATTCACACATGCTGAAAACTGGTTATTTGCAACTTGAGAACACAATAAATCGATCTCCGCTGTTAGAATGCAATGTCAAACACCCCCTAGCATTTCCATCATAAGTGACTAAAGCAAAAGTGAACACACATTGAACAAGAGTGATTCGCAACAATCAAAATATCAAGGCACTTGCTTGATAACAATATTCCGCATTATTGTGCTAATTAACACATGAGAGTATCCAAATTCAATCACGAAATTAACACATAGAAAAGGGTTAGTTGCGTAGCTTGCTGTTTATTTGACTTCCAACTCTATGTAAATCCAAATTATTTCATGAAACTAACTTTTATTGTTGAAATATATGAGGGACTATTTGTGTCAAGTTTGAAAGTCTTATTGTGCCTTATGGAAGTTGTGAGTCTAAGTGACAAGATAAGAGAAGATGAAGGGCTTAAGTGAAACATGTTAGTATATAAGCTCATGGTGCAGCTTAGGGTTTCATAAGTTGTATCTCTGCCTCCTTCATTCTCTCTCGTTATTTCACACAGTTGATTTGTGTCTTCTTTAGGTTGATATCAATTGATATCTGTTAGTATTGTGTTGTCTATAACAAAGATCAATCTCTATATTTGATCTTTGTAGTTTGAGTGTTTGAGAGATCTTTGTAGTGAGGTTAGATTGGTGTCTACCTAGTAGAGATCAATCATTGTCTTTTGTATTGTTTGATAAGCACCGTTTAGGACTTATCTTCTTGAATTGATTTAATAAAAGATACACCAAGGGGTGGTTGGCTGGGTGTAATAGCTTGTGTTCTGGTTCTTGATATCATTTTTACATGGTATCAGAGCCACAGTGATAGATCTGGTGGTTCTTAATATTCTTAGGGTTTCCTATTTTTGGGGGATCTTTATATTGGTGGTTTAATTGTTCGATTGAGGTTCGTTTGTGGTCGTTTTCTTTACGGCCATGGTTGATTTAGTCTGTTCAGGCTAGATCTGGTGTTTTGGTAGGTTATTGAAGATTTCTTGATTAGGGTTTTATAAACCCTAATTTGGGAAATTGTCATTTCTGGTGATTTTCTGAGGTTGTTGGGCCCGTTCTTGATTACAATACCACTAGACTAAGTGAATCTAGTGTTATTGTGATAGTTCTTCCGCTGGTATTGCTCTGTAAGTCATATCTCTTCTCTTAAGATAACACTTACTTAGTTAAGAAGGTGCAAACAGGGTAGTTAACTCCTTGACCTGCCAACGGGATTGGTACGAAAACCTGCTCTGGCTACCCCCAGTCTTCTTGACTGGTATTTTGTTATTCTTGGGTGTGAGTTTAGTTCTCTTTATTTGTTTTTTGTTATCTTCTATTTTATTGTGTCTAAGTCGAAGGAGGATAGGTTTTGGGATTATTTGAAGTTGGTTGAGATTATTATTGGTTGTAGTTGTCTTGTCTGTTGGTTGATCTGTTGCATTATCTGTTATCTTTGTCTAGTACTTGTTTTTTATCTGTCTATTATTTGTCATTATGGCTCCTGGTGAAACTAGTGGTATACATGTGTTGATTAATAATCTTGATGCTAGTAATCCATTGCATATTCAAACTAATGATAATAGTGGTACTGCTTTAATTCCATTTAAACTTCTTGGAACTGAGAATTATATAATATGGTCAGGTGCTATGAAACTTGCTTTACAAGCTAGGAATAAGTACAACTTTGTAGATGGTTCATGTTTGAAAGAAACCAATGTCACTAGTGATGTTTTATCTGCTTAATGGGATAAATGTAATGCTATTGTTTTAACCTGGTTAATGAATTCTGTGTCTCAAGATGTTTATATGGGTCTGGTTTATTCTGATAATGCTGCTTCTGTGTGGAAAGAATTACAAGAAACCTTTGACAAAGTTGATGGTTCTGTTGTCTATAATCTGTTACAGAAAATTAATTGTGTTAAACAAGGTGGTACTTCTGTTGCTGATTATTATCATAGGTTAAACTCTCTATGGAGAGAGTTTGATGCTTTAACTAAAGTGCCTGTATGTGTTTGTGAAGTTAAATGTTCTTGTGCTGCTAATAAAGAGTTGGGGTTGCATAAGCAACTTATGAAGTTGATGCAGTTCCTCATGGGCCTTGATGACTGTTATTAGCCTGTGAGGACAACTCTTTTAACCAGGGATCCTCTCCCTGAGGTAAAAGATGCTTACATCACTGTTTCTAGAGAGGAATCCCACTGAGAGGTTCCAGATTCCTCTAGTGTTACTGAATCAAAATTGAATGCTTCTTCTTTTGCTGCTAAATCATTTAACAACAATAGAAAGGTTTTTAATAATAATAATAACACAAGAGGTACTAATTCTAATACTATTAACAGAGGTCCCAATCCTATTTTGAATTGCAAAAATTGTGGTAAAATTGGACATACTATTGAAAGATGTTATGAAATAATTAGATTTCCTCCTGGTTTTGTCAAAAATAATAATCAAGCTAAACAAAATGTTTTTAGACAAAACTATAATGCTAATGCTGAGGTTAAACAGTCTGAAAATAGAAATTCTACTTCTTCTGCTAGTACTTCTTCTGGATTTACTTCTGAGCAGATGAAGAAACTCTTGTCTTTGATCAATGATTCTCCCTCTGGAAGCATACATGCTAATATGGCAGGTAGGGCTTCATTCTTTAATGGAAATATTTGGTTTAATATCAATTTTTCTAAATACTTCTATGCTAATTCTAGTATGTTTGTGAAAACTGTTTCTTTGGGATGGATTATAGACTCAGGTGCTAATCAGCACTTGACTGTTTCTACTGTTGGTATGTTTAATGTGATTGATATTACCAGTCTTAGGATTACTGTTGGACATCCTAATGGTACTCTTGCTACTATTAGTCATGTTGGAAATCTTAAATTGACTAATAATGTTACTCTGTATGATGTTTTGGTTGTTCCTGGTTATTGTGTGAGTTTGTTGTCTGTTAATAAACTTATTAGAGATAGCAAAATGTTTGTTGGGTTTGATGAAGATAAATGTTATATCCAGGATTTGAAAAGAGAGAATGTTCTGGGGACTGGTAGTCAATCTAATGGTCTGTACTTGTTTGATATGCAGTCTTGTGATACTTTGGGTAAGTGTAATGTGGTTATGTCTTATAATGTGTCTAAACTTGTTTGGCATAATAGATTGGGTCATCCTGCTGCACCTGTCTTATCTGTTCTTCAAAATGACCTTGGTATCTCCAAGAACTCCTCTGTGCCAGTTTGTGAGATCTGTCATAGGGCCAAACAAACTAGGGAACCTTTTCCTTTGTCTGATCATAAGTCAAAAGGTCTTGGTGACCTTATTCATCTTGACTTATGGGGTCCTTACAGAGTAACTAGCAGAGAGGGTTATAAGTATTTTTTAACTATTGTTGATGACTTTTCTAGGGCTGTTTGGGTTTATTTAGTTAAAACCAAGGATGAAGTTTTTGGTGTATTATGTTCTTTTATTCATTTAATATCCACTCAATTTGATGTTAAAATTAAAATTGTCAGATCTGATAATGGAACTGAATTTGTCAATAGGAAAATACATGAAATGTTTTCTGACCTTGGAATAATACACCAAACTTCATGTGCTCATACCCCTCAGCAAAATGGGATTGCTGAGAGGAAACATAGACACCTGCTCAATGTAGCCAGGAGTCTTATGTTTCAAGGGGGGATTCCTTTAAGATTCTGGTCTGATTGTGTTCTAACTGCTGTTTATCTTATAAACAGGCTGCCATCTTCTGTTTTAAAAGGTAAATGTCCCTATGAGTTGCTGTATAAAAGTAAACCAAATCTTTCCCACTTGAGGTCTTTTGGCTGTCTGTGTTTTGCAACCATTTTAAACAATCATGATAAAATGTCTTATAGGTCTGAAAAATGTGTTCTAATTGGTTTTTCATCTACTAAAAAAGCATATAAGCTTTTAAGTTTGGATACTAGAAATGTATTTTTTGCAAGAGATGTAAAATTTTATGAAAATATTTTTCCTCTAAAAATGAAAACCTGTGATTCTATAGATACAGATCATGTAAATGAAGTAGAACACTTAAATTTTTTTGATAGTCTGGAGTCTCAAAGTCCCAATGATGATGGGAAAGATACACCAGTTCAGGATGGTAGTTTGCCACCTTTAAGTGATGCAACAGACTATGGAACAAATACTACTTTTCTGCATCATGAAGGTAGGCATTCTGCAACCTACTTTGGTGACCAACACTGGTCTGAGGGCAGTCCCAATATTGATAACACTAGATTTATACCAACTCAGTCTGTTAACACTAATGAAGATGAGCAGACACCTATTTTAAGAAGGTCTACTAGAGAGTCTAAAACTCCTATTAGGTTTAATGATTATGTGATGAGTTCTAAGCTTAGATATGGCATAGAAAAATATGTGAATTATGCTGGTCTTAATAGAAATAACATGTGTTTTGCTTCTACTTTGAATAAGTCTTGTGAACCTAAAAGTTATGAAGAAGCTGTTCAAAATCCTAATTGGAGTGATGCTATAAATAATGAAGTTGAGGCTCTTAATAGAAATAATACTTGGACTGAGTGTGATTTACCTGCTGGTAGACATGCTATTGGTTATAAGTGGTTATGGAAAATCAAGTATAAGTCTACAGGTGAGATTGATAGGTATAAAGCCAGATTGGTTGCTAAAGGTTATAGTCAAAGAGAAGGGTTTGACTATGATGAAACCTTTAGTCCAGTGGTTAAAATGGTTACTGTTAGATGCCTTATTAGTATTGCTGTAAATATGAATTGGCCTCTATATCAGTTAGATGTTAACAATGCTTTCTTATATGGGGATCTTGATGAAGATGTCTATATGATCTTACCTAAAGGGTTTAATGGAGGTGATAACAAAAAGGTTTGCAAACTCAATAAGTCTCTTTATGGTCTTAAACAAGCACCAAGACAGTGGAATGCTAAACTTACCACTGCCTTGGTTGAACATGGGTTTGAACAGAGTAAATTGGATTATTCTTTGTATGTTAAACATAAAGGGTCTATGTTTATGGCATTGTTGGTGTATGGTGATGATATTGTGATTACTGGTAATGATGAATTTGAAATTAACAAATTCAAAGAATTTTTGAGTTCTAAGTTTATGATAAAAGATTTGGGAGAACTTAAGTATTTTCTTGGTATTGAAGTATTAAAAAATGATAATGGTATATGTATGATTCAAAGGAAGTATTGTTTAGAGTTGTTACATGAATATGGTTTGTTAGCTGCTAAGCCAGTTGACACACCATTGCCTGAGAACACTATATTGAGTTGTGTTGAAACTGAAAAAGATAAAGTGTTGAATAACATTACTAACTATCAAAAATTGGTTGGTAAGTTGATTTATTTAACTAATATCAGGCGTGATATTAGTTATGTTGTTCATTGTTTGAGTCAACATATGCATAATCCTTTACAGTCTCATTTGAAAGCTGCTTTAAGAGTTTTGAAGTACTTGAAAGGTTCGCCTGGTTCTGGTTTACAAATTAATAAAAAGTCTGATCTTAAACTTAAAGCTTATGCTGATGCTCATTGGGCTAAGTGTCCTAGAACTAGAAAATCTGTGACTGGTTTTTGTCTTTTTTTGGGTGATACTCTTATTTCTTGGAAAAGTAAAAAGCAGGCTACATTGTCTAAAAGTTCTGCAGAAGCTGAATATAGAAGCTTAGCTTCTACTACTTGTGAAGTGATATGGTTGGGAAATTTATTGAAAAGTTTTGGTCTTAAAAATTTGTTACCTGTGGATATTTTCTGTGATAATAGTGCTGCTATTCAAATTGCTGCTAATCCTGTGTTTCATGAAAAAACTAAACACTTTGAATTGGATGTGTATTTGGTTAGAGAAAAACTTTCTGCAGGTGTTATCAAAACTATAAAAATTCATACTGATATACAGGTTGCTGATATATTCACTAAATGTCTTGGTAAAAGACAGCATAGTTTGTTTTGCAAAAATCTTGGTATGTTTGATATGTTTGCAGGATCTAACAATGGAGTAAAGAATAATAGTCAATCAAAGGATGGAAGTTGCATTCAAGATGAAGACTTGTCAACTTGAGGAGGGGTGTTGAAATATATGAGGGATTATTTGTGTCAAGTTTGAAAGTCTTATTGTGCCTTATGGAAGTTGTGAGTCTGAGTGACAAGATAAGAGAAGATGAAGGGCTTAAGTGAAACATGTTAGTATATAAGCTCATGGTGGAGCTTAGGGTTTCATAAGTTGTATTTCTGCCTCTTTCATTCTCTCTCGTTATTTCACACAGTTGATTTGTGTCTTCTTTAGGTTGATATCAATTGATATCTGTTAGTATTGTGTTGTCTATAACAAAGATCAATCTCTATATTTGATCTTTGTAGTTTGAGTGTTTGAGAGATCTTTGTAGTGAGGTTAGATTGGTGTCTACCTAGTAGAGATCAATCATTGTCTTTTGTATTGTTTGATAAGCACCGTTTGGGACTTATCTTTTTTAATTAATTTAATAAAAGATACACTAAAAGGTGGTTGGCTGAGTGTAATAGCTTGTGTTCTGGTTCTTGATATCATTTTTACATTTATTCACAAAGAATAAATGAAAAATAAAAGTGGTTTCGTTTCGTGTAAACATCAAAAGCTAAACATTTTACTTAGACTCACAATATTTTACGAAACAATCCCTTTAACTTTACTTGAGCCATTTCTTTTTACACGTGATCCTTAACTATCTATTCGCCTGATATTTTAGTCAACTCACCAAATACATGCATGTGCGTGTCTTATCCGATCCCTAACTTATTTCAAGAGCACGTTAGTTCCTTTTTATTGAGTCACTTACTTATACAAAGTCAACCAAAATTAGTTCAAAAGAGCACGTTAGGTCCTATTTATTGATTGATAAAGTCAATTAGCTTACTTCAAAACAACATCATATCTTTTTTTGAACAACATCATATCTCAATCCTTATTTTATATGTACACCTCGTGACACTCATGGTATTAATCAACTCTTAGGATGAATTGCATGGTATGACATCTCTAAATCATCCGAAACTTGTTTTAAAAGACTACATTAATTAGTTCCTTCTCATTTCCGATAATGGCGAATTACATGAATTTTCTCTCAACTCCTTTCTTTTTACATGTAATCGGACCTCTACTTCTCATTATTATGTTCCTCTATGTCTACAATCAACAACAACGACATGGGAAGAACACGAAGAAGTATCATCCTTATGTTGGGACAAAACTTCATCAGTTTATCAACCTTAACACAGTACATGATTACTTGACTAAAATCGCCGAGAAACACAAAACTTTCAGAATGATTAACCCTTTCCAAGGTGAGGTTCTTACAACTGATCCGGCAAATGTGGAGTATATCCTCAAGACCAATTTTGATAATTATGGCAAGGTATGTGTGTGAGTTGGATATCAAGTTCTGTTTAGCAACAAATTCTTTAAGTCATGTATTTTCCAGCAGGGTCGTATATGTTATTTTGTGAATATGCTTAATCTTCGGCAGCTAAAGAAAGTAGAAAAGCTACATTAAGTTGAAAATTATAATGATGAGTTTTTATTAAAAAGAAATGAGAAAAAGGCAAGCAAAATTAATTACATGAACGAAGAGAAAATTGAGTATGTCAAGTTATGTACAATTAAAATACATAACTTGATTGCCAAAAAATTTAATCATAGAGTACCCGCTGCCGTTATGCGCGAGTACCCTACAAGTGATAGATGCCAATGTGACATTGAATTTAACGGGTGTACAGGAGGTCATTAGTTTAGAGATATATTATATGCAGAGCAAGTTATAATGACATCTCCTGCTTCGTCCACCCTCAAATATGACCCTCTACATGCGACGTACGCAAAAACTTGTCACTGGATATGTACTTAGTATTAAAATCAATAAAATGTAAAGAAACTTTCGTGATGGCACTTTAAGGGCATGCACGTGCATATCTCTGCCTCAAACATGTTCTCCCCTACCTAGTAGACATTATAATCTTTATGATTAAGGTACCGAGTTTTTAGCGATTTAAATCCATGGTTCTCCTCATGTAATTTTCTTACAAAGTACAATTGTTTATAAATATCGCAGGGGGTCTACATCTACGACATTCTTAAAGATCTATTTGGTGACGGAATTTTTACAGTTGATGGGGATAAATGGCGAGAACAAAGGAAGGTATCGAGCCACGAGTTCTCTACGAAAGTCTTGAGAGATTTTAGCAGTAAAATCTTCAAAAAGAATGCAATAAAAGTGGGAAACATATTATCAGATGCAGCGATTAGCAACCAAATAATTGATATAAACGTAAGTTTCTTCGCTACAGTATGTTACATTTGTTTACTCCGTAAGTACTTGTTCCTTCCATTGGTAGAGCTGACAATAATGAAATATATATCTATTATGTAATACAGGAATTGTTCATGAAAGCAACCATGGATTCGATATTTAAA
The DNA here is from genome assembly GCA_030686995.1 of Artemisia argyi. Taxonomy (NCBI): domain Eukaryota; kingdom Viridiplantae; phylum Streptophyta; class Magnoliopsida; order Asterales; family Asteraceae; genus Artemisia; species Artemisia argyi. The sequence goes on from CM060677.1 coordinate 18,677,227, forward strand.
GTTGGTTTTGGAGTCGACCTTGAAAACATGAGTGATACAAGTGATGAAAGTCTTAGATTGGTCAGTCATGCATTCGATGATGCAAACACGCTCACAATGACACAATTTGTTGACAAATCATGGAAGATCAAGAAGTTATTGAATATTGGATCAGAAGCAGCATTGAAGAAAAATATCAAAGTAATTGATGAGTTTGTATATAAGGTGATTGAGACAAAGATTGAACAAATGCATGAATCAAATGATGAGTTTTCGGTATGCATATAATTTCATTAATTTCCTTATTTAAATAATTGGGTACAAGAGTGGATTTGTATCATTTTTCGTCAATGAACTGTTATTTCATATGGAACTTGCAGTTTAAGAAAGAAGACATCCTGTCGAGGTTTGCGCAGTTCAGTAATAGAGATCCAAAATACTTACGTGATATAATACTAGGTTTTGTGCTTGCTGGTAAAGAGCCTATAGCGATTTCTTTGCCTTGGCTCATTTACATGCTTTGCAAACATCCTGAAATTCAAGATAAGGTTGCAAAAGAAATCAAAGAAGCAACAAATATGGACGGAGAGGTAACAAATATTGTGGACTTTGCATCTCTTGTAAGCGAGGCAGCGCTCGACAAGATGCAATATCTTCATGCAACTTTAACTGAAACAATGAGGCTTTATCCAGCTTTACCAATAGTATGCAATCTTACTCATAACTTGTTTAATTTTCTATATCTTAATTTCCAAGATCAAGTTGCGTAATTGTTACCTTATTCAATCATGATTGATAAACTTATACGCCCACTTTTTTTGATAGAAAGTTTAACTTTACATCCTGTTTTTATAAACTTTACATCCTATTATTGAATAATCATGCAAAGAGTGTTACATACAACTAAAGATAAGGTATTTTGATTTTCATTTTATTATTCAACAAGACAATTTAATAAAAACATTATGTGATGGCTAAGTGCAAATCTTGCAGGATACAAAGATATGCTTTTCAGATGATGTTTTACCGGATGGTTTTAATGTGAGGAAAGGGGATGTGATAGCCTACATGCCTTATGCAATGGGAAGGATGAAATATATATGGGGTGAGGATGCACTTGAGTTTAAACCAGAAAGATGGCTTGATAATAATGGTTGTTTCCATCAAGAGAGTCCCTTCAAATTTACTGCTTTTCAGGTTAGTACGTCTCAATTTCAAACCATATACGGAAGCGTTCAACTTATATATAATTCAATGTAATGTTGTGTACCACACCATGCAAACTTATTTTTGTTTTCACTGCAAGTAGCAGACTTGAATTAGGTGTTTTATTTAAGCAACTGTTATAAATACTCTGTATGTGTTAGTACTCTATTTTCATTTTAATGATTAAGTGATTAACCAATTTTATGTACATAGGCTGGGCCACGGACTTGTTTGGGTCGAGATTTCGCATATAGGCAGATGAAGATTTTCTCATCAATCTTGTTAGGTTGCTTCACATTCAAGTTGAGTGATGAAAAGAAAATCACAAGATACAGATGGTCGATTAATCTTCACATTGACGGTGAACTGAATGTTTGTGTTTTCAATAGATTGGGGCTAAATAATTTGACTTTGCCTGTGTTAGATGTTCAATGCCTTGATCAACAAAACATACCATATATATAAGCTCTATTCAACTTATCCATGTAATAAAAAAAATGAAACGACGTTGTTCAGATAACATTGCATAACCTCTTATGTTATAAATAATGACTTTATTTAATTTGACAAGATGGGATGAATCGACTAACATGTTGAGAGTAAAGCACACTCTGAAGTCTGAACTATAATGAATTGCATTACAGGAACGCGGACAAAACTTCATTAAATATTAACGTCCACATTAAGATACAAAGAACATCAATTTCACTTGGTGCGGATTAACATACATTGAATTTGGTTTCTCCCATGTTGGCTGTGGGACTAATCGTTGTGGGTCGCCGGTGGGTCGTTTACCTTTTTGAAACATTTAATTGGTTGAATGAACTCTCTTGCTATATAGTTTAAACTCTTACATGTATGGTTGATTGCTATAATCACTTTATCGATTTGAACTGTAATTGTGAATATGATTGATGAGTTTGACTGACAGGTATGAGTTTGCTAGATCTTGATTGACAGTTTGCTTCAATATAAGCTTTTATAGCATTTAGAGAATCATATATTCATATGTACATTTTGGATTTTGGAACATATTGTATTGACTTATCATGAGAAGTTATTACAATGATATGAATAAAGAAGTCTTTAAATACTTGTGGCTTTATACGCTAACTGCTGCCAAAATAACCAAAAATATCTAACATTAGAAATGAGCTAGCTTAACTAATTTGACTAATCTACATTGTGTGACACATATCATATGCATACACTTTTTCAATAGGATTCTCATCTTGTGTAAGTAAACAGCAGTGTTTGGATGTCTCTGGACTGTTCGAACAGAATGTTGTGATGGAGTGGTTGGACGTGTCTCATTGCAAGAGCTTCAACTGGAGTTGGCGCGATGGTCGAATTTTATTGACAATATAAAAATAGTCTGCGCGAACTAATTTGATAGATATACATAGCATTTTTCATAGCTAAATTGACTAACTAAAGCAGATTGCATTATTAAGTTGTGTTAATGCATCATATATCGTATTTTACAGCAAATAGTAGCAGACATATGAGATCTATAAATGAAGCCTTGTGAGATTCCTTTTAAATCAATTGTCATGTGTACGTTGTATGTGCTTACAGTTCCTTCACTAATGTTGTGCATCTTATTTTTTCAAGTCTTAGCATATGGTGAAACTTCTGTACAGTGTACAGTTACAATATATGTTAAAGTGAACATGTAAGGATTCAGTAATAGACTGTAAGATACCTTCAAGTTTTGCGGAATAACTGAAACCCCTTCTGTTATTTTCCAAGCTGCTTTAAATAGCTGCTGTGAAATCCATATAGCAATGTAACATGCTTTCTTCATCTGTATCGAAGTCTCTTGTAACATTAACAGCAAGTAAACTGAGTTTAACTGGTGCAGTCTATCTATCAAATATAGATATGGATCTCCGTAAGATCGTTAACCGTATATATGTTATTGCTAAAGTGCTTCGGCTGTGAAAGTGAATTGATTTGTTGAGTTAATGTACAATGCAATAAGCTTCTTAGTATAGCACACTCTTGTTATTAATGCTTAAGTATAAATACAACTCAAATAACAGATATCGGAGGGGGTGTTTGGAACTGCATTTAGAAAGTGACATTGTGATAAACAGTAATCAACTATAACCAAACAAGCTAAAGATATCTAAAGTGGTGTTTGGCAAATTCTAATACTTTTTTAAGGATTCAGATGTAAATGACTCCTAAGTGGATAGATCCGCGGAATCAATTTCGTTGCAGCTACTTCAGAATTTAATTATTTGACGACTATGTAATTAGATCATCAGAAATTTCACTATTCACATACGCTGAAAACTGGTTATCTGCAACTTGAGAACACAATAGTTAGATATCCGCTGTTAAATTGCAATGTCAAACACCCCCTAACATTTCCATCATAAGTGAGTAAACCAAAAGAGAACACACATTGAACACGAGTGATTTGCAACAATCAAAATATCAAGGCACTTGTTTGATAAAGATATTCCACATGTCAGATGCAACATTACCTAAGAAATTAACAAAGCAACATTATTGTGCTAATTAATTTACTGCGAGTCTGTGCAACATCTAAGAGACCATGGTGCAGTGCAGCCATGGCATGTTATAGGGCCAAAATGGCACCTTTAACATCCCTGTAACGGTTATAACTGCACCGCTACTTGGTGTTATAGGTGCCATAGCCATGTAGATCACATTTTGTTATGCGTTTGTGTGTGTGCATGTTATAAGAATGTTTTTGGGATGGTGTTTATGTTATAGAAGTGTTATAAGGTAAAAGCTGACGGCGCCTATAACAATTATAAGTTTTCACTGCACCTTGCCCTCTAACAAGGTGTGAAGTATTGATCAATTGACGGTCAATAAGAGTGACGACTCTAACCTTAATAATGCAATACTTTCATTTCCCAAACACCAGAAACAACACAATGACTTACTATTAATGATCAGTAAACACCACTAATTCACAAATAGCATAAGAATCTATAATCAAACACATAAACAGAGATCTAAAAGCGAAAAAAATAAATTCATCATATTCACATAATCCTCTTTTACAAATCAATCGACCACGAACCGAACCGAATAACAACTTCAATTCAAATCAATCAATGAGCAAGTAAGAAACCATTACTAAAAGTGTCAATAACAGGTTCAGGACCATTAGATATCGTTCCATTAGTATTAAAACAAATAGATCTAACAGCGACAAGCTTCTTCCGTTGCAAACACCTCGGTCCGTTATACCTGACCGTAAAACACGGAGATCGGCTGACATCCTCCTCCTGTTGTTGAGTTGAAAGTGGAGATGTGAGTGGTGATGAGATGGAGCGATTGAGATAGATCTGATGAGTTATTGTTTTCATTTTCGAGTCACGGAGTTGAGCCAGTGCTCCTGGTTTCAAGTAACGGAGATAGGTTGTTGAGCGGTGCCGGATGCGGCGGTTATTCATGATGGTGTTTGGAGAGGGAAGGAGGGAAAGTTGGGATTTTATTTTAATGGGGTTGAAGGAGCGGGAATATATGCCCCAATTATTGCTCCTTTAAATTTAGTAAGGCGCGGATACTTTTCTTTCTTTTCTCCATTCAATTTAATAATAATAATAATAATAATAATAATAATAATAATAATAAAACTTTTTCGAGCCTGTTTGCCAGGAGCTTTTTGAGGAGCTATTAGTTTTTTGTTATAAAAATAATCTATTACGAGTATAAAATAAGTAGCTCCGTTTGGATACGTTAAATTCAAGCTTTTATTTCAACTAAATAGCTCCTAAATGAAAAGCTGATTCATGAAGCTTTTTGAACATCCTGGAGCTGTTAAAACTTTAAATTACTGATATACCTCCAAACAATTGTTTACAATTATAAATGTCATTTTATGTCATTTTACATCTTATAATTACATTTAATAGCTAACTTACAAAACACTTTTATTGAAAAAAAAATACAGCATGTAGCTCATGTTGACAGCTTTACAGTTTACAGCTTACAACTTATAGTTAACAGTTTACAGTATACAGCTAATTTTGCCAAACATACCCTTCTATATTTTAAACATGGCCTTTCAAAATATTTTTTTGATCACTCACACTTCTAAAAACACACAAATACACCATTTTTAATCAAAAAAAAAAAAGAAACACAACAAAAATTATCGCGTACACTAACTTTATGGCGTGCTTTACACGAGCATGTAACATGATCTTGGCGCCATAAATACCCCCTAGTAAGGGTGAGCATGGTCCAAAAACCGGACCGGACCGGACCGGACCGACCGGACCGAGGACCGAGAACCGGAGAAACCCTTGGACCGAGACCGGACCGAATGTGGTCGGTCCGGTCTCGGTCCGGTTCGGTCCGGTCCGGTCTTCGGTCGGTCCGGTCCAATTAGGCATATTTTGGCACGTTTTTTCGGGTTTTTGGTCGGTCCGGACCGGACCGACCGGACCGAGGACCGAATTAGCAGAAAAGCCTAGACCGCGGACCGGACCGAATGTGGTCGGTCCGGTCCGGTCCGGTCCGGTCGGTTTTGTCGGTCGGTCCGGTCCATCCGGTCCGTTTGCTCACCCTTACCCCCTAGTGTTGGATGTTTACTCTTTAAAATTAGTACTCATTCCGACTTAAAATTACATGCTCTATTTTTATTTTGAGATGTCTCAAAATAATAGTCATCTTCTTGTGTCAACCAATCAAACAAAATTTTAATTGATAAAAATGATATTTGATTTAATTAAAAGTTTATTGGTCCCATTTTTTTTAAACGATATATTTTCTATCGGGAAACAATAATTTTAAAACATAGTAGTATCCCGTTAATAACTCAAATCTCTCTGGATGCTGAACTCAATCTCCACCATAAATAAACGAAGATAATAACATCAAATATTTTGTCAGTTTTTTTTTGTTTTGTTTTTTTTTTTCTTTTTTAACCAATAATTATTTAAGTCCTAAACAGCGATCGCTTTCTCTCATACCTCCACATTGCGAGCATCATTCTAGTATTTCTCTCAACCAAACATGCCGTTAGGGTGTATTAACATCCAATTTTAAGTACGACAACAAGGCCTTTTTCTCGAGGCATATTTGCAGTCTTTGCCATTCAAAAATACATCATCAAAATCAAAGATACCTCTTAAAAATTGCTCAACAAATTCACTTTTAATAAATAATTCACACTCGGACAAATCATAGATTTAATATCTCTAAAACATTGCTCATTGTCGACAAAAATGAGTATGTGTAAAATAATTCAGCAAGAACACTACTAGTCAAAGAAACAACACACCGATTCTTGCGACTTACCCTTTGAACAGAACATAGCAACGAAAAATGCTCCTCTGTTTTGAATTGATAATACTACAACAGATAAGAAACACTAACAAAACTTACAACATCCGTCTCTTCTACACGGCCAGATCCTTAGCCAGCAGAAGGAGGTCCCTTATTTGCAGGATTGTATACGCTGAAGTCCCCAAACTCTCTTCTACCACTGGCAAAAAATCGTCCAGTCATATCCTTTTTTCAAAAACAGAACCTCAGTTCGATACTATTAACAAAGCTCAGGTATTTGCCTATTTAAATGAGCGTGGATCATAGTTTTAACTTTGGGTTTTCATATTGATTGGGAAGGAATAGCTTTTTTTTGCTCACTTAAGGGAAACGTGTAGAGGTGACGATTTCACATTTTCACCCCATTCAACTATAAATGGGTTAATTTGGGTTATATTTTATTTCTGATGGGTCAAACGGATTAGGCTAAAAATATCAACTATTAAAGTTATTAGTGAAGGAATGTATATTGCAACTCTTCGGTCCCCTAAACCTAGTTCTTTTGGCCAAACTAACTGCATGTGGAAGCAAGAATACGAGGGTGTTTGGATATGCATTTTGAAAGTGTTAAATGTTTTCTTAAGTAAAATGGCATGTAAATAACAATGTTCAGGTGTGCCTTCTGCTGTTTGCAGTTATTATAATAAACAAGCAGGTTGAGCGTATGATAAACTATATTTATATATGGAATTGGTACAAAAATGGCCAAAAGGACATTCGTGTGAAAAAAAAGTAGATAGTTATTGTAAGATGGTTGTAAAAGCCTCTAAACTAGCTTGAAGTAAGTCATTCTATGGTACCCTTTGGTAATCAGTTCTGGTAAAGTTACTACAAAAGTGATTTTAAATTATATGCTCGAATCGAGTTAAAAGAACATCCTTTACTTTAATCACCGCCTCTTTAACATCTTGCTATATGATATTTTAGTCATATATAAATTGCATCTGTATTATTTCTTATTTCTTAGATTCATATGTAAAAACATGGAGCCTAAAATTATGGTAAAAATGGCGGAAACTTAACATACCTATGTGTCACATCCCAACCAGCTGGTAAAAACCGAGGATTGATAGCTTCAACAAACACTTGTCTCCATCTTTGACAAAATTCACGAATCCCATCTTCCCCATGTTCCTTCAGCAGATAATCAACAACTTGCTTCCCATGTGGTCCATGCCCTAATAACGATAATTTTGAACCGCATGTAGCAATTACTCCACCATCAGAACTTACGTTTACAGATCCATTTTGTTTAGCAGATGCATCTGTAGGTTCAGAATTGATATCTGAATCCAACATAGAACCATTTTCAGGCTCATTAATTTCATTATTAGACGTGTCTGCACCATCTTCTATATCACTATTTAGCGCCGTATCTGAGACGATGTTTTTTGAGGAACTATTAAGAAACGAGCCTCTCTTTTTCTGCATTCGTCTTTTCTCGTGAGGACTCATTCCAACATAGAAAGCATTTTCCAAGTCTTCATCCGATATCTCTCGTCCTCCATAATACTTCCTGACAATCTGTATATTAATCAGCCACGAGGTCAATTTACTCAAATCAGCACCAGATTAGTGTCACGCCAAAAAAGTCTTACTTTCGTAAGTACCAACATATTTAGTGTTCTGACCGAGTAACCATTACAAAGTACCTCAAAGCGAAAACTGAAACTTGAAAAAGTTTAGACTCCTAAGAGTAATTATTCATACCAAATTGATTAAAATGTCAAAGAGCAAAAACTATTTGCATTCTGTAATAATTTTTAAGGTTTTTGCCACCCAGCCTTTTTTTTGCCGACTTTGGTGAAGTTAAATAGTTGAATGGCCTCAATAAAGGTAATGTTCCGTTCAGAGCAGCAAGGTTTTTTTTGAGAAGTATAAATAAAAAGGAAGCGTTCAGTAGCAATTAATTTGAACATCCTTCATAGTTCATACCTGTGTCAATTCCTCACGGCGTTGAGGCGGCATCCTTGGACCATGCCTCAATAGAGCCATTGCAGCGGTACGCAACTCTAACGGAGACACACCCCCATCACCAAGTTTCATGACAGACGTAGAACCTCCAGAAACACCATCTCCCTCACTAGAATTAACCACTTTGTGCACAAATAACGGTATCCCATAGTCCGAAGCGACTTTCTTTTTATACTTTTCAGCAAAAGAGTGTGCTTTTTCATGACAATCGACACAAACTAGAACAATATCGTGAGAGCGGTGGCTTTTTAGATGTTCAGGGAAGTGTATTCTATAACATGATGGGATAATACGGTAGCGTAAGTAGTGGTTTCCTTCACCACAGCCTACACATATATTTTTCTTGCTCTGTATATAAAAATCATTTCCTTCATCTTCTGGCCGGCCTTTAGGTTCAAAGAGAAGCATTATGGCTGGTGGATCTTCATCAACAAGTTTTGCCAGATCTCTCTTCAAATACCTGCGATGTTATTGGTTATGTATGATTCCATAATTCGAATAACAACAAAAATATTCAATAAAATGATTTAGGGGATTTTATGCAGTATAATACTTACTGGATGACTTTTGACTCATTTGACAACTTTTTAAAAGATCATTATTCTATTTAAAACTAAATCACTAACCATTCTAGCTTCCTTCGATCACAGTAACATAACAATCGTCCATCATTAGCATATATCCTGCAATTGTGATAAACTGGCGACTTACAGGAAAACTTCTGAACAAAAAGCTGTCGAGAAGCCTTCCTAGCAACCTGTTTTGAAAATTTATATCCATTTTCTTTTGAAACTAATCTCTTTGGCCCTTTAATATTGCTTTTCGACAGTAGGCCGTAGTTGTAAAGAGATAAAGGACAAGAACCATTTGGCCCAAGATGCTTCTTGATATAGATTTGTAGTATTTCATCAGGATTCTGTAATTCACCTTGAAGAAGAAAACGGAAATCAACCAAATGACTTAAAACTACGGACGATGGAGAACGAGTTGTAGAATTTGAATTGAGAAAGTCAAGATGTGTATCAGCTTGTGATATTGTAATGGAAATATCTGTTTCGGTTACTGGTACTTTTTCGGCAAGCGCGACAATAGCATTATCGGATAGTACGTATTTAAGGCTCTCATCATGCATGCGGGCCCGAAACATAGACAAATATAAAAATCTATAAGTAGAGGTGTACATTCTGGCCCATTTACTCATGCATGGTCAACTCAGGGCGTGCTTTTTCTCTAAGCGGTCAAACGAGAAAAAAAATGAGCGAAATGGGAAATGTATGAAGCGATTCGAAAGTAGCCTAACCAGTCTTTTTAATGCACAGAACATCCTAAATCACTTAAACAATGAGACTACTATGGGAATAATGTAGCTTTTAGCTTATGACAAAAGAGGGAAATCCCTTAATATGGTGTTGTACGTATTGAAATGGTTTCAGTAGTCATACTTTTTTAGAGAGTAAACAAAGTATATCACCAAATATGGCCAAAAAACTTCAATTATGCTAAATCTAATTCCAACATAGGACCAAAGGTCAACTTTAAATAGCAAACTAGCCTATTATATAGAAGTACAATCCAAATTGGACCATTTTGCAAAGTCAGTTGCTATTTTAATGATTTCTCCCAACCAATAAATATAAATCTCGACAAAAAGTGCCTTTGCTTACAATCCAACCCGTTTCCCACCCCACCCATTTTTGCAGCCTGCAGTCTAAAGGGTAAGTTGTTTACCATGAAATCCCTCCAACAGCATAGGCGTCTGACGATACCCTGAAACTGAATCCATATAGAACATTATACAATGGTAATATCAACAACAGCCCTAAAGTATTTTCAGTATATATATCTTCTTCTCTTAAGTAAGCGCAATTTTTACAATTTCCATGGTATTTATCAAAAAGGTAATAAATAATAAATCTAATATAGCATAAACAGTATGGAAATTGTAAAAAACGCACATGCTTTTGAAAAGAGGATATATACGTATACTATTGTTTAAAAAACCACAAACTGAATAAAGAATGTACCTGACTGTTGTTTGTAGAGCTTCCAGGATCATTCAAGTGCCTGGAAATAATTGAAGAAGCAGCAGACTGCCCCGGGGAAGCTTCTAGTTCTTTAGTGAATAGTTGCAGACTCACAGCATTGGAACGCCGGCTGGCCTCGTAAACAAAATCGAATTTGTTGTCATCGAGACAGGCTGGATATTCTGATTTACTAAGATCTTTAGAACTACAGTACAAAGAAGATACAGTAGTAAAATACAGGATACATTCTCTAAAAGGTTTTATCATGTGGTTGTTCTGAACCTGCTATGGGGCCACAAATGCTCTAGCAGCAATGCAATTTTGGCATATGAAGTCATTCATGCACTAGTTGGTTAACATAAACGGAATATTACGAATCTAACCCATACTAGTTGGTTACAGAATTTACCCTTTTTCTCAAATTAACCAAAATAGTCAAATAACACTTGATTTCACAAAACACTATAAAGTACAGAATTTATGTACAAATGACAGGAAGACTGCACAAGTTCTCAAAAAATACACAATTTGCATATCTTGAAATTACGGAAAATTAAGCTTCTGGCAATTTTGGGTGGTTCACAAAATTTGGGTCTTCCACAAATTTTACTTGTTTATAGTTAAAGTCATTAAGAAGGTGTACATTTTGTAATACGTCCCACAATATGTAGGTCAGATTTGAAACTTTCCCTATAAGTACTCATTTTATGGTTATATGTTGTATGTTGAGAGAGGAAGATAGACAGAGCGCACCATTTTTCTGGAGTTTGAGCTCAGCAACAAGACAATCTGCAATATACAACAAATAGTGTGCATCCATCCGAGCATATTCAAGCATATCTTTTGGCAGTGGACGTAGTCTCCAATCTTCACGCTACAATTTCATATGTTACGAAAGAGACACATTCATGGTGCACGTGATAAATAAATAAGCTATAATTCATCAAGCTACTGATAGTATCATACCTGGTAAAACTTGTTAGTGATGACACCACAATATGTTTCAAGTAAGTATGCTAATGATCGTTGTGGTTTTGATAACACGTCACATGCCTGCAAAGCAGTCAATCGAGTGACATCTTTAGAAAAGCTTGAGTAGATTATATAGTGTGCTAAACTGCTAATACAAAACCTCACCTTGGCAGTGTCAAATAAGTTTACAACATAGATATGAAAATCCCTTTGTAGCCATATGACATCGTTATCAGAGCCATGAAAAACCTAGACAAGCAAACCACCCAGCGTTTTCACACAGAAAATAAAGTTAAAGGAGATAACAAAAAAGACAAAATAAATAAATAGATAGAGAATATAAAAGAAGATATGTTTGTAATATATTTGATCAAACTCGTTACTTCTGAACTTTATAATGTATACAATCTAAACCTTTTGTAACGATAAATGATACAAGTTGAAACTACAAACCTAGAAATACCTTGCATATATTAGGATTGGCAAATACGGGGCCGAGGATTCCCATAACATCATGAAGAGCGATGGTGTCCACCAAATAATCTTCATCTCTTGTAGAAATCTAAATCCGAGAAAATAAAGACAAGCATTAAAACACCGTTGCCTTGACAATGCCAAGGCTAATACCTCATAAAAAATAAGAAACATGTGTCCCACCTGAATAAGAGCTGTAAACCCTAAGAACGAACGTAAACTATGTTGTTCAGTATCCACAGCAAACACTCTTTCTTTACTCAATACTTCAACAAGCTGTTTCAACTTTACTTCATCGTCAACCCAAACATATGCATCCTTCATGTCACCCATCTTACCATTAGAAAATTCAATATCTAGCTGTGGTTTCTCCAACAGAGCCTTGATCTCCGATTCATACGGATGCAAATCCGTAGAATTGTCTGCAATTTATCAAAAGTTGAACATTTGTTATATGTATCAGCGAGAGGAGCATTCTGGTTTTGGCCACTTTTAGAACATACTTTTTTTGGTCATTCAGATTAATTTCAGTTACCTACTTAATATCTGACATGGTAAGTTTACCTACATAATAGTAAAACTGTAAGTTCAGTGAGCTAAATGGTTTGATTTAAAAGTTTATGTTAGGTAACTGGTTTCCCTAATGACCTTATTAAAGGTTTACATATGGCTACCTATCTTAATATAAACACGTAAGTTCATATTTTAACTGCAAGTTCAGTGAGCTGAACGAAGTGAGCTTAATGACCAAAAAAGTACATTACTCAAAGTGGCCAAAGATAGAGTATGTTACTTTAACAAGATTGTGAACAATCCATAGACTTAGTGAATAAATCAGGACTAGATAACTCATACTAATGAATTACTTTAAATAAATGACTCATATAAAATAGCAAGGGGTCAACGATTACGTGAATTGCTATTGAAAAATCTAAAGTGTTGTGAAGGTGCAAATGTAGTAGCAACATACACAGGGCTAAGCAAGCTATTAGGGAACATTAAGATACAGATCCTCAAACCAACGGGGTGACCCATTGGTAAGGGCTTAGCCTCTTAGGACAGAAGTGTCAAGAGGTCTTGGGTTCGAACCCTGGGGAGAAAATTAATCCCCCATTGGCCACGGATGTTCACCCGCGACGACTCCGGGCTATCCAAAGGGTAGTCGCCCTGGGATTAGTCGGCTCGCAATGTCCCAGTCGGAACCAGGTATACCAAAAAAAAAAAAAAAATACAGATCCTGACAGTTAGTTTCTCAGTAGATTTACAAAAACGTAGATAAATTATGATCATGTTTTGGCATATGATTCTCTTAAATTTACGGTTAATAACAAGCATCGGATTCTGTTTGCATAGCACTTTCTCGGTTTTCAACATTAGAAATGCTTAGTCTAGGCTACCAAATGTCCAGTAAAAGGGGCCAGGGTTCATTCCTATAAGATTTTGTTATACGTCAACAAAAACATTAATTTGTGCAGTAAAAGAAAGTGTCAAAATAAGCCACAAAAAGTGAGCTTACGAAACATAAGCCGAAAACCAAATAAGCCATAAGCCGGCTATATAAGCCGAAACAAACACCCTCTAAATATAGAGGCCTTAAAGCAGAGTGTGGTATATACTATTGTACCATATATAAGATACTTGTAGTCCCTAAAAATTTGGATTGCCATTTAAAAAAAAAAAAAAAACAAAAAAAACAAAATTACCATGAATCTTGAAATGCATAAAAGGAGCGTAAGAATTATTAGCCAAAACACGCTTAAACTTATGCTGACATTTCTCCTCTGTTTTCAAATAACACTTTAACTCTTTTAGCCTTCGATCTCTTTTATCCAATAAGATTTTAATCACTGTTGCAAGTACTGTAACACAGGACACTGTAACTACTATCTTAATCTTATCTTTCAGCTCCATTGTTTTCTTGATCGTTCTGGTGAAAAGCTTCAAGGTTGACCGTTAATGACGACCTAGCTGAACATTATGGCGGTTTGGTATGGGCTTTAGTGTATGTATTATGGGCTGAATAATGTTGGGTTTATGATGGTTTGGCTCATGTTATGATTAGTGGGTTGAATGCATGGGCTCATGCTAATATAAAGCAAAGAAAATACTAAGGTTGTGACTAATCGCAAGTAATTGACACACTCCTAAAATTTATTGCCACACTCAACTGTACAAGCAGTTAAAACAGGTTATATGTAAAGTACAACTGTCTAATGCATTGAGTGGAGTGTGCCAATAAAGTTTGAGAGTGTGCAAATCATTACCTTTTTCTAATAAAAGGACCGAGATTCTCTTCAGTTTGTATGAATATGACATGTCATGTTTTCTCACAAATAAAACTGTGAGGTTTACTGCGGGGTCTAAACTTTCTTATCTATATGAGGGAACATGACTAGTCATGTTTATACTAACTTGAGAGAATTTCAATCCTGTAATCACTTACTACTTCTTAATGGTCTATAAATCTGAATTATTAAGAGTTTTTGATAATTAAGGGTGTTTATGTTTCTCTCCTTGTTTAAAGGCGAGGTTTAAACCTCTTTCCAAACAAGACATGGAAAGGGATCTTGTTACATCTTAATGACCTATAACCTAGTTTTTGTATTCTAATTATGCAAATGTTTAACAAAAAAAAATAACATTATTTGATTTAGATTTAGAATATCCGCAACAGATCTAGATTCAGACTCACAGTCTCTTAATAAACAAACGACACCTAAGATTTTGCACTTTATAGTCCAATTTATGAGTATTTTTAAATTTGAACTTTTGGTTCTCATAAAAACGTGTGATAACCCTGTAGAGCCACGTGACCCAATAAAAAGATGACATGTTAACAAAAATTGACAAAAGAATAAATATTACTGTATATGCTTTCTTAATTTGGTCGGCCTTGTAAACCCACCATAACCATTTTGTTTGGCTTCGTCACCATTGTAGTAGCACCACCGATCGTAGTCATTTCTATTGAGCATGCACTAATAGACGAGTAAATTTATGATATGTCCAATTCATTTTGCGCGTACTAACATGTATTTGTTGTTTTTATCTTGTCACGTGACTAACCAATTTTGCTGGTTATAAAATTACGCGCGTGAATTAGACATGTTAATCATTTTTTTTTTCTTCCTTTTGTTTTTTCAAAGAATTAGTTTATGTGGAAATTTTGATCTAGTTATATAACAACATGAAATGCTTTTTTTCTCTTTTTTTTTTTTTTTTTTTTTTTTTTTTTTCTGTTTGTCTTGAAATGATCAAGTAAGAATATGAAATGTTGTTCAAGATAGTAAGTGGTCAAATGTGTCGAAACTGGTCTAAGGCATGTTTGAATGTTTGTAATCTTCAAAAGCTCTTGTAGTTTTAAGTTTTAACAGTCGAACCTTTTTGATCATGTGCATATGTGATATGTATAAAGTATCTATTTGTTCGACCCAAATAATCTTAATTCTTATCTTTCAGCTCCATTGTTTTGTTGATCGTTCTAGTGAAAGCTTCAAGGTTGCCTAGAACATTATGGTGGTTTGGTATGGGCTTTTCTGTATGTATTACGGGCTAAATAATGTTGGGTTTAAGATGGTTTGGGCCGTGTTCGATTAGTAGCTTAACTACATTATCACCCACCAATTTTTGTGTTATCAAAAAGAATGTTGTGATCACCGATTCTACTTTAGCGTCACATCATAATACTTTCTCATCATTTCATTGCCAATTTTACCTCGCAATAGTCACTACACACCACGTACCACTTTTGGAAAAAAAAAAAAAAAAAAAAGAAAAAAAAAGGAAGACGGGAAGCTTTTGTTTCGGTTTATCGCCTTTGTAGTGTGACTACTTTTGACGTAGACCCACATCAACACCACCACGATAGTGGTCGTCCCTATTCTGCATGTTTTAAGAGACTAAAAGTGTGAAACCATTATATGTATAATTCAGTTGAGTTAGGTGTGTCAATCACTTCATTCTTGTGGTTTCTAAGAACTGGTATATGTGAAAGTTTTACTCTAGTTACCTAGCATGAGTTCAGTTGTTTTATAGTTTGTTTATCTCTAAATGATCAAGTAAGAAAATATGAAATGATGTTCAAAAGAAATACAGTGGTCAAATGTGTTGAAACTGGTCTAAAACGTATGTTTCAATAATCTTCTATAGCTCTTCTTTTAGTTTTAGCAATTGAATTTTTATGATCATGTGCATTTATAAACTGTCTATTTGTTCGACCCACACAATCATACAATTCCATTATTACTTACAAGATGAAACTGGGTCAGAAAAGAATATGTGATCTAATCTGGAACGTTGGTTGGAAATGTTAAATTGGCTATTGTCGTTCTTTATGTAACAATCGAAATGCTAGAAGACCGATAATGGGTACCAAGGCAGGCCATATCTTTGTCACTCTTTATCGTCTTTATGCTGCTACTTCATATGCCCTCCTTTTAACAAAAGCATAAACACAATTTGATCAAATTAAACAAGGACTGCTTCTTTTTTTCCTTTTCAAATCTATATTTTAAATATTGTGCTTATTTATTTTTCTGTATGTATTTGTGTGGCCCAAATTTTTTGGGATGTGAAAGATTTACCAAGTAACAAATCACATGATTCATGGAACATCAAACTTTATGTGGCTTAAATATGGGATCACATGAATAGGTAGTTTTAAAATTGTCTTTGGATACACTAAAAGTGAGTTGCAATGTCATTAATCGGAAGCAAGGTATCCTATATACATAAGATCACTCCACTGATGTTTATGCCTCAACCTATACACTTTTTAAGTAAAAATTTATAAATAAGAATGAAATTAAACCATAATAAAATAACGTGTTTGCTGAGCTACAATTATATACTAAAGTTCTGAATAAGAGAATACGTGCCTCTTGGACAATATAACTATTGCTGCTATATAAGTTGGATAGCGTGATACCATATATAGTTCGTTTGTTAAAGTTATTTGATAAATCAATTGTTTTTCATTCTGTAAGCAAATATAGAAGGTAAGTTACAATGAGAAATGTCATACGAGTAGGTAAAAAAAATACGTATGTCAATTGTGATCGTTTGATTTAGTTTTGTTCACATTCAATCAAATACAAGTTTAAATCAAGACCTTGCTTAGATATTTTTTGTTTTTCTTTCTCATACTTTTTTTTTCTACGTAATGCATCTTGGATGATGCTATATGCATTTGTTTACGCAAAATGATTTTGTTAGTAAATAGTAACCATGTCACGAACAAAGTGGATATCAATTTCAATACGCTTCCTTGTGGATACCATTCTCAATATGCTTCGTTCACTGATATTGTTTGATTAGCAGTAAGATAAATAGCACTAACATTATCACAATAAACAAGTGTGGCAGACAATAGCAGGGAATGTAATTCTTGAAGAAGATTAAGAATCCAACCAGCCTCAGCAACAACATTAGCAACACCGTGATACTCAGCCTCAGCACTAGATCATAAATAGTATGTTGACGCTTAGAGGACCAAGACGGAAGGTTATCCTGATGCGGCGGTTGCAACACCGAAGTTTTACAACCCCTAGGAAGTGTACCAAACAATTGTTGTATGGTATAGACAAGACCAGATGAAGATCATTAGGGAATAGCGAGGTAGGTTTGAGATGTATGACGATTTGATCTAAAGACGGAGAGAGATTGTTTTTGTATTTTTATACTTTATGAAAGCAAGCAAAATATTGGGTTTGAGGGAGATTTGTTTTAAACTAATATTAACTTAAAATTTAAGAATAATAAAATTACAAGAAAAGTAAATTGTAGTGTGAACTTATATGATGGGAAGGCTTATTTATCTTGGGTGCACTACTCTTTATAAGTGATCTAATTACACCTATTGAATTGTCGCGTCTTGTTTAATGTAATGGGGATATTCCTTATTACTAACTGTGTGTTTGTCATTCACACGTCTATGTAGCAGCATAAGTGAATGGCGCTAAAGAATGTCTAAGCATCACCAAATAACTACAACACGCTTTAAATATATAATCCAATCAAACACCTAATTCTAAGTATTCAGTTAGTCGTTTCTAGTCAACATTCTGTTAAAAGTTACGTATAAATATTAATATGTAAATGACTAGTATCGAACCCGAGACCTCGGGATTGCACACATTACAAACAAAAATAATGTATATTAATATATATATATATATATATATATATATATATATATATATATATATATATATATATATATATATATATATATATATATATATATATATATATATATATATATATATATATAATATATGTATCGAATATATATATTAATATGAACACTTAATGGACTAAATGGTCGTTAGTTATTAACCGTATGGACTAACTATCATTAGTAACGAAAGATAAGGACTATAATGTAATTTAGGAGTCAAGAAGGATCTAGAACACCTTTGGGGTGTCCCAGGCCGGTCGAGCAAGGGAGGGGAAACCCAACTCACATCCAACTTGTCCTCCAAGTTTACTCTAGTATATATACAAGGCCAAGGGTTAGGGTTTCACATCTTTTGTGCACACACACAAAACCCTAAAACCTTTTCTCTCTTGTTTTCTTTCTTGGCCGATCGACTCACCCCCCTCCTAAGGGATTTGGGTCGATTTTGGTTAATCCAAAATTGGTGTTTTCGTTTACTTGTATAAACCTTTATTCGTTGGTAGTTTGTGTGTACAAGAACGAGGTAATTACTTACTTTAGTAATTATCAAGAGATCGATAAACAAAACGGTAAGGGGTTTATCATTGAACTATTTTACACAAGTTCAAGGTTTATTGAAGTGCTTCGGGTATGTTCTTATTTATGTTTTAGTTATCTTTATACGTGTTATTATTGATCCTTGCTTCCGCGTATGTGCTATATTAATTATCAAACTCTAACAGTGGCATCACGAGCTATGGGTAACATGTAATTGATTACTAAAACGTAATAAAAATCGGATCTTTAATTGTTTTAGATACATGTTTTTTCTAGGGTTTTTCTTTAAATTTTTTTTAATAAAATTTAAAACCCTAACCCTAATTTTGGGGGGGGGGTTGATTTTCACTAAAAACCCTAATTAGAGTTTGTGGTTTTCTTGATTAAATTGTAATCACATAAAAACCCTAGGTCTTAAACCGATTTTGTGAACGTACTTGTGACCTATGTGCTAATTGTTAGGTTTAATCCATGACGAAACATACATGTTAGTCATGGATCTTGTTTGTTTATTTATTTGTCACATGTTTTAAATAGATCTAATATTGGGGAAGACTCCAATTAATTAATATATTAAAAATCAATTTATATGCTATGTGGTGTGTATATTGATTTTGGCCTACGCAATTGATTCGTCAATGTATGTGACTCTCCTCCATCAAGAGGAGAAGGCCTTAGTTGATTACATGCGTTATTATACCTAGAATTGATTTTATTAGGATATTTTTAATAAGGTTTGCATGTGGCTAATTGTTTCACGTTTTTATTATTAGTTGTTTATTTTTCTTTTAATTACTTGTTTTTATTGTTTTCTTAATTGTTTGACTTGATGTAAGCAATAAAAAGGGTGATTTTCATAAAAGAAAATAATATGGACTAATAACGGTGAAACAAAAGTGATAAAGTAAGAATCTTGCAAGGTCTTATGTGCCGCTAGTGGTCCGATTCGCACGGTAATCAGCTCCCAGGCGAGACTGGCAAAAATTCATACTTTATTACATGATTTTGAGATTGAATCCATAAACTTTTGCTTGATTGATGTTTTGTACAAATATGCTTTTAAAATTAAGTCCTTTAAGACGATATTCGTAACCGTGATTTGAAGGCTTAGAAAAGAGCCTTAGAGTCTGTCTTGGTTATCACAATCTTGAATATATCTTAAACGAATTACTTTTAAAATCATAATTGTAGAAAGTCATCTTAGGGTTTGTTAAACCTCAAGTAAAACTTTGTGTATTAATTTCACGAATTGGTAATAAAAAGGTTTTGAAAACTTATGCTGTAAAGATGAGTGCATGCATCTTTATACATATTTTGATTTACACATCAAAATTAAATACCCTTATAATTTAAGTTACATGCCATCTATCTATAAGAAACACTTGGAATTTTAATTTAGTAAACGTGAGACCTAGGCTAAATTACTATAACAAGGTAAAATTCTTTTAACGCGTGAGACCATAATTGTAATTTTAGAGTTTCTAAGGTAGATGACTTAATTAAGTTGTGGGTGAGACCTAGAACTTAAGGCATGAGATGGGATGAAACATACTTACAAGGCAAATTGATTCATCAATTTGCCTTGTAAGTATGTTTCATCCCATTTCATGCCTTAAGTTCTAGGTCTCACCCACAACTTAATTAAGTCATCTACCTTAGAAACTCTAAAATTACAATTATGGTCTCACGCGTTAAAAGAATTTTACCTTGTTATAGTAATTTAGCCTAGGTCTCACGTTTACTAAATTAAAATTCCAAGTGTTTCTAATGTTTGAACTTTTATCTGTAGATATGGCTCAACCCGATAACCCAACTGTGATTTCTGCTTTCAAGAGTCATCTTGAAAGAGAAAAACTGACTGAAAAGAATTTCAATGATTGGCACCGTTCGCTCAGAATTGTCTTGAGGGCATCCGGAAAGCTAGATTATTTGACCGATGAATGCCCAGCTGAGCCTGCTGTTACTGAACCAGAAGCAGTTAAGGCGGCATGGAGGATGGAACATGCTAAGTTTAATGAGGTTGCTTGTTTAATGCTCACTAGCATGAGTGCTCAGTTACAAAATAAGTTTGAGTACTTTTTCCCTAAAGATATGCTTGAAGTACTTCAGCAATCTTATGAGAAACCTCCTGCAGTTGAATTGTATGATGAACTGGACAAGCTACACAACTGCAAGCATGGTGATGGTAAACCAGTTGAAGATTATGTGGCTGAGATGAAGGAATCTTTTGATCAGCTTCACAGAATTGGATTTGGTTACCCCGAGAATGTGCAAGTGCACTTGATCAATAGGGCCCTTAACAAGGACTTTGCTGGTTTTGTGCAGAATTTCAACATGCACTGCTCGGGGAAGACAGTCTCAAAATTACTCGCATTGCTTGTTGATTATGAGAAAAGTCTACCAGCCAAGGTCAAGGCTCCTACCCCACAAGTGTTGGCAATTCATGGTGGGAGAATCCAGAAGAAATCGCATGTGAACAAAGGCAAAGGGAAAGGTAACAAAGGCAAGCAGGTCATGGCCTATCAACCTGAACCCAAGATAAAGCAACATCAGCCTAAGCAGAAAAAAGTGAATCCACCAAACAAGAAGGATCGGGCATGTCACCATTGTCATGAAAAGGGCCATTGGAAGCGCAATTGTCCTCTCTACATTCATGACTTGCGACTCAAGAAGCAAGGGAATGAAGCTGGTAACCCCAGCTCATCAGGTGCGTTCTTTATGATTGAATTATTCACTCTTACTCCTAAATTGAATTCATGGGTATATGATACGGGATGTGGCATTCATATTTGCAATACCTTGCAGGGGTTTAGAGTTGAGAGAAAGCTGGCCTATGGACAACAATTCTTGCACGTTGGTAACGGAGCGCATGCAGGAGTTGAAGCTATAGGAGTTTATGATTTAGTGTTGCCTTCGGGCCTAGTACTATCTTTAAATAATTGTCATTATGCACCGTCAATTGTTAGAGGTGTAATTTCATTTTCATGTTTGTTGAACCTTGGTTTTAAGCATACTATTTCTAGCAATGGAATTTCAGTTTCTTTAAATGGTCTTTTTTATTTTAATGCTATTGCTGTGAATGGTGTCTTTGAAATTGATATGAATAATAATGATAAAGCTTTTGTTACAAATAATTCAATGTATAGCATCCACAATAAGAGAATCAAGAAAAGTCTGGATTCGTCTTATCTTTGGCATTGTCGACTTGCTCACATTGGCAAAGATCGCATGAAGAAGCTGCAACATGATGGGCTTTTAGAAAAGATCAATGATGAATCATTTGATAAGTGCGAATCTTGCATTGCTGAGAAGATGACAAGGAAACCCTTTAAAAATAGGATTGAAAGGGCTAATGATCTACTTGGTCTTATTCACACAGATGTGTATGGACCACTTAGACATGTGTCAAGGAGAGGTGCTAGCTACTTCTTAAATTTACGGATGATTACAGCCGTTATGGTTATGTTTATTTACTTAAACATAAACATGAGGTGTTTGAAACATTCAAAGTGTTTAAAGCAGAAGTAGAGTTGCAACTAGGAAAGAAGATTAAAGCTCTTCGATCCGATAGAGGTGGTGAATACCTAAGTCAAGAGTTTATAGATTACTTAGCAAAGGAGGGAATTGTCCAGCACCTTACTTCTCCATATACTCCACAACAAAATGGTGTATCTGAAAGAAGGAATCGTACATTGCAAGATATGATACGATCCATGTTTAATCTAACAACTCTTCCTTACTCGTTTAGGGATTATGCCTTAGAATCTGCAGTTCGCATTTTAAATATGGTTCCAACAAAGAAGGTTGATAAGACTCCATATGAGGTATGGACTGGAAAAGCTCCTAACTTGTCTTATCTAAAGGTCTGGGGTTGTGAGGCGTATGTTAAACGTGACTCAGCAGACAAACTCCAACAAAGATCTGTAAAGTGCATCTTCATAGGATACACTAAGGAAACTATGGGTTACTATTTTTATTACCCAACTGAAAGCAAAGTTTTTGTTGCAAGGTATGGAGACTTCTTAGAAAAGGAGCTCATATCTCAAGAATTCAGTGGGAGAGTATATGATCTGGAAGACGATCATGAAGATGTAACACCTTCTGAAAACACTAGCCAACTTCCTGATGAACCTGAAAGTTTAGGTCCTCCACCTGAAGTTGAAGTGGTTCCCGTTCGTAGGTCTTCTAGATCTGTGAAGGCTCCTACACGTCTATGTCTTAACATGGAGTGTGATGACAACTTGATAGGGGATCTCGATGAACCTACAAGTTATAAAGCTGCTATGAATAGTCCTGAAAAGGAAAAATGGCAGGGAGCTATGAATGGGGAAATGCAATCCATGAAAGACAATGAAGTCTGGGAAGAAGTAGACCTACCTCCGGGTGCCAAGCTAGTTGGGAGTAAATGGATCTTCAAGAAAAAGACTGATATGGATGGCATTGTACACACCTATAAGGCCCGTTTGGTAGCTAAAGGCTATACTCAAACTTTTGGTGTTGACTATGAGGAGACCTTTTCTCCTGTAGCTGACATAAGGGCAATTAGGATTCTTAGAGCCATAGCCGCTTACTATGACTATGAGATTTGGCAAATGGATGTCAAAACCGCCTTCTTAAATGGTAGCCTAGATGAAGACATCTATATGGCACAGCCTGAGGGGTTTGTGAATCCTGAATTCCCAGATCGTGTATGCAAGCTTAAAAGATTCATTTATGGATTAAAGCAAGCATCACGACAATGGAATAAGAGATTTGATAGTGAAATTAAGAAGTATGGCTTCACTCAAAATCTTGATGAGCCATGTGTATATCACAAAGCTAGTGGGAGTAATGTAATTTTCCTTATATTATATGTCGATGACATATTGATCATGGGAAATGACATTCTAAGTTTACAAAAGGTTAAGGCATATCTTAGAAGTTGTTTTTCTATGAAAGATTTAGGGGAAGCTGCATTTATTCTGGGAATAAAGATATATAGAGATAGATCTCAGCGATTAATTAGATTAAGCCAAAGTGCTTACATTGATAAAATATTGAAGAGATTCAGTATGCAAAATTCCAAGAAAGGATATTTGCCGATGCAAGAGCAACATGGCTTGAGCAACAAAGTTTGTGCTTCAACACCTGAAGAGGTGCAACGCATGAAGAGATTCCCTTACGCTTCGGCTGTGGGATCTATTATGTATGCGGTGAAAAGCACAAGGCCTGATGTGGCGTTTGCTCAGAATTTAACCAGTCGATATCAGCAGAATCCAGGTGAGAAACACTGGATTGCTGTTAATAATATTCTTAAGTACCTTAGGGCTACTAAAGAGATGTTCTTAGTTTATGGGGGTACTCCATCTGCAGAGCTTGATGTTACAGGTTACTGCGATGCTTCTTGGAAAGGTGATAAAGATGATACGAAGTCTCAGACTAGTTATGTTTTTGTCATTAATGGAGGAGCTGTGGATTGGAGAAGCAGAAAGCAGAGTGTATTAGCGATTTCTGCTACAGAATGTGAGTATATAGCTGCTTCAGAAGCTGCAATGGAAGCTGTTTGGATTAGGAAGTTTGTTTCAGGGCTTGGGGTTATGCCTTCGATTCAGCGACCTATAAAAATGTATTGTGACAACTCAGCTGCAATTACATTTGCAAATGAACCTGGAATCATGAAACCGATTAAGCACCACTATGTCAGAGAACAAGTTGAGATAGGTGAAATCGAAATGCTCAAAGTTCACACAGATGAAAACTTAGCTGATCAATTTACAAAGCCTTTACCTGGCACCAAGCTTTACAAGCATGCTGAAGGAATAGGACTTAAATTAGCTGATAGTTTCATGCCCATTTGTGATTAGTATTTGGATAAGGGATGTAATGTACAATTATTAATTTTAATGAAATAAAGTATTGGTTATGTTTATTTATTCATTGTCTTAATAATATATCCTATATTTGCATGTTTAAGATCCATGAATAATTTATTATTCTAAATGGTCCGTTATCGATTAATGATATGGGAATATCATTAAACTAAGACAATTTTGAGTATTGGTTAAGGATATACTTAAAAGTATATTGATGCGTAGTCATACCAATTTCACATGATATTCAATGAATTGAGTATTGGACTGATACCAACAATATGATTTAAATTTATTGTGAGAATCATATTTAAAGTTATCCTCAAACTTGAGATACCAGATAAGTGTCATGGATGTAGTGCATTTTGTGGAGCAATCTACCGCTTACCGTAATTGGAAGTCATAAGGGTTGTTTTCAGAATGTTACAAAGTTCATGGGTTATTCTTGTAGTCAAGAGAGAATTTGTTCCTTCTGATTTGTTCAGAAGTTTAATACTGCTGGGCCCCTCGTAGGGTTGACAAAATGTTTGCGTTGCCACGCCCAAAGTCTATTTAGAATACGTTCAGATGTTTTGGTAATTTTATTCAATCATAAAGAGACGAGAAACATAATTTAATAAAGAACATCACATCTTTATTAATGTAGTATTATAAGCGAAAGGATAATAATAATGATGAATCATTAAAGGTTTTCCAGGAAACCTAGCTTGGGTCGAACTGGGGGCATTGGAGTGTTGCAAGACGCCAACCAATGTCATTTTACTATTAATAGATATACGAGTGGGAGCTGTTAAAAGTTACGTATAAATATTAATATGTAAATGACTAGTATCGAACCCGAGACCTTGGGATTGCACACATTACAAACAAGAATAATGTATATTAATATATATAAAATATATGTATCGAATATATATATTAATATGAACACTTAATGGACTAAATGGTCGTTAGTTATTAACTGTATGGACTAACTATCATTAGTAACGAAAGATAAGGACTATAATGTAATTTAGGAGTCAAGAAGGATCTAGAACACCCTTGGGGTGTCCTAGGCCGGTCGAGCAAGGGAGGGGAAACCCAACCCACATCCAACTTGTCCTCCAAGTTTACTCTAGTATATATACAAGGCCAAGGGTTAGGGTTTCACATCTTTTGTGCACACACACAAAACCCTAAAACCTTTTCTCTCTTGTTTTCTTTCTTGGCCGATCGACTCACCCCCCTCCTAAGGGATTTGGGTCGATTTTGGTTAATCCAAAATTGGTGTTT
Source organism: Artemisia argyi (assembly GCA_030686995.1). Taxonomy (NCBI): domain Eukaryota; kingdom Viridiplantae; phylum Streptophyta; class Magnoliopsida; order Asterales; family Asteraceae; genus Artemisia; species Artemisia argyi. The sequence goes on from CM060677.1 coordinate 18,703,011, forward strand.
TCGTTTACTTGCATAAACCTTTATTCGTTGGTAGTTTGTGTGTACAAGAATGAGGTAATTACTTACTTTAGTAATTATCAAGAGATCGATAAACAAAACGGTAAGGGGTTTATCATTGATCTATTTTACACAAGTTCAAGGTTTATTGAAGTGCTTCGGGTATGTTCTTATTTATGTTTTAGTTATCTTTATACGTGTTGTTATTGATCCTTGCTTCCGCGTATGTGCTATATTGATTATCAAACTCTAACACATTCAAGCTAGGCCGGACTCTTAACCAATTTTTAACTTCTAACGAACACATTCATCAACAAGAGACAACAAAAATAATCATTACAGTAATAAAATTCATGCAATCCTAGATAAACTAAGTTATTTAGCCTATCATAGTATATGAAGTACAAGAAATCAACATAATCAAACAAATAATGATAAACATAATTTAATGATTATTTGAATAACTTATCTCAACAATACATATGAGTCACGCGCTAAAAATCATTGAAAAGTAATCCCAAAAAATGGTTAGGGTTTTCTCCCAAACGTTCCATACAAGTTTCACACGAATTATGAAAACAATGCGAAAATATATAGTTTTTAGTCTTTTGACGGCGTCAGCTTATGCTTGCGGCGCCGTCAGCACGCCATCGTCGATTAGGGAAATATCCACCGACTCGCCGTCGTTTTATAGGTTGTGACGGCGTCAGCTTTGGCTTGTGATGTCGTCACGTTGGCCGTCTCAAAGCACTGAACCAGCGTAAATGGATTTAATGTCTTACTCTCTGGGCACTTTTGGTGACTACGTCAGAGATGTCGGTCATAAACTTGAAACGTTGTTTTTTTCATTTGTTCTTTGTTCAAATGAGCCCAAATATTGCAAGTTTCCAGCAAATGCATTCTCAAACACCTAAAACTCAAAAAGAAAGGATTTAGGGCAGTAAATGATACAATTTACATGTAACCACAAAAACAATCACAAAACTGTCCCGGTCGTTTGTTGCGATTACATAAATAGTCCCTTTAGTTACCATCGATTCCAAAAACAGTCTTTGGCCGCGTGCCACCACGGAGCGAGATGAAAAAAGTCCTCGTTAATATCCAATTGATGTCGATAACGGCTGGCATACTAATGAAAAACGCCATTATTTAATTGATGTACACATAGCAGCAACGAAAAAGTTGGATGAAGACAAAAATGTACTAAAAACTAATATCTATGTTTCAATTCGGTGGAATGCGACGTAAAGGCCTTCACAAAAACAATTGATAAAGACTCATGTGGGTAACTTTTGGGTAGCAAAATCGTTGGCAAAATAAGAATAAGGACGATTGGCTGGGAAATATATATATAACGGCAGATTTGGCTTTACCGTTTTAGAAGTGATATGGATTACGCCTACTAAATTAATGAATTGATTGGTTTGTATTATTCATTCTCAACAATATATAATGTACATAAGATCAGTCTAGATGCACTAACAATGTAGACAACTTATCACAATTCACAAGTCACTATATGTGTCATTGTCTACGATCTACCTAATGAAAATCCAATTGCACCATGAAATTCATTCTCCTTTCATTTTGTTTTATATTAATATAGTCGGTTTAGACCTTTCAAAATCAACTCGTTGTCGTGTGGATCAATCAAATTTATTGCGTATCGTCAAAATGAGGAGAAAAAAAAAAAAAAAAAAAAAAAAAAAAAAAAAAAAAAAAAAAAAAAAGTAGAAAACTGATACGATTTTACTAGCTATTGTACTTCGCGTGCATGCTCCTCTCATTATTGTACATGTTGTATTCAATTCGTTTATTAACGGCTACATCAATGTATCTACTCTAGAACATGCTGAGATATTAGACTATGAGTGAGCAAATTAGGAAATCAACACGACTCTTTTGATTAAAAACAAAAAAACTTTTGTCAACAAATGTTGGTCCGATTCAATGAACAACAATAGTTTATAAATCTCGATTTTGAGCAACTTAATCAACAACAATTATCAGCAAGTTTTCGACAACAACAGTATTTGTATTTTGTAATGGAAAGGACTATAGGCGATTGGATCATCAGTCTCAAGAATAAGTCACCGGGTACATTTCATTATAACTAAACAAGACTTGTAACGAACTTTTAGAACACAGTGCATTTAAGAAAAATTAAGATTTTTTACTAAATATTATAGTACACATAAAAATTTCATGTGGTTACACGAACCTCTTTAAACCAAACCTACCTAGGTCCGCTCCTGTCAACCAACAAGACTTCAAGTTTTAATATCAACTTTCGATTTGGTCGTGTGACTGATGAGTGAGTACCGCCAAAAGATCGGTTTGTCCTTCAAAACTTCATTGTCGATCAATATAATGTGAGCTAACGCGCGAGTTGATCTTGCAGAAATTAAATATATCGACTAAACAAATATTTGAAATAATGAAGGAAAGATTATAATAATATGAATTCGTGGTTGTTATCACGTGTAATGACAGAGTAAATACATATTTAGCGAATCTAACGATGGATTTAACCTGCAGACTAATACTAATAATATCACAAAAACGTCCACATGTCATGCACATTACATAACAAAACAAAAACAAAAACAAAAACAAAAATTATGGTTACGTTAAAATATAACATGGACGGTGACAGATATGATATGAGGTTAATTAGTTTACTAATAGCAGCATCTCAACCTGACCAATGGCGTTGTCTTCAATACTATTGGATAATTTTTAAAAATTTTTAAATTTATAGTTTGGAATTTTTATTGGTTGATGTACGTAGTACATGCAAGCAACTGAACCACGGAGTGCTGCAAACTTTTAGGTACCAATTACCAAGGTTTATATATGGAGATATTGCCGTAAATTAAAGAAATCGGATAAGTAATAATCTTATCCCGTAAATCCCATAAAGTTAATAACCATTCATTATGTAGTAGTACTATTTTAGTTTGTTCTAAACAAACGTTTACTTATAAGTTTTAACCAGTAAAAAAGGATTTGAAAAGTAAATGTGATAATCTATCACGGAGTAGTTCACACTTCACTGGTGTAAAAGCTCTTAAATCACATGTACTACTGCTTTGTTGTGATAATTATGTAATTATCACATGTCAACGTTTAATGTTTGTTATTACTCTTTTAGTTATGAAAGTTAGACATGCATGTGAAAAAGTAAAGTACAGTATATGAATAAGAAGATGGGAAATCATTAAGAGATGAATAAATTTCATCTTTTTCTTTATTAATTACACACAATGTGTAAGATGATGTAACGATACTCATTTTAGACCGTAGATTTATATAACCAGTTTATTTTTAAAAGCACAAAAAAGTCGATTTTAACGATATCAACGTATTAATGTTTAAACATAGTGTTGAAAAAAATCATTGTGTTGCACTTCTATTTACAAACCGCAAACTTATATAAATTTTAAGACGGTATATATTCATATCTATAAACTCCATCAAAACTACATTTTAGTTTTATTTTTGAGCAACATCATTTAGTAATTCAACCACCATTGTTTCTCTGAAATTGTTGTAATTGATACACAGGATTGAGGTTTCCCTGCCAATCTACACTTTTTGATCAAAAAAAAAAACTATATTTGTACAATTTTATTAGCAATAGCTCTAGATGGATTTAAAACACACTTCATTAGTAGATGAAGTTATTGTTGGGTGTACAAACCCAATCCCACATCGGTAGAACTATAATATCAAAATTAACATATAAGCTTGGTGGGCTACTCCTTCCATCACCAATTGGTTTTAGAATGGAACCTAAGTTGGGCTTATATGTTGGACTTGGTGAGATGTTGGGCCGTAGGAATCCCTACAATTGGTATCGGAGCCTTGTTCGAGAAGAACGGATCTCACAATGTGGATAGAGCTAAAACAAGATAAACGAGTGAACAGGGTTTGGTTCGTCGGTTACTGCGCAATTGTGGGAGAATTGGCGCTGCGGGTTCGTTAACCGTTGTATTTCTACGAAATTCGAACCGTAGGATGAAGACACATAGATCTAGGATCTCACCGGAGGGATCTTGCATTGGAGCTTCCAGGAAGGAGATATAGCTTGTCGAATTTACTGATCTGGTTGGGGTCTTGTTTATCGTTTTCGGTAATTGTTTGGCTATCGTTGTGTAGATTACACGGTTCAAGGTTTCTAGGTTTTCGAGTCAAGATTACTTGGGCAACAAGGTTATTGAAGTTGTCTTGCAAGGAGGTGGATCGATTCTCCTAGGGTTATGGGAAATTATTTTCTTTTGTCACAAGGTTCTTGGAGTTTCGATTTTGAGCTTCAAAGGTGACAAGGTTTTGCAAGAATTTTCAACTTCAAGTTTTTCGGTTTCTTGGAATTCAAGTCTTGGTGATTCTTGGAAGACAAGTAAGGTTTAGCTTTGTCTTGGGATTCAAGAAAAGTGATTACTTGGAGTACAAGGTATATCAAGGTTGTAGACTTGAGGTGGAAAGATCGAAGCTTTAGGGTTTTTCTAAAGGTTAGTAGATCAATTATTACAAGAAATCGTATTTAGCACACGGCTTATAAGACTTGTTGGTAAAGTTGGTTAAAAATCAACTTAACAAGGTTTGTAGCAAGGTTAAAGAAGAGCTAGTATGAATACTAGGTTAAATATCGGAAAGCTCGATGGGAATATTGTACAAAAACATGGAGGTTTGATTGATGCTAAACCGTCAACCTAAACTGACCAAGGATGGTCAACAAGGTCAAACTGCCTAGAGTCAATGCTCCGCGGAATATAGTGTTTCCCCGGGTCGTTATGTCCCGACGAGGTGTGAATGGCTAACAAACGGTTATGTGATCGGGTGAATTTGGATGGAAAAAGGTTTTGAGTGATTATAACTAAGGAATATACGAGGAAATAGCTTAAACAAGCTATTTGAATAAGATAGGAAGGTACGAAAAACCAGAAACGTTTAAAACTTAAAACGCGTACGTTCACGTTTAAATAAAACGTAAACGTACGAAATAAAAAGTGAAAACGGAAATCTGAAAACACCCAAGGGGTGAAAATGACTTTTTTACAAACTAAAATGTAAAAGAAAATTTTTAGAAAAAGAAAATAAATTTTAACCCTAATTAATTATTTAATATTAATTAATTACTAATTAATACTTAATTATTAATATTTAAATAACTTAAATATAATACGATATTAATTAAATACTAAAAAGGTGAAAATAAAATTTCTAAAATTATAAAATAACTAAAAATAAGTTTTAAAATTAAAAATAAGTATTTTTGTCTTTTTGTGAATTTTATATTAATTAATTACTAATTAAATACTAATTACCTAATTAAACTATTTTAAATTAAGAAAAATAGCAAATGAACAATAAAAATTCTAATAAAATTTCTAAAATTATTTTATAACATATAAAAGCTATAAAAAAATATAAAAACTAGGTTTTACTTAATAAAAACTAATTATGCTGTTTAAAACTAATTATTAATTAATAATTAATAAAACTAATATTAATTCTAATAAATACTAAATGGTAAAATAAAAATCTGAGAAAATTACTATAAGTACTTTAATATATGAGGAATTTAAAAAAATATATAAGATAACTAAGTACTTAATAAAAATCTAAAAATGAAAAATAAAATTTAAATAAAATTAAATAGAAACTATCACTTAAAAATAAAACTTGATTTTCTTTTTAGAAACTTAATTTATAACTAAAATCTAACAACTTTTGTAAAAACAAGATTTTTGGAAATCAAAAATAAGCTGAGTACAAGCTTATATGGGTCAATAGTTGACTTTTGTTGACCAAGGGGTAAAATAAGCTCAAATGAGACCCAGTGGGACCCACAATGGTGAAATCTGATCTAAATAAGTTATTTGGACATGTTAAAGCAATAATAAGCCAAATAAGCTCACAAGATAAGCTGAAAAGCACCAATAAGCACTTTGGTAACTTGTGACACAACTGAAAATGGGACAGCTTTGAAGGCAAGATTCAGGTGGGACCCAGGGCTTCCAAGGTCAAACCAGTGGTCAACATAGGAAGCCCACCTGGGGGGGAGTTGAAAGGTGCAAAGTTGGGGCCTTGGGACCCACTGGGTTGGCCAGAAAACCACCACCAAGTGGTGGTGGTGGTGCTGCTGTGAACAGGGGAGCAGCTTGCCCTGCAAGCTACTTTAGGGCAAGCTGGGGGCTAGGGAAAAAATTGCAAAAATATAAGAACCAAGGGACATGAAATTTAAGCTGGTAGAGTTTACATAGGAACAGGTTTCAGCCCTTGAAAGCAATTACAAAAATCAAAACAATTGGTTGAACTTTTGTAAAAATCTGAAAATGGGTAAAGTTGACTTATTGCTAAAACTACTTACTTTGACTTTGGCCAATTTTGGATGATCAAATCTTACTGAAATGTATATATTATGCTACAACAAGGTTAAATATAGCTAAAGGAACAACTTTTAAACAAAATGGTGGGTTTTGAGACCCCAAGACACCAACAGTGGACTGTTATGACCTTTGGAATGGATTTTTGACTTTTAAGACTATTAGTACTGATTTTAGGACTTAGCTAACTTAAATAGACCTAAGGTAACATTTGTTGACTGAAAGCTTTAACCAAAAGCACACTGAGTGCCTTGAAACAGATTTTGCCAAACACCCCCCTAACAAGCAGTTTTGAAGTTTTAGAAAGCTATTGGTGTTTCTGATCCAAACTTAAGATGTATTGACTAATGTAAGACTATAATGACTATATTAGAGCAAGAAAAAACAGCAATGAACAATGAAAACTCACTATAACAGATTATGCACTAAATGGTGAGAAATCTTACAAACTGTCACAGTAGAGAACCAAGATGAACAAGGATCCAAGATCTTTCCTAACACCTCCCAAGAGGTACTAACCCAGAACCACATCCATGTTTACTTGTAACTTCCTTGAACACATATTTTTTATTTTTCTTTTATTTTATTCTAATTTTTTTGTATTTTTTTGGTTTTTTAATTGAAACTGAGCAACACTGAGAGATTAAGGTTTTTATAAGTTATACTAACTTATTGTGACTTAATAGAACAGATATCAATCACTTTTAACAATAATTAAGTAAAATTGAGATTTTTCATGAAAAATGGCAAGAACCAATTTTGAACTGACAACTTGAAATTAAATGTTGGAATGAGTTTCTGATACACTTAGAACAGCAAATACAAAGTTCTTAAACCAAAGATTACAATAAAAACAGACAATTAAGCTAAATTGATTTTAACTAAATTACTCTAATTACTCTAACCTAACTACTGCTTGCATTCTTCTTTTTTCTTTCTTTTTATAGCTCCTGGAACATCCTTTGACTATCCCACTTCAATCACAGCCGTTGGATGGCTCAAATCATTCCCAGCCGTTTGATTTTATTTTTGGCGGGAAAGGTTATTTAGACAGTTGAGTGGGTTTGGTTTGGTAGTTGGGGTAATTAATGAGGAGGGGGGATGTAGGGGACAAGGGTGGAGGATGGTGAGGGTTTTGTGGAAAAGGAGAGGAGGGGGGAGGTGACATCGCTCCTGGTTTTGGGGGGGAAAGTGAGGTTGGGGGTGAGGGTTGACCGACCCTTTGACTTGGGGTAGATATTAAACGGTTGGGAGTGGGCCGGGTATAATTGGTGGGCTGGAGGCTTTGGATGGGCTGTGTTGTGTTTTGGGGTGTAATATAAAACCAAGGGCCCGTTTATTTTGTAACTAAATCACAAGGACCATATTGCAAAAACTGAAACCATAGGGACTGAGAATGTAATTTTTCCCAAAGTTATCATAAGGACCAAAATTGCAACATTCCATAATCCAAGGACTTTTGATGTAAATTTTCCAATTTAAAACTTCCCAGGGACCATTCTTGCCAAAAATGAAACTTCAAGGATCAAATATGTAATTTTTCAAAACTTTTTCAATTTTTCACCAAAGGACAAAATATGACAACTTATGATTGTAAAAGGACCTTTGGTGATAATTTTCTATATTTTGAATATCCAGGGACTAGTTTTGTCATTTTATGAAAGTTGGGGGACTGAAACTGCCAATTTTGCAAACTTTGTACGTTTTTCGTTTGTTTTTACTCTTTTGGCATCTAAAACATATAAAATACAATTTTTGAAATATTTTTAGTATTTTGATGCATTACTGAGTGTTTTTGTATGTTTTGCAGTTCAGATTAGACCAAAAATGATGAGTGTTTGAGCACTCATCAATCACCAACACTAAACTATTGCTAGTCCCTAGCAATACTGTTTTGAAAACTTGATGGATTTTAAACTCTTTACCAAAAGCCATCACTTCTGGAGTAGCCAGGTGTAAGAACTGTGGCACACCTGATAACCGTGTGATTTTGAGCAAACCACCAGCTGTCAACGGATTTGAGTAGTCTTTACCAAAAGCCGTTTGCTTCTGGACTAGCCAGCTCTTGATGGAATAGTCAACATCTTGGTGAGCTGATTACCAATTATGGATTTTCCACGGCCTTTACCACAAGCCATAATCTTGCGGGCTAGCCAACTCATTTGTTTTTGGAGAGTTGAGGAACCATACAATTTTGGGCAAATTGCAAGCCATAAACGGATTTGAGATGTCTTTACCAAGAGCCGTTTGCTCCTGGACTAGCCAATCCCTTTTGTCGGTTAGACAAGGCGGACTGATTACCACAAAAATTTTGAAGCACCAGTGAAATTTTTTTTAAAATTTTTGAAATTTTGGAAAAAACGGGGGTATTATATAGTAAAATGTGATAAAATTCGCTAGCATAGCGAAATACCCCCCCCCCCCCCCCCCCCACACTAAGCATGAATATTGCCCTCAATATTCAAAATCCCGGCTATTATGCCGACATTTTGAACGTAAAAGGCAACATTACAAGCTAAGCGTGGAAAAACACCATTTTTGTTTTTCACTTCTTTTGTAACCATAGCATGGGGGACTCCCCCACACTTAGGGTGAAAACCCTATAAGCATGCTCTGTTTTTGTTTACCGAGTCGCTAGCGTGACTCGACCCCGAATTCAATTGTCCTTAGGGAAGCATGATGTGGAAGAAACAATCTCAATCGGACTTTCATTCAAAATGTTTGGACAAACATATGAGGCACGTGAAAGTTTCACACCGATGAGATATAATACCGGCTCAAGATAATGATACATGAAAATTCCGGGATCAAATATAGTGTCTTCATTCCCGAAGGAATGAAGAACAGGAGAAGTCACCCTGTAGGTGAAGAAAAGGAAGAAAACCATGATAAAAAGCATGATTTGATCTTCTTCCTCGAGAGCAGGCTCCGTAGCCTGAGTTTGGATTTCAAATGGTAAGCTCGTAAACAACCCGGGAGGGTGGGTGGGAATTTGCAAATTCTCATATTTGAGAGCATCTCCCCCCGGGCTATCAAACTCCGGAGGAGTCATGACATGATGAGTGAGTTCACCGGAGAACTCCTCATGAAGAGAATTATTCACAAGATGTGAATCTGTGGGCTCATGTTCCATTGTGGACTCATCACAATCCTCGTCAAAGATTGGATTATTAGAAATCATAGTGAATTCAGATTCGAATTCAAATAGAGGATTGGTGAGAGTCGTGTTGAATGTTGTGGAAACAAAGTGGTCAACATCCTCTTCTAAGTTTACGATCTCGGAACGGGGAAGTGATGCATCAATAAATTCGATGTCTTTAGGATATAAAGAATCGTCATCACTATAATCACTATCAGAATCGGAGAAAGTCTTAACAATATCATTTGGAAAGACAAGAGGAGGAGGGATATCACACACATGATCAAGAATACCCTCGGACTCACTTGGGATTGGGATAATGTTCTCAACACTAGACTTTATGGATTCGTCCGATTCCTTTTTAGGAATAGTGTCAAGATGCTCATCCCCCATTATGGGAGAGTCTGTGGAATATTCGGGTGTAAGCTGAGGGAGTTGAGAAGGACTAGCATTCATGGATTGTACGAGTTCCATTTTATCTTCTGCTAGTGACTCCGTTACATTATTTTCTCCCTGTGTTTCCACTGAAGCAGTTTCAACAGAAGTCGAATCAGAAGGCTTCTCATATACCTTTGGGATTGGAACAAGGTCATTTATTTCCTCAAGAGGATTGACTTGGACTTCCTTGTCCCCCATTATCAAGATATCTGAAGGTTCCTTTGAGATTTCTTCTTCAAAGGGTTCATCCTCATCACTTTCATCCTCAAGATAAAATGAGTTAACAGGAGGATTTTGTCTCATGTGAATCAGACCTTTAAGACAGTTTATTTCCTCTTGAATGTTCTGGTTGAATTGAATTTGATTGATCATCATTTTATTAATCAATTCAGCTCTAGCTAACTCGTCTTGAGGAGGTGGTTGAGGGGTTGTGTATTGTGGAGGCTGGTTAAAACCAAATTCATGATTGTTACAAGGAACCTGTTCATAGACAAACTGATTCCTCGTTTGGCAATCAGAGCTGTAGTGAGGGCCTCCACAATAATCACATGAATGTGTGTTCATCTCGGGGTATGGGGGTTGGTTAAAGAAGCTGGTTGTTTCATTGTAGGGACTTTGGTCATAGACAAACCCGTTTCCCGAACTCACAAGGCTACAACCGGGGCAATTTCCACTGTTATAAGGACCACCACACCATCGACAAAACAAGAAGGTGAGGATGAGACATAGAAAGAATCAAAGGGTTTTGGAGGGTGAAAAATGTAGAATCAAAAATGTAGGAGGGTAGAGATGGATATTTTTGAGATTTTGGATAAACATTTTATATACAAATGATAGAGAAAATCTTTTTGGGTTTTTGTGTTCGTTGAAAACTGAGTTTAAAATGTTTTCGTGAACGGTTTTGTTTTGATAAAGGGAAAATATGAACAAAGGATGGATAAATGTACAATGGAATGAATTCCAAAGACACTAAACCGTCAACCTAAACTGACCAAGGATGGTCAACAAGGTCAAACTGCCTAGAGTCAATGCTCCGCGGAATATAGTGTTTCCCCGGGTCGTTATGTCCCGACGAGGTGTGAATGGCTAACAAACGGTTATGTGATCGGGTGAATTTGGATGGAAAAAGGTTTTGAGTGATTATAACTAAGGAATATACGAGGAAATAGCTTAAACAAGCTATTTGAATAAGATAGGAAGGTACGAAAAACCAGAAACGTTTAAAACTTAAAACGCGTACGTTCACGTTTAAATAAAACGTAAACGTACGAAATAAAAAGTGAAAACGGAAATCTGAAAACACCCAAGGGGTGAAAATGACTTTTTTACAAACTAAAATGTAAAAGAAAATTTTCAGAAAAAGAAAATAAATTTTAACCCTAATTAATTATTTAATATTAATTAATTACTAATTAATACTTAATTATTAATATTTAAATAACTTAAATATAATACGATATTAATTAAATACTAAAAATGTGAAAATAAAATTTCTAAAATTGTAAAATAACTAAAAATAAGTTTTAAAATTAAAAATAAGTATTTTTGTCTTTTTGTGAATTTTATATTAATTAATTACTAATTAAATACTAATTACCTAATTAAACTATTTTAAATTAAGAAAAATAGCAAATGAATAGTAAAAATTCTAATAAAATTTCTAAAATTATTTTATAACATATAAAAGCTATAAAAAATATAAAAACTAGGTTTTACATAATAAAAACTAATTATGCTATTTAAAACTAATTATTAATTAATAATTAATAAAACTAAGATTAATTCTAATAAATACTAAATGGTAAAATAAAAATCTGAGAAAATTACTATAAGTACTTTAATATATGAGGAATTTAAAAAAATATAAGATAACTAAGTACTTAATAAAAATCTAAAAATGAAAAATAAAATTTAAATAAAATTAAATAGAAACTATCACTTAAAAATAAAACTTGATTTTCTGGATTTTCTTTTTGGAAACTTAATTTATAACTAAAATCTAACAACTTTTGTAAAAACAAGATTTTTGGAAATCAAAAATAAGCTGAGTACAAGCTTATATGGGTCAACAGTTGACTTTTGTTGACCAAGGGGTAAAATAAGCTCAAATGAGACCCAGTGGGACCCACAATGGTGAAATCTGATCTAAATAAGTTATTTGGACATGTTAAAGCAATAATAAGCCAAATAAGCTCACAAGATAAGCTGAAAAGCACCAATAAGCACTTTGGTAACTTGTGACACAACTGAAAATGGGACAGCTTTGAAGGCAAGATTCAGGTGGGACCCAGGGCTTCCAAGGTCAAACTAGTGGTCAACATAGGAAGCCCACCAGGGGGGAGTTGAAAGGTGCAAAGTTGGGGCCTTGGGACCCACTGGGTTGGCCAGAAAACCACCACCAAGTGGTGGTGGTGGTACTGCTGTGAACAGGGGAGCAGCTTGCCCTGCAAGCTACTTTAGGGCAAGCTGGGGGCTAGGGAAAAAATTGCAAAAATATAAGAACCAAGGGACATGAAATTTAAGTTGGTAGAGTTTACATAGGAACAGGTTTCAGCCCTTGAAAGCAATTACAAAAATCAAAACAATTGGTTGAACTTTTGTAAAAATCTGAAAATGGGTAAAGTTGACTTATTGCTAAAACTACTTACTTTGACTTTGGCCAATTTTGGATGATCAAATCTTACTTAAATGTATATATTATGCTACAACAAGGTTAAATATAGCTAAAGGAACAACTTTTAAACAAAATGGTGGGTTTTGAGACCCCAAGACACCAACAGTGGACTGTTATGACCTTTGGAATGGATTTTTGACTTTTAAGACTATTAGTACTGATTTTAGGACTTAGCTAACTTAAATAGACCTAAGGTAACATTTGTTGACTGAAAGCTTTAACCAAAAGCACACTGAGTGCCTTGAAACAGATTTTGCCAAACACCCCCCTAACAAGCAGTTTTGAAGTTTTAGAAAGCTATTGGTGTTTCTGATCCAAACTTAAGATGTATTGACTAATTTAAGACTATAATGACTATATTAGAGCAAGAAAAAACAGCAATGAACAATGAAAACTCACTATAACAGATTACGCACTAAATGGTGAGAAATCATACAAACTGTCACAGTAGAGAACCAAGATGAACAAGGATCCAAGATCTTTCCTAACACCTCCCAAGAGGTACTAACCCAGAACCACATCCATGTTTGCTTGTAACTTCCTTGAACACAGATTTTTTATTTTTCTTTTATTTTATTCTAATTTTTTTGTATTTTTTTGGTTTTTTAATTGAAACTGAGCAACACTGAGAGATTAAGGTTTTTATAAGTTATACTAACTTATTGTGACTTAATAGAACAGATATCAATCACTTTTAACAATAATTAAGTAAAATTGAGATTTTTCATGAAAAATGGCAAGAACCAATTTTGAACTGACAACTTGAAATTAAATGTTGGAATGAGTTTCTGATACACTTAGAACAGCAAATACAAAGTTCTTAAACCAAAGATTACAATAAAAACAGACAATTAAGCTAAATTGATTTTAACTAAACTAATCTAATTACTCTAACCTAAATACTGCTTGCATTCTTCTTTTTTCTTTCTTTTTATAGCTCCTGGAACATCCTTTGACTATCCCACTTCAATCACAGCCGTTGGATGGCTCAAATCATTCCCAGCCGTTTGATTTTATTTTTGGCGGGAAAGGTTATTTAGACAGTTGAGTGGGTTTGGTTTGGTAGTTGGGGTAATTAATGAGGAGGGGGGATGTAGGGGACAAGGGTGGAGGATGGTGAGGGTTTTGTGGAAAAGGAGAGGAGGGGGGAGGTGACATCGCTCCTGGTTTTGGGGGGGAAAGTGAGGTTGGGGGTGAGGGTTGACCGACCCTTTGACTTGGGGTAGATATTAAACGGTTGGGAGTGGGCCGGGTATAATTGGTGGGCTGGAGGCTTTGGATGGGCTGTGTTGTGTTTTGGGGTGTAATATAAAACCAAGGGCCCGTTTATTTTGTAACTAAATCACAAGGACCATATTGCAAAAACTGAAACCATAGGGACTGAAAATGTAATTTTTCCCAAAGTTATCATAAGGACCAAAATTGCAACATTCCATAATCCAAGAACTTTTGATGTAAATTTTCCAATTTAAAACTTCCCAGGGACCATTCTTGCCAAAAATGAAACTTCAAGGATCAAATATGTAATTTTTCAAAACTTTTTCAATTTTTCACCAAAGGACAAAATTTGACAACTTATGATTGTAAAAGGACCTTTGGTGATAATTTTCTATATTTTGAATATTCAGGGACTAGTTTTGTCATTTTATGAAAGTTGGTGGACTGAAACTGCCAATTTTGTAAACTTTGTACGTTTTTCGATTGTTTTTACTCGTTTTGTATCTAAAACATATAAAACACAATTTTGAAATATTTTTAGTATTTTGATGCATTACTGAGTGTTTTTGTATGTTTTGCAGTTCAGATTAGACAAAAAATGGTGAGTGTTTGAGCACTCATCAAGGTTCAAAACAAGTTGGATTCAAGCAACTTGGTCATAAACAAGTTGGGTTCAAACAACCTGGTCCTGGTGTTAAAACAGGAGTCCATGGAGTACAGGTTGATAAACGTGTTTGGTTTGAGGTGGAATTGCAGGGAGCTCAGGGGAATCGTGAAGTTGAGGATGTTCAGGTTAGTAACGATGATGTTGCAGTGGCTCAAAGACGGTTGGAGGACAAGCAACTTGAAGAAAAGACAAACACGGACTGCTTGGTAAAAGAGCAGAAAAAGGTACACCTTGGTATAAAGGTGGGGGTGGACATTACGGTAACCGGAGTACCTAGTCAAGAGGGTGCAGAGGGTAATGTTGCTGAAAGGTATAGAAGTGACAGTAATATGGCTGCTTCAGGAGTTACTAGAGTGATAAATGAAGATGCACATGAGTCATTGACTTTTTGGGATACAGTTGCTTGTGAGGTAATTTCCAAGTGGATGGCTGTAATGAAAGAAGATATGTATATTCGGCCTAGTATGTGTATGCTCAGCAACGGTTTCAGGCGAAGCAGTGACGACAGTAACATATATTACTGGAATTATGCACAAGGTATGTTCATATATCTATTCCTTTATATAGATTATATGGGGTTTACTTGCGAAAGAAAGGTTGAGATCTGGGTTACCAAGGGTTTGCTGGATGAAACAAAGGAAATTATACTTGGTATGGAGATCTTCAGGACTCAGAGTGGTAATACTCTGAGGGTGTCACGATTCAGGTTTTCCAACGGGATGTCGGTTCGGATATTGTTGGGGGGACACTCTACGCTGTCGTTAGAGGATGGTCTATCAAGGAATCGTGATGAAGAAAAGAAGAGTAAGGGGTCATGTATATATGCAGTTGGAAGTCATGAGTATCAAGTAGTCTGCACGAGACCTGACATAGTATCTGCGGATGTGAGAATGTTGGATAGGTTTGATCGTGGATTACAGATGGATGTACATGCTTTTGTGGAATATGACTACGCCATGGGTATATCGATCACTGTCATGGGTAGATCAATCACAATGTACGGGTTTATGATACATGAATGTGCGGTGAGCTGGGAAGCTTTGTTGTAGTACATGATGGCTTTGTTAACAACTGAAGCGGATTATATGACACTTGCTGGAGAATTAAAGGAGGATACACAATTGGCCCAGCATCTCTACAAGTGGTATCAGAGACAGGTTGGGCCCGGTGATGATGTGGATGGTGTTTCCTCGATTAGACCCCGGTTCGACGGTATTAGTGGATCCCGGTAAACCTTGTACCGAAAGGAAGCCGGTAAAAGGGGGTGTGTTCCGATGGTAAAGGTCGGCGGTATGAAAAAGGTGGGATCATGGCTATAGTCGAAGGGGAGGCCCATGGTGGTTTGGGTTTGAGGGGAGGATTGTTGGATGTACAAACCTAATCCCACATCGGTAGAACTATAATATCAAAGTTAACATATAAGCTTGGTGGGCTACTCCTTCTATCACCAATTGGTTTTAAAATGAAACCTCAGTTGGGCTTATATGTTAGACTTGGTGAGATGATGTGCCATAGGAATCCTACAGTTATCATTTAGCTCTAGATGAATTTAGCTCTCTGCCAAGTATTAGTTTATAACTTTAATTATATAATGTTGCGTTTAACTTTTAAAGATGGTTCAAATATATACTATATTTTTTAACATAATGATGCTATAAATATTACTCCGTACTTCATATAACATTGATTTCAGTGACTAAAGTAACTTTTATATTATTCCACTTACAGTATTACAGTTATTGTTGGATAAATCAAGAAGTCTCCAACTCCTTGACCACATGTTGACTGCAGTATTATATTTCATTGTAAAAACCAATTAATAGTAATAGATATATATGAATAGTTCGTACTGATCCCGTAATGTTTAGTGTTTCCCACATAGTTAATATGCTATCTTGTTTTTGAAGCATATTGCTTGATTTGTACTGTAGTCTGTAGATGATATTAAAACAAAGTATTTGTACAATTGTACTTAAGAATTGAAGATGCTTTTAAAGAAATTGTTGCTGTATTCATCATAGGGTTAAAAGATATGGTTACACCGATGTTTTAAGCAAAGCATAAAATAAAGTTGTGTAGAAGAAATCACGAAAAGTGCTGCACCATGAACGTGATTCTTGCAGCTAGCTTTCTTGACCTGTGGCTGTGGGTACCTAGCTTTTGGGGTTCATTACAACTTGTAAAATTCTCAACTTGATTTTCTTCGAATAAAATGAAAGCTAAAACGGTAAGCAGATGAGGTTTCTTTATTCAAGTTATTTTGAAAGGGTAAGTCTTTGACTCAAATGTACGCGACTTAAGTGAGGTATGCCAGTAAACATTTTCGACCGTTTCTTTAATGCCTAGCCACTAGCCCAGTTTGATGATGGTTTTCGAATAGAATGAAAGCTAATGCCTAGTTAGTAGTTACTACTTTCATGTAATACTAATGCTTGTATGTCTTCGAAATAACTTGAATTAATGTTCAATTTATGCTACTACTCTTTTCCTTTTGGCGTTTAATGCTAAGCTTCATTAGTAGACTACCACTTAAAGGTGGTCTAGTGGCAAAAAGACGTGTGACTATCACATTAGCCAAAGAAAAGAAACTTCACTAGTAAATGGCATTATCACCCTTGAGCTAACTGATAAAATCATAAAATGTGTATAACGGCACTAGTAGGTGAAAAGGGAGAAAACCCAAAATATACAGATTCCCAAAGAGTCACATTCGACATGGAATGTATTCCTGGACGATGTTGATATATACATGTGGTAGTTTCTATCATATGTCCATTGCAAAGTTATATCGGATAGAAAGTTAGAATCTTTGGCTTAAAGCTAGGTTCCTTTTATTGTATGGTTGGTAACAGTAATAAAAGAATTGAATTATAAACGTAAGTTTAATAGCTCGATCTAAACGTCATTATCAACTGAGCCAAATCTAAACATTTCCAAATCCTTTCCTTGGCCCTATTTAAGTAACTAATGATGACTAAACCTTGGACATTTTATGAGGACATCAAAATGTACGTGAATGGTTGTTTATAAGCATAATCCGATCGATCTATATTATTCCATTTTCTCAATATGTAATAAGCAATTCATCCTTTTACTTTGTTTGACTGAGTAGTTTGTTGTATAGTCCCTTGATTATGATTGATCAAAACCGGTTTTCTTACAAGTTATGACATGAGAGATAAATCCAATTAACCATCAAATCATCCAAGCTTTATACGTACACATCAATTATGGAATGAATATTCTCTTTTTTTAAAATCTAACTATTGATCATTTTCTAACCTCGTCTATTTGGTAACATGGTACACATGATACTTTTAACTTGATCATAACACCAAGTTGAAAAACGATGAACATTAATTTCTTTGTTATAGTACTATTGAATGATTGAGGGTATGTTTGCATGTGGTACTTGACCCAAACACAATTAATGAAAACATATATTTATATCTTTTGTTTCAAAACGATAGTATCGATATATCAAAATTCTCATGTCCTTTTAGGATCGCCCAAACATCTCTTTAACACAAACCAGACAAATTTGTTTTTATCCAACATAAACTAATAATGACAACATTTATTTATATCTTTTGGTTTCAAAACCATGGTATCGATATATTAAACTTCTCATGTTCTCTTTTAGGATCATCAAAACGTACATGTACATCTCTTTAACACAAACCAGACAAATTTGTTTTTAACAACGTTTCACGAAATTACAAGTGATTAGATGCCTCGTTGCCTACTTTAACACGATATCATGCTAGACCATGGCTTGTTTACCAATACGACAATCGACACGAGCTTGGTTTTCATCTTCATGATCATGAAAACTGAAACAACAAAAGGCAATGTTTCTTTCTATATGTAGTGAAAGAGCAGTAATAGATTGTCACATGGAAAGCACGTGCAAGAACAAGAAACGTGACATGGGACCAGAGTTAGGGGAAGCAATGTCTCCACATGAAAGTGTTATTCTCATTTTTCATTGCATGCATGTGGATTTTGTAAGAACTGATGAAAATGATCAGGTACGGGTGGGTGTAGCGTAAGTATCATGTTCGATCAGTCGATGCTTAAACCTCACGTGCTCCCCTGTCTTCCCGCTTCGCTGGGATATCACGTGCCCTTTTCTTTTAACTAGCTAACTTTGCAAAAATAGTCCCTAGAGTTATGTTTTATACGTATTACAAATCCTTGGTGAAATAGAATCAAAATATGAAGATTAGGAAGCAGATCTTATTTTTCTTGATAATGGAGTAAGAGGAGTTACAAAGAAGACGACATAGTAGAGAGAAGGGCTCATCATGATGGTGGCAGCTAAGGGCTCACATTTTCACAAATCATCAAGATCATGTCACATATACTTAGATCTAAATTTAGTCACATATATTAGGTCTGCTAATCATTTTTCTAAATTTATATGTTTTCTTGGTCAGTTGACCGATAGCTTTAATAGTTCTTTTTTAAATTAGTTGTAATAAAAAAAAAAACTATATTGATTTACTCATTTACCCATTTACACCCTTAATTTTCTCAAAAACTTGAAGTGCTGTCCATACGCTACAAAAGAGTTCACCTCTTTGCAAACTACGCTATATATACATTTTTGTGTGAAATATCGATTGAAGATGTTAACTTTGTATTTACATATTCTCAAAAACTTGAAGTGCTGTTCATACGCAGCGTTATCATACCGGCAATCAACAAAATCCAACGCCGTTTCGAGCTACGTTTGTGTGTCAACTTGGAACGAAACGTACAAAACTATCAACAAAATGTACACTTTCGCCCTGTAATGGCTAACTAATTCAAAATAAATAAAAAATAAAATAAAATAAAAAATTACAAATTACAAATCAACCCCCTCCCCCCAAAACATCGACTAATGGGTAGATTTAAAAAAATAAATAAACTTTTTAAAAAACCTACTAATAACTTATAGATAAATACCTCTGTCACATATATTTTTTATACACACTTCCACAACTCAAACACGACACATTCTCCAAAATAAAATGTCTGGATTTTCGATCGAGAGTTTCTTGAACCTCCTAGGTGTTACTAACCCGAATGCGGGTTCTTCTTCGTCAAACCCTAACGCGGGGTCTTCTTCAACCACTTTCCCTAACCCACTCGGCATGACTCCCAAGCAACTTTCCAACAAAAACAACAATTTCTTATGTGGCAACAATACAATGCAATGCTAAATACCAATTTCCAAAATCTACAATTTGAACAACAATTACAACCGCAAACCCAATCCTCACGCACCAAAACACAAGAAGAATCCGAACCACCTACGTCTCCCCAAAAGCCTAAAAGTCAAGATAAATGGAAGATTAAAAATCCAAAGATCCCGAACCCTATTCCGATAGAAATCCCAACGTGACCGGGATTACATTATGTTGGCAACCAAAAGAGGAAACACTACCTGCATCGTGTTACATTGCCTTTTCCGAGGATGAAAATGTCAGAATTTCACAAGCGGGCGACACGTTTTGGTATCGGGTTATGCACGAGCTCAATAAGAAAAAATTTCAACTACACTACAAGGGTATGTAGACAAGCAAGTGACATACGTTGAACGCGAATTGCCAAAAGTTCAACATGGTCTTCAAACGTGCACAATGTTTGGCAAAATGTAGGGAAAATGAGTTGGATAATATGAGACGGGAAAGAACGGATGTACCGTGACGAGCATAAAGGAGCCTCGTTTACCCAAAAGGATGTGTGAGAAATTTTGAAAACCCTTGCAAAATGGGACACGCTGAACCAGTTGATTTAACCGGCGAAGTCCTCGGGGAAGGCAATGAGGCGCTATTCGGTCAAGATGTAAGACCACGTCCGGCCGACACATCACGTGCCAGGAAAAAATCCAAATCCAATACCACAACGAGTACCAGGTGAAGTAACTCGTCAAGCCAATTCGAAGCGAGATTCTTTTACCCATGAAGTGTTAACTTTGATGAAAAAAGATTTATATTTAAAATAACTTACATAAGGTGTTAGCTTTGGTGAAACGTATGAGTAAAATAAAACCTTGTTGTCTATCATTAGTTATTATGGGTTTACTATTACTATTTCGTTTACCCACTTACGATGTTTTTGTAGATGTTTTTCGTTTCGTCTTTACTTCCTTTGTTGATGTGATATTTTATGTCGACGGTTCAAAAAATATATACACATACAAATAATTGAAAATCCTTTGATTACAGCAAACTTTTTCGCTGATGTCATGAGCTGATAACTCTCCTAATTAATATCTTTTCATTTTTCAATAATTGTAGTTACTTTTCACATTCACTAAGAGCAATTGGTACAATAACGCGCCCCCTCCTTCTCCCCCCCCCCCCCCCCCCCCCACACCCCCAGTTATTGCTTAACCCAGCTGCATTAAGGTGTGTTAACCACATCGTGGGTGTACGTTAACGTGCCACGTTAAGGATTTGACGCAGCGTTAAGCTGCTTATATTAAAAAAAAAGTAAATAAATAAAATAAAATAAAAATTACACTTTGGCCCTTTGTAATCTTTTATATTATGGCAATTCAAAAACCAAAAAATCCAAAGCACCCCCTTTTGTTTAAAATTCAGAATCCAACACAAAACAATACGAAAACACAAATCATCCAACAATTCTCATGAAGCTTTTATATAGATTTGTAATTGTCGATGAGATCTGACTTCTCTTCCCACACTTGCAACACTTGTTCCCTAACCATCTTCAAGGCAACATAAAGTTGCAGATCTGTTTCATCATTTCTTAATAGAGTTTCTAGACCGACCCTGATAGTTGGATGGTCTTGAGGCAGCTCACGCAACCTTTAGATCCCTGGAGCACGATCATGCTTCTGTAGCATAATACGAGTTATCTCACCTAGCAAATTGTTAATCAGCTTGAACTCTTTTTTTTGTTCATTGTGTAATCGGGTAAGGACAGTTTTTTGTACCTCAGCTGGTTCGTTAGCCATAGTTTTTGTGTGTAAATTAGTTATACTTGTGTGAGAATACAAAGTGTTTGTGTTAAAGTGCCATTTATAGGGGAAACTAGCCGTTGGATGAGATTTTAGGGAAACTAGCCGTTAAGCATTTTATTCAAATTCAAACTTAAAGTAAAATTACAACATATTAAAAACGATACGAAAATAATTAAAAACGATACTAAATCATACAACACCGTTAACCGTAAATTAGCCATATGGAGTGGTTTCTCATCACCTCCCACACATGAACATAGTGAAAGCTTTTTCCACCAAAGCGTTGTTCATAAATGGTCTTTGCGTTATTGAGACGATCACTATCGTTTTCCCTACGCAACAACTCAGAGATTTCGAGTGAGGAGGGCTATGTCTCAGATGATTCCTTTGATTAATCGTACTTTGTATTTTATGTTTTAGCTTTAATATTTAATGTAGTTCGTGTTTTAAGTTTAATGTTTAATGTAATTGGTGTTTTAAGTTTAATGTAATTAATGTTTGATGTGTATTTAAAGTTTAATGATTAATGTAATTTGTGTTTTAAATGTTATGTTAGTTATTAAATGAAATATTACTTTTAGTTTATGGTTGAATTTGAAAATATTTGAGTTAAGGTGAGTTATTTATTTATTTTGTTTTATTTATTATTTTTTTTAAGGTGAAAAGGTTAAAACTGATGTGACGCTGACGTGGCAATGTATTAAGTTTTAACACCAGGTTATTGTACCCAATGCTCTAATGATCTTTATTAAAATTCCTAACTTTTCCCCCTCCCTTCATTTTGTTTCAAAACTAACAAGCTAATGAATATCTGAAATAATGGTATGGATAATGATAATATTGAGTTTGAGATAAAAAAAAATACATATACACTATTTTCTTATTCTTCTGCTTTTAAAAAGAAATGTAAATGATATTAAGCAAAAAGATGTGTAAGAAGTTCTAGCATAGTGTTTAATGAGTTTCATGATTTATCTACTAATTTACCAAACTTAAAGAGTCTTATGATATAAATGGTCATTGTTGGGTCACTGAATTCCTCAAACTTCATCTAACTAGGATTTGAACATAAAATAACTTAAGTGTTTAATATCCGTAAACACTAACAAGTCACTGAGTGAACAGTTGCTCAGTGAGTCATATTCAGGATGCTTAGAACGAGCCTAAGATGAAAGGTCCTCCATCCAGTGAGGCGGAACTCAGTGTGTGGCATCTAAGTCAAAGAAGAAGATGATGGGTTTAGTGAGGATGACAATAACTCACTGAACCCCCAGGACTTCTCAACAACTATTGAAGTACTGAAGACTGAAGACTTGAAGACTTGAAGACTGAAGAATGGGCGGGACAAAGCGAGAAATGTATGAATGTATGAATGGGTGTCCTTATCTACCTAAAGTCAAACTTTCCCTGAAAGGCATCAAGTCAGGCACATTGTCATTTACCCAATATAGCCTACTGTAACAGAGACAAAATACACAAGTATTTTGTCTCTACTAGCCTGGGTCATCAACTTGTCTCTTTCAGTAAAGTTGTAATTTACTTGTGTAAATAGATAGCATAAGTGAGGAGTAAAAGTTGGCAAGTTTGTGCAATTAATGCTTAGACATTCACAAACAACTTTTACTCTTACAAAAAATGACACAGTCTCTGAGATAGCTTAGTAGGACCTTAGTTGTCACTCAACATTGTTTGGGTTTAGAGAGAAATCATACCATACTTGTCGTTTTCAATCCCAAGTGTTATTCCGCAAGCACTTGAGTATAATTCTTTTTTATTAACTTCTAACAGGAATTAAATGTTGAAAATATTGTCTCTTATCTTTACTTTTTATTTGTTGTTAATCATTTTTACATTTTTGTTAAAAGTGGTGGAACTTGGTTAGTTTAACTCGTTAGTTAATATTAACCTAATAAACGGGACCAACAGTCATTTTTACCGATGTGCACTTGTTAAGTTGTTAACGAGGTAAACAATAAATATACATACTCTTTTTATTATTATTATTATTATTATTATTATTATTAAACAATAAATATACATACTTTTTTTTAATAAACAATAAACACAAATTGGTGGAGGCCAATGTATTTATTGAGAGTGGCCAATGTCAAATGAAGAAGGAAGTAAATACAAATGGTGGAGGCTTTTTAATCTTAACATATTGCCACTTGTTTACGAAGCAACTCAGTCAACCACATGCAATCATCATATATTCCCCCATTGGGTTAAAAAGTCTATATTGAGAATTGAGAATTGAGAATTGAGAATTGTGTTTATTAATCACTAGTTTAAAATAATAATAATAATAATAATAAATAAATAAATAAGCTTATAATCATTTTAAAAAAAAAAAAAAAATTTAATGAGTTTCTTTGACGAAATAGGCTGAAACCGAAGTTGAGGTTTGGGTTGGGGTTGGAGCTTATACTATAAAATGGAAGCTGAAGCTTATATTTTTATAAAGTTGTTTGGTGAATTAGTTGAAGTTGAGGTTTATTAATGTAAAATCGCATAAAATATATCAAATTAAAATCAGATATATTTCAGCTTTTGCATGATAATCCACTATATTTTGAAGTGTATTAAGTAATTTGACTAACTATAATCCATATTAGTCTGTTTCAACCGAATTGGGCCTATGCAGGCTTATGGCTTTTAAAAACTTTCATAAGCTTGTATGATAAACAAAACTTGTTTTATAAATTTTAAAAGCTCAAACCCTATAAACCTCGCGCCAAAGACGGTCTATATTTTTAACTAAGTTTTAGCTTAGTTTCATACAAATAAAGCATGCATAGTGAAACAGGCATTCGCACTTCATATATGAAAAGATCACCAATAGCTTATAGCTATAAGCTTGACAAATAGAAATTTGACATAAAACTAGAAAAATGGCAAGAAAGATTGTTCTGAAATTACTCAATGTATCTATCTCTGAACTACAAAAATACATTTAATAGATGTATATTAAATACGATAAGTTATATACTATTGTGTTATTTTATTGTGTTATCCAACCGAGGCCAATATAGGACGACATACAACGGTTAGAGTGCAGTGATCGTACCCATGATAGATCTGAACCTTTAAACGATATTAATTTTCTATAGAAAAATAACAAGATTCAATTATGAATTGAAAAGGAATATGTAACATGGAGATTCAAAAACTCATGTGGGTATACTCATAATCTGAAGTCTGCCAAGTGCCAACAAACTCTCATACGATGATATTAAAACCTCTCATATGGTTTGCTTGTCGTTATATAGAAAACATTTCATTTCCATGTTCTCGAATGTTATCTATGTTGTTTTAAATTCAAAATATAAATATCACGATTGGACAATATTACAAGTGAACTTGTGATTGGGTATTTACGCAACTTTACTTGGGTATTTTGGCAGTTTTGTCTATTATTTTTGGCGGGAAAAATAGTTGATAGACATTTTTGTTCTTATACGTCCAAAGCATCAAAGCATTGTTATATGCATAAGTGCTCTAAGGCAGAAGAACAAATGAAAACAACAAAAAGAAAGGCTCTAAGGCAGAGTCACCACAAACACATATACTACCAAATGGCTTGTGTGGACAATGTATAATTAGTTAGTGACCGAGACTATAATAAACATAGCGGGGACAAGAAATTTCCATCAAAAATGGACCACCATATGCAGAAAAGGACCATAATGTTGTAATACTTCATCTACCTTAATATTTAACTTTCATTTGTCATATTTGATATAAGCCAATCAATCTAAATAAATATATACATAAATGGGGGATAGATGTGAACTAGCTTCAATAATAAGTCGTGATATATATCATACTATACCGTTCAAAAAAATATATATATCATACTATAAGTAAAACTTTGAAAATTTTAAGAGACTAAAACTGTAAAATGTAGAATAGTATAGTGGTAAAAAAAAATAATAATAAAAATAAAAAAATAAAAATAAAAATTATTAGCCACGAGGCAAAATAAATGAAACAACAAAAAGAAATGTTTTAAGGCAGAGCCACCAAACAAGAAACTACAACATGGGATTTAATGCCTAGTGACATAAAGAGCTAATTTATTAAACCAAACTAGTTATCTGAATCAAGTTGTCCATACGAACCTATTAATAGAAGCCCGATTTGATTTCTAAACGAATGTCATCCTTAATAGTGAAGGAAAAATATCCTCGTGACGCATGGAGGTACCCTCTGTAATACACCGTAAAATCTCAGGTCATTTATTAATGTTAATTATCAACATTATTCTTAACTAAGCCATTTTTGCGGGCTAATTTAAAATTTTTATATGAGACACTGTTTGATTGAACACCCGATTGTTTTGATCACCGTTTGTTTGACACCCGATTATGTTTGTCACCCGATATCACCCGAATGTCACTCTTTGATATCACCCAATGAGGTTAACACCGGTAACTCTCACTTGCGACCTGACACCCAAACCAGACACCGATATATTATTATTATATGTATAATGACACATTTATATATACTAATTATCACAAGTTATTAACACGATATATATATATATATATATATATATATATATATATATATATATATATATATATATATATATATATATATATATATATATATATATATATATGCACGTATGACGACACCGTTTAAATATCTGTGGTTTTCGTGAACCGACACCGAAATTGATTTCACAATTTTACGGAACTCCAACACCCCGTTATTTTTGAACCGAGCACAAACCCACACTACTTCTCTCTTTCTCACTTGGGCCGGATCACCTCACTAGCCCACACTTTTCATTTTCTTGTTTCGTTTTGGGCCTAAAACCACTACAGCCCACACGGTTTATATTTTGTTTCTCTGGGCCGAATATTACACAAGCCCGTATGGCTTGTATTGTTTTCTTTTTCCCTTGCGTAGCATGTCTGTTGACATAAATAATGCCTAAAAACATTATTAACATGTTATCAATATCTCTATGTTTTAATTATCACAAAATATAAACTCATATAACTAAAACTTGTGACATAAACAAGTATTTAGTGATTAATATTTCTCTTTACATCCAAATCACTTAAGATATGAATAAACAAAGTGTTTAGTGCATTTTATGATCAAAGGGGTATTTAATTATCTAATACAAAGTTTATTTAATTATATAAACATATTATATATTTTTGAAAAACACTTTTGGTAATAAAGAAAAATGTTTTATTCATACTAAATATATGAATTCAAATTTTTAACCAAAATCAGTTAGTTTTTCACCAAATAAACTTTCCCCACTAAAAGACAAAGATTCTCGCCGTTTCAGCTGGGCGGCCCCCTTAATTATAAGGGGCGGTCCCCTTAAAATTAAGGGGACCGGCCACGCTCCTCTGTCAGAATCTGTTGCCTATAAATACCACCTTAAATCTGGATTTTTTCCTCACCTTTTGCACTTCTAAACTTTCTGATCTAGATCCAAATCTCCATTCTTTTATCCTTTGATCATAAGTGTATAAATTCTTTGTTTCAAAGTGATCCAACCTTCATCCTCTCAAGTGCAAGAGAAGAATACTTCTATCCCTCAAGACAAGAAGTATTACAACTTGTTGTGATCTCCACATCCAAGTTGTTGGTGCATCATCAAAGATCATTTACATTATTCTTTGTGAAGATTGTTGTGAATATTTGATTGTAGATAGTTGTGTTAGATATAGATTGTGTGATTAGTTAGTAGCTTGGTGTGAAGAAGAAAAGCTAGGTAATAGATTGGTGTGAAGAAGATAGGTGTGGAGTAATTAGGTGTGAAGTAGATTGATTTGAAGAAGTTGTGAAGAACTTGTGACTTAGGTGTGACGAAGTTGTGGTGTGAAAAGTGGTGTGTAAATTGGTGTGTACGATTTTCTCCGCCATAAGGGAGCTTGTTGATATAGTGAATAAAACTCTCGAGTTAGGTGCTCGGGGAGTGGAGTAGGGCAAGGAAGGTGTCCTTGTAGCCGAACCACTATAAATCTCTTGTCTCGCGGTTCGATCTTTCCAACTCTTACTTATTTCATTACTTATCATTGTAGTATATTGTGTAGTATTAATTGTTTATATTGTACAAGACTTGAGATCACATATTATCGAATCTAAGTTTTTAAAAGCTAAGCAAAACTCTAAAACTAATTTTTTTAACGAAGTAAAAAGACGTAAAACTATTCAACCCCCCTTCTAGTTTTCCACAATTGGTATCAGAGCCAAGTTTAGCAAGATTTTTAAAATATATTGTATTTTTAAACTTGTAACGATCTATGAAATCTGAAAAATATTTAGAAGGGCAATCTATGCAAAGACCACCACTATCTGAAAGTGATGGATTTTTATATTGGAAAAATAGATTCGAAACGTATGTGAAATCAAAAGATCTTGATCTTTGGCATATTATTACCTTTGGTGATTTTCCTCCTATTCAATATAATGTTGAAACTAAAATGAATGAAACTGTATCTTTTGAAGAACAAAATGATGATTTGAAAAAGAAATTAGCAAAAAATAATGAGGCTAAAATGGTAATTTATAATGCGTTACCACGCAAAGAATATGAAAGAATTTTTATGTGTAAAACCGCCAAAGAAATTTGGGATTCTTTACTAATTACTCACCAATGTAATAGCCAAGTCAAAGATAATAAAATAAATCTTCTTGTACAACAATATGAACAATTTACGATTCCGGAAGAGGAATCAATTGATAATGTTTTTGCTAAGTTTAACACTATCATCACAAGTTTAAAAGCACTTGATGAGACATTTTCTAGTAAAAATTGTGTTAGGAAATTTCTTAAGGCATTGCATCCAAAATGGCGAGCTAAGGTCACGGGCTCACGGCAATCGAAGAATCAAAGAACTTGATGACGTTATCAGTTTATCACTAGATGAACTAATTGGCAACTTGAAGGTTCATGAAGAAATCATAAGAAGAGATTCGGAAATGGTCAAAGTCAAGAAAGAACAAACCAAATCAATTGCTCTAAAAGCCAAAAAGGAACCTAGTGATGATGATGATTCAAGTGACGAAAGTGAGGACGAAGAATATGCAATGGCCGTAAGAGAATTCAAGAAGTTCTTCAAGAGACGAGGAAGATTCACTAGATCATCACGAGACGAAAGAAAAGCA
Source organism: Artemisia argyi (assembly GCA_030686995.1). Taxonomy (NCBI): domain Eukaryota; kingdom Viridiplantae; phylum Streptophyta; class Magnoliopsida; order Asterales; family Asteraceae; genus Artemisia; species Artemisia argyi. The sequence continues at coordinate 18,731,658 of CM060677.1, forward strand.
TTCCAAAGGAATAGAAGTGACAACTACGGGAAGAGAAAGTGCTTTAGATGTGGAAGTCCAAATCATCTCATTGGCGAATGTCTAAAGCCACCGGGTTATGAAAGTCAAGGTGCTTTTGTTAGTGGAACATGGAGTGATAGTGACAAAGAAGAAGTTGAAATGCCAAGAGACGAAAAGTATTTTATGGCAAAAGAAACCGATGAAATATGTTTAGGAATTGACTTGGAACCTGACGAATGGATCAAAGATAGCGGATGTTCGAGGCACATGACAGGGAATCGCAATCTATTCTCTACATACAAGGCATACAATGGAGGTAACGTTATTTTCGGTAGTGACTTACGTGGAAAAATCATTGGCAAATGTACGATCTCTCAAGACTCACTTACTATTGAAAATGTAGAGCATGTAGATAAATTAACATATAACTTGCTTAGTGTAGGACAAATATGTGATAATAAATGTAGAGTCACATTTACCGAAGATGATAGCGAAATAGTTAAGAATGGAAAAATTATAGGTAGAGAAATTAGAAAATGTGGCATATATGTTATGAAACTAGGAAACAAACCTGAGGATAGGATATGCCTAACGACCCTAGATGAAAACTCTACACTATGGCATAGGAGATTAGGACATGCTAACATGCAACAAATACAATCTTTGGCCTCTAAGGAATTAGTTAGAAATTTGCCTAATCTAAAATATGACAAGCATTTTTGTGATGCATGTAAAATTGGAAAACAAGCTCATGCTAGTCACAAAGCCAAGAATATAGTATCCACTACTAGATGCCTAGAATTATTACATATGGATCTTTTTTGTCCATCCGCTGTGCGGAGCTATGGAGGAAACAAATAAACCTTAGTGATAGTAGATGACTACTCACGATACACGTGGACTAGGTTTTTAAATGACAAGACCCAAGCCTTTGAAAAATTCGAAATATTTAGTAAAATGATTCAAAATAAATTATGATGCTCAATAGTTGCCATTAGGACGGACCATGGTAGGGAATTTGATAACGAAGTTCAATTCAGAAAATATTGTGAGTTAAATGGAATATCTCACAATTTCTCTGCTCCTCGTACTCCTCAATCAAATGGCGTAGTAGAAAGAAAAAATAGGTCACTACAAGAAATGAGTAGAACTATGTTAAATGAACAATCCATCCCACAAAAATTTTGGTGTCACGCCGTAGATACATCAACTTATATTTTAAATAGGGTATCAATTAGAAGAACTCTAGGAAAAACTCCTTATGAGTTATTAAGAGGTAGAAAACCAAACTTAAGCTATTTTAAGGTATTTGGAAGTAAATGCTATATTTTAAACACTAAGGACTATCTCACTAAGTTTGATCCAAAATCATATGAAGGAATATTTTTAGGATACTCACAAAATAGCAAAGCATATATAATACTTAACAAACACTCCATGAAAGTAGAGGAATCACTAAATGTAACATTTGATGAAACACCACCACCTCCTAAAACATTACCTTTAGAAGAGGATGATTTAGTCGAAGATGAAGCTATTGAGGTTAGTAAAACAAAACCCATAGGAAATGATAATGAAGACATTCACTTAGAAAATAACGAAACTGTTAATATTAAAGAATCTAGATCACATCCATTAGATAATATAATAGGACATCTTAACCAAAGAACCCTTAGGTCACAAGCCCAAGATAAAAACAATTTCTTTTGTTTCCTCTCAGCAATAGAACCAAAAAATATTAGCGAGGCTTTAAAGGATGAAAGTTGGGTTATAGCTATGCAAGAAGAATTAAATCAATTTAAGGCGAATGATATTTGGGAATTAGTTCCAAATCCAAATGATATGACCATCATAGGAACCAAATGGGTATATAGGAATAAGTTAGACGAGAATGGAATAGTTACTAGGAATAAAGCTAGGTTAGTTGCCCAAGGTTATAATCAACAAGAGGGAATTGACTATGACGAAACTTATGCCCCCGTAGCTAGACTAGAATCGATTAGGATATTACTTGCCTACGCTTGCGCCTTAGATTTTAAGTTATTCCAAATGGATGTGAAAAGTGCATTCCTTAACGGTTTTATCAATGAGGAGGTATATGTGGCACAACCTCCAGGATTCATTGATTTCGCAAAACCTGATTCTGTTTATAAGTTAAAGAAAGCTTTGTATGGACTCAAACAAGCTCCCAAAGCTTGGTATGATCGATTAAAAGCTTTTCTTATTAAACATGATTATTCCATGGGAATGGTAGATAACACTCTTTTCACTAAAAGGAAAAACCCAAATCTCATCATTGTCCAAATATATGTTGATGACATTATATTTGGATCGACTTGTCAAGACATGTGTGATGAATTTGCCAAAATCATGCATGATGAGTTTGAGATGAGTATGATGGGTGAACTTAACTTCTTCCTAGGATTACAAATAAAACAATTAGAAGATGGAATATTCTTTAACCAATCTAAGTACATTAAGGAAATGCTTAAGAAGTTTGGCCTAGAAGACTCAAAACCTATGAAAACTCCCATGTCTACGGAGGTAAAGCTCACAAAGGACGATGAAGGTGAGTCCGTAGATAACACCAAGTATAGAGGAATGATAGGTAGTTTACTATACTTGACGAGAAGTAGACCCGACATCATGTTTAGTGTCTGCCTTTGTGCCCGTTTTCAAGAGGATCCCAAAACCTCTCACCTAGAAGCGGTTAAGCGTATCTTCCGATACGTTAAAGGCACTATACACTTAGGATTATGGTATCCTAAGGAATCCGGTATAGAAACCATTGTCTATGCGGATTCGGATCATGCGGGAGACTACGTAGATAGAAAGAGCACTAGCGGCATTTGCACGTTTATGGGATGTTGTCTAACGTCTTGGTTTTCGAAGAAGCAAACCGCTCTTGCTATTTCTACCACCGAAGTCGAATATGTAAGTGCCGGAAAGGCATGTCAACAAGCACTATGGATGAAACAAGCTCTCGTAGACTATGACATTAAGTTAGAAAACGTCCCCATTATGTGCGATAACAAAGGTGCGATAGATTTAAGTAAAAATCCGGTGCAACACTCTAGGACTATACACATAGAAATACGTCACCATTTTCTTAGGGATAATATACAAAAAGGAAATATATCTATAGAAAAGGTTGCATCGGAAGACAACATTGCAGATATATTCACAAAACCCCTTAAGCGTGAATTATTCAACCACTTGCGTTTAGGATTAGGAATGATGGAGCAAGTTGACTAAATTATATTGAATTATTTCAAATTTATACTTGCATGAAATTTATTTTTCTTCCATTTCACCTTTTTCTGAGTCTAGGAATCTATTTCGCACAAAACTAAAGATTGAGAAAATTTATTTTCTTTGCATAAACCTTTTTGTAAAACTCAATCAATTTTCTCTAAAAAAATTATACTCACAATCTAGGAACCCCATGAAAATCATTTTCCTTGCATTGTTGACTAATTCTAAAAACATTGTATTTCAAAATCATGCATAAATTCTCACATAAATTGTCAAGGTATATAATCTAATATATGTCTTTGACATTCATGATCGAGCAAAAATTGAATCAAGGAGATTATTTAGATTGTTTCTTAGGATCGTTATTTCTTTTTGCTTCTAGGAGTCGAAACAATCACAACTACACATTTGTTGCATATAGACACTCGCTAGGACAAATTCACTAATAATGGTGTCATCTTGATCCATCACTAGTTTTTCACTCACTAATTATCCTTGCCTTTAATCTAAGATAGATGCCTTAGGAAGTTTAATTATGCTTGCCTTTATTTGCCTCCTCTTGCTTATTATATGTTGATTATTTGCTCTTTTGCTTATGTGTTTTTGCATGCATGCTATATCTTGATTAGATTAGACTCTATATTGCCTAAGAAAATTGAACTTGCTTGAATTCTAATCCAAACACATAACCTTTCTGCAAATTCTCTGCCAAAAACCCAATTCTGGCAACCTGGAAGTCACCAGATGGGCGGCCCCCTTAATTTTGTAAGGCGCCCCCCTTAATCATTAAGGGGACCGCCCCCTAATTAAAGGGACCGGCCATCTGATGGTCGGGTTTACAGAATCTTTTCTGCTTTTTAGCCCATTTCAACCTATATTTCTCATTTTTCACCAACACATTTTGTCCTAATCGCCCAAACAAACCTTATCCATCCTTAAACACACAAATCTTACACTATAAATATCCCCAATCCTCAAAACTCTCCATTCATCCCATCATGAACTCTCCAAATAAACCAAAATCAAAAGCCTCAAGGCTAGCAAGGATGACGGAAAAACCCGTTTGGCGAAGAAAAAGCCCTCGAAACAAATCCATCATCATAAATGAAGTTGGAAGTCATTCCACATCCCCAACTTCTTACTTCCCAAACTTTGCATCAAACCAACAAGGTCATTCATTTGATCCTCTTTACAAACCATACAACATTGGCCAAACTTCTTCCTTCAAGCCAAACTACACATCTCAACCTCCAACCACTTATAATGATCAATACAAGTTTGATCAACCATCAAACTACAATTCCAACTACACAAACCCAACTCATCCATACCAAACCTATGATCCCCTCCACATTGCCACGGAAAAACAAAAGTTCCGTGATGAAATAAACCAAATCCATGATCTTAGTGATCTCCTTGCTATGCATCTTGCACAACGCAACAAAGGGCAACCTCCATCAGCACCCTATGCAAATTGCCTTCCCCACTCTCTCAACTTGGATCAAGTTACAAACCACACTCACTTTTGCCCTTGTTGCATATTCCTTCAAAAATAAATCCTCTACTTGAGTGAAGATATCTCTTGGATTGAATATCTTCTCACTCGTAATCATCCAATACCACCCTTAACACGATACAACATCGTGAGATCCACTTCTTCCGCTCCACACTCCACTCCATATCCCTCTCAATCAAACATCTAAGCTTTATGCTTATGTTATTCTTCAAGCAAATAAAACAATCAACCATGGGTTGCAAGCAAGTCCAAGTGCTCTCTTAGGCAATATAGGACTATGTCTTTTCTTTTGTGTTATTTTTATCAATATGCTTCAAGCATATTGAATGTTGTAATGCTTATCATTTCTATAATGCTTGAATGAATCTATGTTTAGTTGCATAATTGTTGCCTTGCATATATGTGTATCTTGCTCTCTTCAAATATTTTTGTAGCTAAGATCTCCATTGCTCGTTCCCTTGGTGCTCTCAAATGAGGGGGAGCATACATCAAGGGGGAGCATTCTACCCGTTTAAACTTCCCTCGCGAAGCTTACTCGGCTTAACCTTTTTAATTATTCAAAAAGGGGGGGGGGGGGAAGAGAAATGTAAACTCTATAATACTTGTCTAAAAACAAGTTTTAGATATATTGAGTTTAAGGTTTTGTAATAATCAAAAAGGGGGAGATTGTTGACATAAATAATGCCTAAAAATATTATTAACATGTTATCAATATCTCTATGTTTTAATTATCACAAAATATAAACTCATAGAACTAAAACTTGTGACATAAACAAGTATTTAGTGATTAATATTTCTCTTTACATCCAAATCACTTAAGGTATGAATAAACAAAGTGTTTAGTGCATTTTATGATCAAAGTGGTATTTAATTATCTAATGCAAAGTTTATTTAATTATATAAACATATTATATATTTTTGAAAAACACTTTTGGTAATAAAGAAAAATGTTTTATTCATACTAAATATATGAATTCAAATTTTTAACCAAAATCAGTTAGTTTTTCACCAAATAAACTTTCCTCACTAAAAGACAAAGATTCTGGCCGTTTCAGCTGGGCGGCTCCCTTAATTATAAGGGGCGGTCCCCTTAAAATTAAGTGGACCGGCCTTGATTTAAGGGAACCGGCCACGCTCCTCTGTCAGAATCTGTTGCCTATAAATACCACCTTAAACCTAGATTTTTTCCTCACCTTTTGCACTTCTAAACTTTCTGATCTAGATCCAAATCTCCGTTCTTTTATCCTTTGATCATAAGTGTATAAATTCTTTGTTTCAAAGTGATCCAACCTTCATCCTCTCAAGTGCAAGAGAAGAATACTTCTATCCCTCAAGACAAGAAGTATTACAACTTGTTGTGATCTCCACATCCAAGTTGTTGGTGCATCATCAAAGATCATTTACATTATTCTTTGTGAAGATTGTTGTGAATATTTGATTGTAGATAGTTGTGTTAGATATAGATTGTGTGATTAGTTAGTAGCTTGGTGTGAAGAAGAAAAGCTAGGTATTAGATTGGTGTAAAGAAGATAGATGTGAAGTAGATTGATTTGAAGAAGTTGTGAAGAAGTTATGACTTAGGTGTGACGAAGTTGTGGTGTGAAAAGTGGTGTGTAAATTGGTGTGTACGGTTTTCTCCGCCATAAGGGAGATTGTTGATATAGTGAAGAAAACTCTCGAGTTAGGTGCTCGGGGAGTGGAGTAGGGCAAGGAAGGTGTCCTTGTAGCCGAACCACTATAAATCTCTTGTCTCGCGGTTCGATCTTTCCAACTCTTACTTATTTCATTACTTATCATTGTAGTATATTGTGTAGTATTAATTGTTTATATTGTACAAGACTTGAGATCACATATTATCGAATCTAAGTTTTTAAAAGCTAAGCAAAACTCTAAAACTAATTTTTTTGAACGAAGTAAAAAGACGTAAAACTATTCAACCCCCCTTCTAGTTTTCCACAATGTCACCAAAGCAGGAACCAACTCCTTTTGCATTTTGATTGTTGCACATGTTTGTTTGCTTAGTTTCTATTTCACACGACACAACCTTACCACCATGCCTTTGACTTTGTTTCACCCGACATAGAGCCACCTTCTAAAGCCGTCAAACCATTGGACGATAGCAATATTCACCTAGATATCCAAATCGACTACTAACCAAAGGTTCGAGTGTCCCATGGTTCCCCAACAAGTATACCACATGAGCTCTAATTCCTATTGTTTAATGACTCTAATAAGCCTAGCTACACTTAAAGTAATCCAAAGCAACCCTCTTTGCTTCCTTCTACCTCAACTCGACGTGACAAGAGCAAGGTCAAGGGGGACATGTTTGTCTACACACGAATGACAACTAAGGGTTGTGCCTCACTAGATCAAACACTCAACTACCTTGCCCCTCCTATATATAAACCCATATTAAATGCACAATTGTCTCACACTTGCAAGAACTCTCAAAAATCAAACACTCACTACTCCCTTTTGATTACTATCGAAGAAACGCAAGGAACTCACAAGCGAAGTATTGGGTTGAAAAGAGTTAGGTAACTTTAGTGGATAAAGGAGTGCTTGACGGGGAAGGGTGTACCACGTTACTTGTTTGTTTGTCTCATACACATGGTTTCATCACCACCAACTTTTGGTGGTGTAAGTGTTATTCACCCCTTTTTCATTTCGTATGTTAATTTCATGCATGTCACGTATGCTTATCACACGACGCACACTTTATAATTGAGTTAACACTTTCATTACACACATATCGACTTCTTTCACATCTCGACACCCTTGAAGAACGGCCTCGCCATTTCATGTTTATACGTACAACCCATATATATTTTTCGATCCCCTATGTTCTCGACTCAAGCTTAACCAAATCGACAGAACATGCAATACTACGCGGTTTTATGCCACGAAAACGAGACCTAAACCAAGTCCTAGTTGAGCACAACTTTAAAAACAAAATACACCCACTTTGGGCTTTAAACGGGCTAACGAGCCCAATGCAAAACCGTATAAGATTTTCGATTTGAAGTTTAGAATTTTCGAAATGATGTAAAATTTATAAAAACTGATTTTTATAAATTTTAAAAGATAAAAATAGTGACTTTTATAAAGATGAGAGTTAACTTTTCGAAAACTATGATTTTTGGACCATTTTTGCAAAATTCTCACGTTAAGGGACTAAAACCGTCAAAACCACAAACTTTCAAACTAAAGTTGGCAATACCGATTTCTAATAAGAAATTGAGGGTAGAAAATGTATTTTTCAAAAGTTTGAGGAATAAAGTGCAAAATGTACAAAAGGACCAAATTATAATTATTTTTAACCAAAGGGGTAAAAAGTGTAATTTTATTAAGTTAAGGGACAAAAGTGACAAGAATATTTTATTAATTAATTTTTTTGTATAATCTAAATTTTATAATGTATATACTTGGTAATTTCAAAATGTATATAACTTTATTAAAAATATTTAATTATAAATATTTTTAAACTATAATATTTTCACAACAAGTTAATATTTATCAAACACCGGTTCGTAACAACGATACAAATAACTACGTGATGTTATTTTGGAATATATTAAACACCCGAACGGATATCACCGTGCACGAGACATGTCACATGTCATTTACTACATGAATCTAAAACACCAATTACAATGTATTATTTAGGTCGCAAGTCGGAGGAATTTCATTGCTAGTCATAGCAATACACCAATACTTTTGAGCACCGTTGTGATTACACACCTTTCAGGTGAGTTCATGGTCCCACATTTTTAATTGTTTTTAAACCCCGTGGGGAGATACATGCTATAAATCGAACACAAGTATTTTTCTATATGTTGTTATCACCTGGTATTGCCTAAGTTGACACCTGTGCTACAAGTCCCTCATATCACGAACCTTAATCACTTGCGAGTGAGCGCGAATATAGTTGATAGATCTATTGGAATGGCAGCCCGCCTCTGTCAAGGTGATCACTTGGCAGGAGGTGTGCTATATTCGAGGTATTATGGAAATTTGGCACATTTCCTGTCACCGAGGGCCCCTTGTCATTTACATCCGCTGTGATGTAGATGATTGTTATTATCTTTATGATATGTCAAATCAATGTTAAGGTTTGCGTTTCGTGAGGCTTAGGAGCAATATTTCACCAGTTTAGTCAAGACCTGTCTATCTTGGCTTGTTTATTTCAAATGCTTGACTTGTGTTCACACTATTACTATTTAAACTACTATAGATTCACTCAACCTTTGTGTTGACTTTTTAAGCATGTTTATCTTAGGAAATTATCAAGCATGGCGGCACGGAGCTGGCAAAAGGGCACATGACCTCCCTTTTGATTTCAATAATTATATCATTCTTTACAAACCCATCACTTCTTTTGCTAAACAATTAACATTTTGGAAAAATGTTTGTAACTCTGAATATTTGAGTTTTCATGGAATGATATTGACAATCTTTTGAATTGTTTTCTATGAGTATGACTGTGTACTAAACTGTAATGACCCCGATTAGACTTCCGCTGCTTAATCAAATTTCGGGGTGTTACACCCTCCCTTTCCGTTTATGCATGCAAAATTCTGTTTCTCCACCTCCATATGTGCCATAAAAGGAACAGGCATGCGGCGTGAAAAAGCTTTGATACCAACTTATTGTCGAGAAACCCAAAATTCCCTTTTAAAATATCGTCAATAGAAAGACTAAACAAAGTAGGGGTGGGGGATCTCCACCAGCTCCAAACTTTCTTCCATGTAATCTTTATAATAGGGCACAAAAGAAAGCAAATGGTCCTGCGATTCTTCTTCCTTGCCACAAAATAAACAAACAGCTGAAGGTAAAGCAATACCACGTCGTATCAGGTTATCCTTTGTCGGAAGACGATTTATTGACACCCGCCAAGCGCCATCATTTATCTTCCTAGGAACCTATGAATTCCACCTGAAACGAAGGCTTGAATCCTCAATGGTAAACATATTTTTTTGAATAAAATTGGTTAAAGATAGAAAATAAAAAACAAGAAGCTTTTTTTTTTTTTTTTTTTTTTTTTAAGTGAAAAAACACCGGAAGCCTTTAAAACCATGTCCATGTATCGTCACGAGAAAAGTTTAAGGCTACGTTTCTTTTTTTTCCTTAGAGAAAGGATTGGATCCATTTACCATTATTACTTTTTTAGATGGGGCCTATAAAAATCATTTATTCGATCTATATCCAAAAGTGATGAAAATTGACATTCTCCCTAACAAAAGGCTAGGATAGACATGAGACCAACATGGACTAGCTAACGAAAAAATAAACAACCCCTAAGGCAAGCCTACTAATCAAACTAGATAAACATGACGATTTATCATGCACGCTCATTCGGTTGTTGCCTCCAAGAACATTTGCCAAGCCAAACACCATTTTCACTCACCCATCTATCAACAACAAAACATGTTTTACAGGTTTCTAAAGCATACAAACATGGAAAGCGTATATTTAAAGGCACATGATCATAAGTCTAACAATCAGACCAGAACGATGTATGTCTGCTATTAGAAATCTTTCTCAACATAAGAGAATTGAGAGAAATACCCATATGATTCATGTCCGAACAACAACTAATAATGTTAGACAAGATACCATATTTTAGCCCGCTACCCTTATTTACCTCAAAGCCTCTTTTTGGACCATGGATCTCGGCAACCACTTTTTTCTATGATGTACATCTTTCATTTAGAAAGGTCATTTCCATTTTCTTATAAGACCCATATTTTTTCCTTTAATGTTGCCCACCCCTAAACACCATTTTTTTGTCTAATAAGACTTTTTGCCAGCTCACCTATACCATCTTTTTCTCTTTCTTTTTAAATCCCCAGAAGAAACGCATTCTAATAGCTTCAAGCTTTGAGATAATATGCAAGTGCTCTAAAAATAGACATATAATATAGCAATTGTGTAACTTTTTAAACCCTCATAAGAAATGCCTTCTAATAGCTTCAACTTTGATTTAAAGTAATTTTGTTGGTGCTATATAATATTTGATAAAAATTATACCAATAAAAATGTATTTAAAAATCAATCTATTAATATATTTTGCATAAGTATTGTATATCATAAAAAAAAAAAAAAAAAAAAAGTAAAAATTAAAAAAAAAAAAAGTCAAACTGTATACTTATTTTGAAACAGAATTAGTAATATTCATTTTAAAAAAGTAACACGACGACCGTAAAATCAAAGTTTTAAAAAGACGACGCAATGCGCGGACACAAAAAATTAAACGTTCTGTAATTATGAAGGTTGACAAGAAGCATTCGGTAAGGGGGGAGGGAGTGGTCCAAACTTTGCCAAACTTTGCCAAATTGCCACATCATCATCTACCAATCACAACCTTCCAACTCAAACTTTACCAAAGTTTACCAAACTTTACCAAAATGGTGGCGGCGGTCACCAAAGTTTACCAAATCCACATTTTCCACATCATATTTTTTTAATACATATAATCCAACAAAAAATATATAAAATTAAAACATAACATGAGTTTCGTCGGACGAAGTCGGGAAAACGTATTCGGATCCGGATGAGGAATCGGAAGACATTTTTTGGTAAAAGGGTGTTTTAGATTTTTGGGGAAGAAAATTATATGTGAAATGGTATGTATATATACTTAAAAAAAAATAAGGGATTTTTTTTTTTTTTTTTTTATTTGCAATAATGGCCAACGGCCAATTTTTAAAAAATATGACCGTTCGAATGGATGAATCAATCGGCAAAAGTCACCGATTGGGTCCTTGCCCGAATCTTGCCGAAGGTCCGGCGGCGGTGTTACCAATTTTTGCCGAGCTTCACCGAGACTTTGCCGATCCCACTCCCTCCACTCTAACAAGTAACATGAAGAGAGTTATTATAAGATAGTGTGACACATGTTACTTTCTGAACCAACAACACACCGTCGTATGTCTTATTTACTCAGCTGTCATTATAGCATCCCTCTGTCACCATAACTGTTTACTCCTTGGACCTAAAGACAGTTACACCATACCTATATTCAAGGGAAAGAATTTAATCAAATTAGAGTAATTCCATATCAAATTAATTCAGGTATAAAGTTAACTACATGAATAAAAGTATAAAACAAGTTAACCTTTGGAACTAATTAGAATTTAGAAACATGGTTTATTAGTCCGTTAAGTTTTTGTACATTAGTCAAAGTACTTTTTAATTAGGTCATGCCTCACTAAGTACTCATTTTGTTTCGTTTATATATACAATTTCGGTGAGAGACTTTTTTTTTTGGTATACCTAGGTTTCCGACTCGACGTTACGAGCCGATTAAAATGAAATAATAAATCAAAAGAAAAGAATTAGGAAACAAGATTCAAAGGGGAATGTTTGAAAGTAAAAATTCAAGATTTGAAAGCAAAAAAATCAAGATTCTAATGAAGACTAGCAACGCGTTAACTCAATGTGTTTGCTTTGAATTAAAGTAATGGAATTTCTAACTTGTGTCACACTAATAGAGGTTTAAGAGGTGTTAAATTAAGTTACTCATATTTTATAACATGAAAAATAAGTTATTTAAAAAAATATTTGTCTTCATTTAATACTTCTAAGCTTGTACTATCATGATACAAGTTAGAAAAACACTTACTCCGTATATAAGTAAACAAACATAAATTGATATTTGGATGGCTTGAGATAAAGTTTTATCTTCTTGTAATATTTTCAATACTTATTGACTTATGCATGTCATCTTGTTTTGAATTTTTTTTTTCTTTTTTTTTAAATCAACTAATTATCTCGTACTATATAATATCACTCAAATCTATTTCACATATATTAGACATAAGTTTTACATAATCATTTGATTGATAAGTAGTCTCACACAACTTGAAGTAACATCGAGTCACAATTTATAAATGTTATGAAAAACCATTTTTAAACTAGCTTATATCTAACATTCTCTAAATTTCTAAACACATTTAGTAAAAAGTGTTATATTCTCGTATACTAATCTAGTTTTACATCTAAGTTAGTTGACTCGTTTTTATTTTGTTGTATTTTCAACTATACTTTTTGGTTCATTGTTAACTAAATTCATATATAAAAATTTAAACTATTTGGCATTTAATGAATAGTATAGGGGGTAGTAGTTAGTGGGTCTTCTCTCAATTCTGTTGGACGTGCCTTCCCTGCAAAGAGACGAGTTGAGAGTAATAGAAACGTTTTGTGGAAAATAAGAGCAATGGGGCATTAAATCTTTTTATTGTTTCTGAAACAAGACTTTTGTTTTTCTTCATAAAATGCCAACGTATTTTTAGTTCGTCTCGTTTAACTTGTTGTACGTTTATTTCTTCTCATTGCCGTTATTAAATGATGATATTATTCCTAACATGGGTCATTTAGTTGTCCGAAATACTTGTATTATCGTATAAGTTTTTACATTATATGTAGATAAAGTATTACTACATAATTTAACATTCTTACCGGGGGCGGACTTAGGGGTTTCCGGGGTTTGCGGAAACTCGATAAATATTTGTCGTCTAGTGTAAATATTGATTAAAAATCTTGAATTCTTTGAAATGAACCTAATCAGGAAATTTTATGTCACACAAATATATGTCGTTTTAGTTCGTCCACTAATATGTCAACAGAAATACATGTTTTCTTAGTTTTTTTTACTAGTGTCAATAAAATCGTATATTTTAATTCATTTTGATTCCTTTATGCTCATAAAAGAAATTGCGCACCTAATGACTTAGAGTCAATAGATTCTTATATTGAAAGCCGGGATTTAATCTTATATACTTATAACATGACCTTAATGGGATACAAAACTACTAAAAAACCATCTTTTAGTTACTCACATGTGTATGATAATAAAAATAGTAAAACGAAAAAAAGAAAATTATAAGGTGGCGTTTAGTTGGAAAACATTTTCTTTCATTTCCTATTTCTTGTTTTGTAGGAAAAGGGAGGGGAGATTGATTTCCACGAAACAATGGAAAATTTAGAAAACGCGTTTAGTTTGAAAAACATCTGTTTGTTTTTTCATTTTTCAAAACTAGAAAACATGTTTAAGTGTTGTTGTTTTATATCTCAATTCACTATTCACCTTAGTAATATTATAAAAAACATCTTCAAAACACAAAAACAAAAATTATAAACTAACCAGCTAAATTATAAAATAACTAAAAAAATCTAATAAGTGAAAATAAAGAAATAAAAACAGTAAAATATAATATCAGATAACGTTTTCGTCTGTTTTTTTACGTTTTCGTCCGATATTTTACGTTTTTGTTTGTTTTTTTACGTTTTCGTCTGTTTTTTTACGTTTTCGTCTAATTTTTTACGTTTTCGTCAGATATTTGACGTTTTCAACCGTTTTTTTTACATTTTCGTCAGCTTTTTTACTTTTTCGTCCATTTTTTTACATTTTCATCCGATTTTTTGGGTTTTCGTTTGTTTTTTTTTACGTTTTCGTCAGATTTTTTACAGTTTCGTCAGTTTATTTTACATTTTCTTCAATCTTTTTACGTTTTTTGTCTGTTTTTTTACGTTTTCATTATATTTTTTTACAGTTTCGTCAGTTTATTTTACATTTTCTTCAGTCTCTTTACATTTTCGTCTATTTTTTTACGTTTTCATCCGATTTTCTATGTTTTCGTCCGTTTCATTACGTTTTCGTCAGATTTTTTATGTTTTCGTCATTTTTTTTACCTTTTCGCTAGATTTTTTAGGCTTTCGTCTGATTTTTTATGTTTACATCTGTTTTTATACATTTTCGTCAGATTTTTTTACATTTTTGTCTTACGTTTTGTTGGAATTTGTATGTTTCCATCCTTTTTTTTACGTTTTTGTCAAATTTTTTATGCATTTTTCCATTTTTTACTATTTCCATTTTTTATGATTTCTTCCGATTTTTACATTTTCTTTCGATTCTTTATGGTTTCTTTTGATTTTTTACGTTTACATCTGTTTTCGTCTGATTTTTATGTTTTAATCTTTCATTTAAGTTCTCATGTAGGATTTATGTTTTTTTAGGTTTCGTCTAACGAAAACGTAAAAAAATAGATGTAAATGTAAATAAACATAAGTAAACGCAAAAAACGGACGAAAACATAAAAAAACATAAAAGAATGGACGAAAACGTAAGAAAACATAAAAAAACGAGCGATAACGGATGAATATGTAAAACACCCCACGAAAACGTAAAAAAACGAAAATGGAAGACAAAGTAAGGAAACGTACGAAAACGTTAAAAAGGGACAAAAACGTAAAAAGTCTGACAAATACGAAAAAAATCGAACGAAAACGTAAAAAATCTGACGAAAACGTAAAAAACAGACGAAAACGTAAAAAATCAGATGAAAATGTAAAAAATCTGACGAAAACTAAAAAAATCTGATGAAAACGTAAAAAATTTGACGAAAACGTAAAAAAACGGACGATAACGTAAAAAGTCTGACGAAAAAGTAAAAAATCAGACGAAAACGTAAAAAATGGACGAAAATGTAAAAAATCTGGCGAAAACGTAAAAAAACGAACGAAAACGTAAAAAATCTGACGAAAACGTAAAAAGTCTAACGAAAAAGTAAAAAATATGACGTAAACGTAAAAAAAGGGACGAAAACGTAAAAAATCTGATGAAAACGTAAAAAAAATCTGACGAAAAAGTAAAATATCTGTCGAAAAGGTAAAATACCAGACGATAATGTAAAAAGTCTTGCGAAAAAGTAAAAAATCTAACTAAAACGTAAAAAAACGGACGAAAACGTAAAATATCTGATGAAAACGTAAAAAAATGGACGAAAACGTAAAAATTCTGACGAAAACGTAAAAAAATGAACTAAAACTTAAAAAATCAGACGAAAACGTAAAGAATCTGACGAAAATGTAAAAAATCTGGCGAAAACGTAAAAAGTCTGACCAAAACAGAAAAAATGGACGAAAATGTAAAAAATCGGGCGCAAACTTAAAAAATCAGACGTAAACGTAAAAAGACGAACGAAAGCGTAAAAAAACGGACGAAAACTTATTAAATCTGACGAGAACGTAGAAAAACGGACGAAAACGAAAAAAATTGGTCGAAAACGTAAAAAACCTGACGAAAACGTAAAAAAAACGGAGGAAGACGTAAAAAAAAGGACGAAAACATAAAAAATCGGACGAAAACGTAAAAAATCTGATTAAAACATAAAAAAATGGACGAAAACGTAAAAAATCAGTCGAAAACGTAAAACAACTGACGAAAACGGATTTGGGGTATTTTAATGGAAAATAGGGGAAAACCAAAAAAAATGTTTTGTAGTTTTGTGTATTAAAGTTGAATAGGAATTTTGTGTTTTGTAGAGAATTTTATTGTAAAACACTAATTTGAACGCGATCTCTGTTTTCCTTGTGTTTCACAAAACATTTTGAATGGTGTTTTCCCTCAACTAAATGCACCCTAAGTATTTAAGACATTTGGTCTAGTGGCATGTAAGTGGGTTCATTACTTAAAAGTTTTGGGTTAAAGTTTCGTTAAAGATAATTGTGAGAAAGATTACGAGACAAATGGTACAAGAGTGTGAAAAATTGCCATTAAAAAAATAGAAATATAAGTTCTTACTTTGTCAAGGAAATAATATAGATAATTACTTACTCCTATTTCTAATAAACTAATTTAAGAAAAAAACAAAATATAAAAATAAATTCCAAACACAACTATATGGGAGGGAGAGAGAGAGAGGCCAAAGAGCAAAAACAAACCAATAAAGAAAAGTACAAATACTAGAATAAGAACACAGCAACTCTTTATATATTCTCATACAACCTCTCTCTTTTCCTCTGTTCTTCCAACCAAATATTTCAAAAAAATCATTTCATATGCTTCTTCAAGGTGTTAAAACAAATGGGTTCTTTTAAATAACCCATATTCATTAATAAAAGAAGCAAAGCTTGAAGTACCATACAAAGAAATTTAACTATGAAGAATAGAGATCAACAAGCTTCAAGAAGCCTCATATCACAAAAATGGACACTTTTATTATGTATTGGCAGTTTTTGTGCTGGATTACTCTTCACCAATAGGTACACTCATGATCTTTGATGATTTATATGCAAGTTTTATAGAAGTTTGTTTAAGTTGAGTTGTTTTTATTAACCAGTAATATATGGTTTTTTATATTTAAAAAGATGCATATGGACTGAACTGATATGTAGTAATATATGATGTTCAGCTAATCAGCTGTACTAGTTTTGGTTTAAATAATTTGTATTTATTTTATTTTTGTGTTGTATGATACATGGGCTTTCCTTATATAGTACTAGTTGTTTTCTGTTATATTCTATACATGAGTCCCATTTTTTGTAACAAATTTGCAGATCTATATTTATGATGTCTAGTACTATTGTAAATTTTTGTTCATGTTCTAGTACTACTGTAAATTTGTTAATGAAGAAATGGTTCCCATACTTCCATCATTTGTTTCTGCAATTTGATCATTATATGTACTTTGATATAAAATACAAGGGATCATCATAGCCTGATTTAGTAAGTAACAAAAGATAATAATGTAAGAAGAAAGATTTAGTATCTTGACAATTTTACCCTTACCTCTGAAACAATCTTTGTGGGTCTTTTATGTCATATGACAACTGTTTGTTGTGTGTAAATTACCTTCCTATAACAAATTCATTGTTTGATGGAATAAGAGTTTGTTTTTTTGGGTGAAAACAAAAGTTAATGAAATCATGATTTATAAGTGCTTCAAAATTGATGTTGCATTTTTAAGTTATTAAGAAATTGTTTATAACAGAATGTGGGCAGTGTCTGACTCTAAACTTATTAAAAGACCGACTTCTATAGAATCCGAAGGCTTAAAGTTGGTATCAGAAGGTTGTGATCTAAGAAAGGTATGTATATATTTATTTTCAAGAAGTCTTGAAACTATAGTCCTTTTATGTCGATGTTTGTAAATTTGATTGCGTTGGGGTTGCTTAGTCGTTACAGATGAAAAATGTGAAGCGCGATCCAAAACAGATATTCAGTGAGGTATCAAAAACTCACCAGGCTATACAGTAAGTATCAATTTCTAAAATATCAAAAGAAAATTATCATCTTATAAGTGAAATACATGTTTTCATAAGTTTTTTTTTTTGGTAATTTAATTATAGGACATTAGATAAAACAATATCGAGCTTAGAGATGGAATTAGCTGCAGCTAGGTCCATGCAGGAATCTATTGTGAATGGATCTCCGATATCAGAAGAAGACACGAGGAGTTCAACAGAGAGGAAAAAGTATTTAATGGTTGTTGGTGTTAATACTGCTTTTAGTAGTCGAAAGAGAAGAGATTCAGTACGAGCTACTTGGATGCCTCAAGGTTCATGAGAGCCCATTAAATAGTTTCTTAAGTTTCTTTTCTTCTTTTGTGCCATCTCTAATTTCTGAATTTTTTTGCTGCGAAATTTATAGGTGAAAAACGAAAGAAACTAGAGGAGGAGAAAGGCATTATAATGCGTTTTGTCATTGGTCACAGGTGCGTTTTGATCCACTGGACATCACTTTCATTACAAATAAACCATCATTTTCTTCCAAAGTGCGTAATTAAGCTTTTCTTCTTGGTATACTTAGCTAGTGACAGATAGTTTGTAACAATGATGGAAAAAGTAAATTCACTCCAAACATATCAAAGTAGTAAACTTTTAGATAAATAAAGCATGATAAGTTGATAACATAAACTTTTCAGAATTCCATGTGCCTCGGGTTTTATGTTGTTACTTACCCTACTTAGAGTTAGAGCCATTCATTTGGCTTGACCTTTATGGCTTTAAAGTTCATCTAATTTAAAGTACACTTGACGATATGCATATGCATAGATGTTATGTAATCAAACGGAACTTGAAAAAGTAGGTATGGATGTTAAATGAACTAATTTACTTCAATGATTGTTTTAATTAGTGCCACGGTAGGGGGCATACTGGACCGAGCTATTGAAGCTGAAGACCGAAAGCATGGGGATTTCTTGAGGCTGGTACAAATTTCGTTAATATATATTTTATCCTATTCAATTCAATAATTTGTTTTGATTAATATTACCTATAGCTAACCATTGTTGACATTCATATGAGCAGGACCATGTAGAGGGATACTTAGAATTATCTGCAAAGACAAAAACATATTTTGCAACTGCTGTTACTATGTGGGATGCAGAATTTTACATCAAGGTTGACGATGATGTCCACGTGAACATAGGTAACTTTGACCTCTTCATACTAAATGATCAAGAGTTATTTATAAAACTAAAATCATTCTCTAATCACTACCATGATTGTAGTTTGACTTTTTGTTTTTAAATCTTCTGTGTAGTAAGTCAATTTCACAGCCTAACATTTTTTTTTAAATATTGTTTGTAGCTACACTAGGTCATACATTAGTTAGACATAGGAAGAAGAAAAGGGTATATATTGGATGCATGAAATCTGGCCCGGTACTTGCTCAAAAGTAAGTCAAACAATCTTCTTGAATTAAAAATTCCGTAAACTTTCTACTTGTTGCATTGTTTTAATAAACATTTTGATGGAACAGAGGAGTAAGGTACCATGAACCAGAATATTGGAAATTTGGCGAGTCAGGAAACAAGTATTTCCGTCATGCCACTGGACAATTATATGGCATTTCAAAAGATTTGGCTACTTATATCTCATTAAACCAGTTAAGTCCCGCTTACTCAAGAACAAAGCTTCGTTTACTTATTTATTTCATTAATTAGTCTATACATCCATTGTTGGTTTCTAATTTGCGCTCCAAAAATCAACTCAGACATGTGTTACACAAGTACGCAAATGAGGACGTTTCTTTGGGATCTTGGTTTATCGGGATTGATGTTGAGCATATTGATGATAGAAGATTATGTTGTGGAACCCCGCCTGGTAGAGTTTCTAACTTTCTACTTTTTTTTTCATGTCATAATAGCGGAAAATAACAGCATACTTGCACACATTTTATTAACTATAGCAATGTATCTAAATAATTACTAGATAAAATAACATACCTTCATTTTTTTTCTTTCAATAACAGCTAAGTAATTTACCTCATGGTCACTTAGATTGGTAAAAGTCACATGTTTCTATTTTTTGTAATCTTCAAAATACCTTGATACATTGATAAAGGTGTAAACTTAGCAATCCAACCATTTCTTGGCAAATAACACAACACCTTCTAACTTTTGATATATATGACCTTTTTTGTAGATTGTGAGTGGAAAGCACAGGCCGGAAACATATGTGTAGCATCATTTGACTGGGCATGCAGCGGGATTTGTCGTTCTGTAGACAGAATAAAGGAAGTCCACAGACGATGTGGTGAGGGTGAAAATGCTATTTGGTCAGCTAAATTTTGAGAGATTACCCTTATGTCGCGTTTCTTTCTAAATTGGGAAAGAAAATACGATCAAGAAACCGAGGCCAGGTTTGTAAAGAACACAAAAATGTATATTTTGACACCATTGAAGTGGAGAATGGAAAGGAGATGCCTTGCTATGCAACATTTCTTAAAAATATTACAAGCAAAGAAGTGCAAGCAAAATTAGCAAGAGGCTCTTTGCCCATTTGTTTTATTTTCTATTTTGGTATCAATAATAATTCTACTTGAGCAGTTTTAAGTAATATAGTTCAAGTTGTAACTTGTAAGTGACATAGTGGATTTTGATTCTATATAAATATAAACAAATTATAATTTCTTTATTCAGATGAAAAATAGAAAAGTCAGATATAAGTTAAATAAAAAAGGTTGTGAGGGGTTAAACTGACCGGTCAATGTTTTCTTTTTCCGTCTTTTATAATTTTTTGACTTGTAACGTTAAATACGGTTGTAAAAAAATATTTATTATTTACATAAGAATGACATATAACTTGAATTCACTTAAATAAGATAAAATTTTGTTTTTATCTTATACGAGTAATTGTTTTCAGGTGAATTTATTTAGAGGGAATAGCGAATTAGTGATAGGTGACATACAACCACAAGTAGATGAGTTGACACTTTATACAAGCTAACTTAAATATTGTCTTGTGAATCTTGTGGAAGTGTTGTTGGCTTTTAGACTTTGTTGTGTCGACTAGAAAAATTTAAGAATATTGGTCATTAATATATTTATAAGAAATAATTAGGTGTGGAATGTATTAGAAGAAAATGGGTATTGTGGGACTTGAAAGTCGACTTCGAGAACCAACTAAAAATTTGTTTGGTGGACAATTGCCTTTGACGTGTGACCTATAATAGTAGCCATCAAATTGTTAGTTGAACTGTTGAACCACCAATTAAATTGATTTATTCCCAATATAAACAAAAATTAATATCATCGACATGTGAAAAGGATGTGCCTGTGAGATTGAATAATAATGGAGGAAATGCCAAAAATAATTCTCCGGATGTTTTAAACGAAAATTTTCTTCATTTAAGCTAGGCGTATATATGACTACAAGATAGAAGTAATATCCATTCACTTATAATTGTGATCATGTATGTCACAATATTTATACTAATGACAAATCTAATATTTGGGCTTGGATTTAAACCAAACTTATACGGATACAAGTTCTAATTCAAATATAAGTCCATTATCAGCCACCCGCAGTTGCCGGTTGGAGCGGGAGTAGCACAAACACTCAAACTGTCTCGAAACACAAAAACAAAGCAGATGGAAGACTTTTGGTGAAGATGTCACCAAACTGATAACGCTATGGAACATGCATAACATGCACACGTCTGTTGAGGTAAAATCTTGCGTCTACCCCAAACAAGCAAATAAGGTCCTTCGGACGATCCTTGGTCCTTCGAATTATCCTTGGATCCTATGAGTGGTTTTAAGATCCTTCGGATTCCTGCAAAACAGAAGCGCTCGTTAGCCTCGTCCCGAGTTTTATCCCAGGACCCGACTCCGGCGTGAGAGTAAGTATCTAATGAGGAGATAAAATGTAGGAGAAAGTTATGAGTTAAGAGTTGGTTACCATTATGTGGGAATTTCTCCTCTTTATATAGGAGTAGTAGTTTTGTCTGCATCGGATACAACCAAGTAGGATGGTGTCATCTCTGCTTGTCAGTTATGTCCTTTTCTCTTTTATGGCTTCGATCCATTTCTGCTACTTCCTCTGACTATCTGTTACTTACTCTTTATATTAGGTTTGACTTTGGCCCGAAAGTTACCGTTGGTCCGAATGGAGGAGTCAGTTCCGGACGAATTTATTGGTCCGTTCGGACGTGGTCCTTCGGACATATACGCCAACAACGTCCCATCAACTAACTCCTGAACATAATGTATGTTTATCTCAGTATGCTTCGTGCGTTGATGCTGCACATGATTAGAAGACAGATAAACCACATTAATATTATCAAAATAAACAAGTGTAGCGGAAGACAACGGCGTGCCAAGCTCACATAAGACGTAACAAACAAGTCTCAACAACAACATTGGCAACACCACGGTACTCAGCCTCAGTACTGGAACGAGAAAGCGTAACTTGATGCTTAGAGGACGAAGAGAGAGGGTTGTTGCTAAGAAACACACAATACCTAGAAGTAGATGGCCTAGTAGTAGGGAAACTAGCCCAACCAACATCAGAATATGCAACCAAGGAAGAGGTCGAAGTAGAAAACAACTGTAAACCATAACCCATAGTGCCTCAAACATAGTGTAAAATACGTTTCAGAGCCAAAAAATGAGGCTCATGCGGTTCATGCATATATAAACACACCTGCTGCACTGCATAAGAAACTCGGGACGAGTAAACGTAAGATACTGAAGAGCATCTGGTAGACTACGTTACAAAATAGGATTTTCAATGGGGTCACCATTAGTACCCAACTTAAAATCAATATCAACCAGAGTAGTACAAGGATTACAGTTGAGCATATGTGCACACTTAAGAACCTCATAAAGCATATTTTTCCCGAGATAAGAATATCCCAGTAGAAGAACGAACAACATAAACCTCGAGAAAATAATTAAGCCGTCCAAGGTCAGTCGTAGAAAACTCCTTGATGAAGAAAAGAAATAACACGTTGTAACAATGCCATAGAAGAGGCATTTAAAACAATATCATCAACATATAACAATAAGTAAATAGTATCAGTTCCATGGTAGTACATAAACAGCGAGGAGTCAACGACTATAATGAAAGCCAACATGAGTAGCATAACATATAAATCTCAGAAATCAGGCCCAAGTAGCCTGCTTCAGACCATAAAGAGACCTACATAGAAGACAAACATGATTAGGATGTTGTGGATCCCAAAAACCGGGTGGTTGATGCGTATAAACAGTCTTAGATAAAGTACCATGAAGAAAATCATTCTTGATATCAAGATGATGAACAAGCCAACATCGAGAAACTGAAAGACTGAGAACAACACGAATATTGGCTGGTGATGCGTGGGAATTGCACCCTCACAAAAGGTTTTACCTCTCAAGGGATCTCGAGAAGCTTACAACCCCCACCAGGCAGTGTACCTGATCGTTGTAGTATAGTATAGTGACAAGTACCGGGGGATTGATCGTTCAACTCAGGAATAGTGTTGCTAGGATTAGAAAGCCTAATAAACTAGGTCTAGAGGTGAGGGATGATTCTTTTTTGTATTTTTATATTTTATAAAAGCAATTAAAAATCTCGGGTTTTGAAGGAGTAGGCGGAATTAGTTGCTAGCCAACTAACCCAAATAACTACTAATGCAATTAAAATAAAATAAAATAAATGAAAATGAAACTAATTATACTAATGTGGTGTAACAATAATGAGGAAAGTTGTGTTTACTTAGGTTTCATTACTCCCTAGATATCTTTTACAGGTTGATAGCTTGTTACAATTGCATGGATGACGGGTCATATTCCTTAATACTAGTCATAGGGCCGTGTACAATATTTCCTAACTCTATAGGATCCTACTTCACTCCTATGTCGAGCCGTTAGAAGCTCCTATCATGGGATCATTAGAATTCTCTTACGCACCTCCGATCATGTTTCTTAAGACGTTCAAGCAAGTTACCAATGGAAGTCTATCAGTTTTCTTAAGCCTAACATCGAATACAATCATTCGTAACAACTATAAACAAACAATCAACCTATAATTAACATCTAGGTTTCACTACATCTAAGCAAACACAAAAGAAATCTAGCCTAGCATGTTAAATAGAAAATAAGCGTAAGATATAATCAAACAACACATATACATATTGAATGATTTGAAAGAGTACTTATCTTTAATTGAACATGAAAGATTCAAAGGGTTGAAACCCTTGAAAAAGCTGGAAAATTCGACCTAGGGTTTTTCCCTCAAAGTTGCACACTAATGAATGAAATTTGGAAAACTATATATAGATTACAACTTGTGACGGCGTCATGTATTGGATCGTGACGTCGTCAACTCGCCACCTTAACAGAAATCGTATTGCCTAGATCTGATTTGGACGCCGTCATGTATAAAAATCTTCTGGGTCGTCATGTACAAATGGACCCTAACGGCCTTGGTGACGCCGTCCGGTCCTATGCTTGAAAACACTCTGGACCATCACGTGTAGTTTCCACTTCCACCTCTTTTGTAACTCTTGACGCCGTCATGTAGAGAGTTGTGACGCCGTCAGGTACTGTTCCCAGCAAGAAAAATTAAGACTTTGCTGTTTTCTTCACTTTTATGCTCCAAAAACGTTTAAAATGCTTCATTTTCCATTTCTCTCCAAATGTACCTAAAATGACAAAAGGAACGATTTAGGGCAATATTTGATCAAATAATCACGAATTTGAACTTAAATGACCCCTTAAAAGCGGTTCACTTTCGCCTCATCAAATACCCTTACACTTGAGATTTGCTTGTCCTCAAGCAAATGCACTTTTATTCTAATCAAAATACAAGTTACAGGTCATTTAACACTAATTTAAAAGTAATTACAACAAATAATCGTTCCACTAAAAACCAAAATACAAGCACGGAGGTCATACACTAGCACCTCATAAATAGTGTTTAGATACTCACATTTCTCGGGTGTAATAAAGTATATATCACAATAAGGAAATGGAAAACATCTCTCGCTACCTGTTATAGCAAAATAGATTACCATATGCTTGGGAAAGGATCAAACCTCCACCACTTGGCGTAAGCACCTAGGATAAACTATCAAAGAGGTCTTTTAAAGGGTTATAACGTTAGGTGTAGGGATATGGAATACACGGTTTTGTTGGATAAAGGCAATATTTACTGGTGGCGAGTTAATCATCTTGGTTAATTACATGTACAATATGGAGTTCCTAAGCCAAAACTAGACTCGACTTAAACTAATGAATCAAAATAACAAAAACATAAAATAATCATAGAATGAATCGGGATGGTAGTCCGTATGTTTTTTCTCTTTTCTTTTTCTATTTTTTATTTTATTTTATTTATTTTTTTTTTTGTGCATACACTCTTACCCTACCATCCAAAATAATACATCATAGGGAATGTACATTCCTCTTACACTTGACTTTTTACATACTTTACAATAAACTATTCTAATGACTCGAATCAAGATAATCAAAACACTTGAAGTACTTTTTAAGATTAACGCACATATGGGGGTAATAATTTGATGTTCTTTCCCATTACTCCATAACACAAGTACTTTACCCATTCGTCCCAATCGTCCCAAAACAATATGTACAAGACATGACTCGACTAGCAACCATGTAATCAATTAGATAATTAACTAAGGGTTTAAACATGTAAAAATAATGCACTAAAGATGAGTGCATACACTGAAGGCTAAGGCGATTTGGTTGAACATTTGGGTGAGTTGTGACAAATTCTTCTTTTAAGTAAAATGCTTAAAGTTAGAAACAAAAAGATAGGCTCGGAGGGTTGTACTAGGGGTTTCGTGTGCTAAAAATGAGTACAACGCTAAAGTGTGGGAAAATTAATTGACTTTACTAGCCAAATAATATGACTTAAATGGTCAAGTAATTATGATACGGGTTTAACACAAGGGTGCTCTTAATGCCTCTTATCATGTAGTAAATCCTACTACACGAATGTAGTCTCACTAGCGGTCTAGGGATGCATCACTAACGCAAGTTCTAGAATCTAAATGCTACCGGTACACTTATAAGTACTAATAATGAATGCTTTTCCTATCAAATCTAAAGGCGAACCTCACATATTTGGGTGGAAAATTTTTCTGAATCGTACGGTTTTGTGCTAGTCATACAACTCCTATCCATGAGATGCTTGCTAAGGCTAAAGTTTCACTCCTAAATGTTGTAAAAAAATTTAAATTTGGCGCTAAAATTACACTAACAAGTATTTCTCTTAGTTTTATTACACACCTACCATCGAACAAACAAACTCAAGTGCAATTGTATCCTATAAGGTATCATCATTTACCCTCCCCTTACACTTAGGATGAACATTGTCCCCAATGTTCAATGAAAGGATGTAAAAGTAAAATAGGTAAAAGAATGAAAACAAATACTCCCCTGATTCGTTCGGTGTGGATAGTGTATCAACAAGGTTAGATCTTCCTCCAAGAAAATGAACATTCAAAGCTTCCTTTCCAGAAAATAAATCATCTTGTCATATATAACCTGTTAAACCTGAGAAAACAAACAAGGCAACCTCGCGTAAAATCGGCGGCAATTTATATATACTAACCAATCCTAGAAAACAATGTAAGATATAATGCTTGTGGAATGAATGTTTGCAGATTTCCTGGAGTTTATAAAACTAAAGAATTAACAAAAACTTTAAGACTCCGTTAGAAAAACAAAACTCACAAAATTCTCAGAATTTTACACATGACGCCGTCAGGTGTTAATTCCTGACGCCGTGAGAAGTGACCTGCAGAAATCTTTACGTTAAGTTTCCGGAACATTTCTGGAAAAACTTATGTCCTACTTCCTGGAAAATTCCTGCAAAACATCATTATGACTCGATACAAGCATTTGACTCTAACAAATATTAATACACATGTTCATTTAATATTGTAGTGAATAATGATCAATTTCGTTCTTAGAAACAAATTCGGGGTTTCCCCTTACACTTAGCTTTTGCAAAATACCTTTATATGAAGTTAAGACGAAGTTAAACAACAAAATAAAGCATTTTCACAATTTAGTTTGAAACATGATCTACAAACAATAAAAATAAAGCATGCATACGGAAACAAATAACAATCAAACAAATAAAAATCACACAAAACATGGGTTGCCTCTCAAGAAGCGCTTGTTTTTGTTCGAGTCACGAGCCTGACTCTACCCTTATTTAGCAGAAATAGGGGAAGTTTTCCCTACACTTAGGATTAAGTGTGGGTGATTGTAGCAATACACACCCTTAGAGTGGAAATATGCCACGTGAGAGAAGAGTGGTTGATGAATTATATGCTCAAACGGGTGTGCTCCTATCATCATAACCTTACCTAGTTCACTTTGGTCAATGGGTGAGTTGAAGTTTTCTCCTAAAATGGGATCATCTTCTATCAACTTTGAGAGACTCCTAGTTGGGAATCCATCTTGACCTAATAAACCTGGTTTAAACCCATAATGTTTCTTGTGATCAATCATGAATGGGTGATGTAAGTATGTAAGGTCATGGTTCACTCCTATGCCAGCTTCCTCTCTACAAGGCTTAGAGTCCACTACCTTTGTTCTAAGACTACCCGGACTATATGGTTTGATGGGTGGATCGGAACCTATTTCAATTCCTAAATTTTCATTCAAGGATGGAAGATTAGGTAACGGTTTTGGTTGAGACTCCGGTTCATCAAAACTAGGAACTTCCCTAGAACTGAGAGTAAGGTTATCATTATAAGTATTTAAACCTATATCCTCTAGTTGTGTTTGGTTCAAAGGTTCTACCTCTATTGGGGTTCCTATAGTCTCTTCTACTTCTTTCGGGTACATCAAGGGAGGTGTGTACGCATCAAATGATGGTAGGACTTGTGGAGCATTGAGTGGGCTTATGTTATTCACCTCGTCCTCCATTGTATCTAGATTACCTATGTGTTCATCTTGTATTATGGTGAAATCAAACCACTCCGTGCACCTAGGTATCTCATCTATAGGCTTATTATCCCCAAACAAACGTCTTGCTTGTTTCCTCAAACTTGCGATCAATTGATCTGTAACAACGTTTTTTGGGTTGTCCATTTTTTTTGGAAAGTATGGCACAATTCTCTATGGCTTCCCATGCTTCATCAGCACTTAATCTTCAAAGGTCCCCATCTGCGGTATGGTCAATGTTTATTTTGGTATAGTGGTCGACACGATGGTAAAATATTTCAATTTGGGACCACAGATCGAAATTATGATAAGGGACATTTCGGAGTAAATATTTAAAACGAGCTCATGCATCATAGATAGGTTCATCTTCATGTTGTTTAAACATCAAGATGTCATTTGGAGTGGGTGAATTTTGTGGTCGGTAGTATGGTGAATTCGCGTTCTCCATAATGGTGAATGGAATAGTCAATGAAAATTACGAACAAACACACAAAGAAAAAGATAGACTAAAGAAAACCTAGAAATAAAAATAAAAATCTTACTAGAAAGGAATCTAGCAAGTAGACCTAATAAAAAGAAATCATAACCTAGACAATAACTATTCCCCGGGCTGCGGCGTCAAAAACTTGATGTGTGGGAATTGTACCCTCACAAAAGGTTTTACCTCTCAAGGGATCTCGAGAAGCTTACAACCCCCACCAGGCAGTGTACCTGATCGTTGTAGTATAGTATAGTGACAAGTACCGGGGAATTGATCGTTCAACTCAGGAATAGTGTCACTAGGATTAGAAAGCCTAATAAACTAGGTCTAGAGGTGAGGGATGATTCGTTTTTGTATTTTTATATTTTATAAAAGCAATTAAAAATCTCGGGTTTTGAGAGAGTGGGCGGAATTAATTGCTAGCCAACTAACCCAAATAACTACTAATGCAATTAAAATAAAATAAAAGAAATGAAAATGAAACTAATTATACTAATATGGTGTAACAATAATGAGGAAAATTGTGTTTGCTTAGGTTTCATTACTCCCTAGATATCTTTTACAGGTTGATAGCTTGTTACAATTGCATGGATGACGGGTCATATTCCTTAATACTAGTCGTAGGGCCGTGTACAATATTTCCTAACTCTATAGGATCCTACTTCACTCCTATGTCGAGCCGTTAGAAGCTCCTAACATGGGATCATTAGAATTCTCCTATGCATTAAATACAACCAAAAATCGTAGTACACCTCCGATCATGTTTCTTAAGACGTTCAAGCAAGTTACCAATGGAAGTCTTCCAGTTTTCTTAAGCCGAACATCGAATACAATCATCCGTAACAACTATAAACAAACAATCAACCCATAATTAACATCTAGGTTTCACTACATCTAAGCAAACACAAAAGAAATCTAGCCTAGCATGTTAAATAGAAGATAAGCGTAAGATATAATCAAACAACACATAGACATATTGAATGATTTGAAAGAGTGCTTATCTTTAATTGAACATGAAAGATTCAAAGGGTTGAAACCCTTGAAAAAGCTGGAAAATTTGACCTAGGGTTTTTCCCTGAAAGTTGCGCACTAATAAATGAAATTTGGAAAACTATATATTGATTACAACTTGTGACGACGTCATGTATTGGATCGTGACGCCGTCAACTCGCCGCCTTAATAGAAATCGTATTGCATAGATCTGATTTTGACGCCGTCATGTATAAAAATCTTCTGGGCCGTCATGTACAAATGGACCCTGACGGCCTTGGTGACGCCGTCAGGTCCTATGCTTGAAAACACTCTGGACCGTCACGTGTAGTTTCCACTTCCACTTCTTTTGTAACTCTTGACGCCGTTATGTAGAGAGTTGTGACGCCGTCAGGTACTGTTCCCAACAAGGAAAATTAAGACTTTGCCGTTTTCTTCACTTTTATGCTCCAAAAACGTCCAAAATGCTTCATTTTCCATATTTCTCTCCAAAAGTACCTAAAATGACAAAAGGAACGATTTAGGGCAATATTTGATCAAATAATCACGAATCCGGGCTTAAATGACTCCTTAAAAGTGGTTCACTTTTCGCCTCATCAGCTGGCTTGACAACCAGACTAAAGGTCTCATCAACATCAACCCCAAACTACTATGAGCTACCATTCACCACAAGACGATCCTTGTAGGGACTAAAGAGTACCATATGCTAAATAGTTATGCTTGAACAACCACATGGAACGAACAATGTTCGCACTAGATGGACGAGGCATAAGAATCCAAGCATTGTTTTTAATTAATGTATTATACTCATCAAGCATAGACTTTTGCCAATTAGGATCGTTAAAAGCCGCACTATAAGACTTAGGAAGATGACTAACATTAGACATATTTAAAGTAAAACGTTTAGTTGGCATATTAGTTACAACACGAAAGTGTGTAACCATGGGATGAATTGAAGCGAGATTGGGATTGGGTGGCTGTTGTGGATGTTGTTAGGCGGCAGAAATTGAGCCGGTAGTGAGATGTTCCACAGCAGAAGCCTATTAGGCTTGCGAACCCAAAACCAGGCTCGGTTGGTGATGCGGATAATTGTAAACACAAGAAATTTTACAATCCTCATAGGCAGTACCTAACCGTTGTAGTGTAGTATAGGTAAGATGCGGGTGATTGATCATTCTCTAGAGGAATAGTGTTGTAAAGGCTCGAAGTGCATGACAAATTAAATCTAAGAGTTGAAGGATGATTATTTTTATATTTTATAAAAAACAAGTAAAAATCTAGGGGTTGAAGAGTTTGGTTTAATAACTACTAATTAACTAAATTAAACTAAACTAAATATGCGGAAAAGTAAATTGGTAAGAACTCGCATGATAGATAAAGATGTTTATTTAGAATCTTACTACTCTTTACTTATATCTTATTTATTAGTCGAATTGTCACGTCCTTGTTTTAATTACAGCGTTGTATTCCCTAACATCAATCGTAGGGTGGTGCCAAATTCTCTAACTCTATGAATGTATAGAACGATGTAATCCTTAATATCAGTCGTAAGGTGGTGCCTAATTCGCTAACTCTATAAATGTATAGAACTCGTCAAGAATTTTAATGTCATTTATGCAATTCCCAATGATGGAATATGTAGAATTCGTTAAGACCCTTAATGTTAACGATCGCAATTCACGCAATAAATATAACTAACAAACTATTGCACTACAGTGGAGCGTTTAGTCGGACGTTCAAGCAATCATCCTAAGATCTAGCCAGTTTTCAACTCCTAGCGCGATAACAACTAATTAAACAAGAGACGAAAATCAATAATCTAACTAGGTTTCATCTAATCCTAAGCAAACACTAATAATCTAGCCTAGCATGTTAAAGAAAAGAGAAGATAAACAAATAATCACACAACACATAGGCATATTGTAATGATTAAAGATTGAATAACTTATTTTCAAAAAACATGGAGTTTTGTAGGTTAAAAACCCTTACAATAACTGGCAATTTTGTTTACCAATGGTCTCTCCAAGATCTTACACGTATAATGAAAATCATGTGAAAATAGATATAGGAATACACATGTGAATGCGTCACTTTACAATTGTGACGCCGTCAGCTCTCCGTCATTAGGGTTTCGAGAACTACACCGACTTAGTTGTTACGGCGTCACCTTATGGGTTATGATGTCGTCATGCTTCACTTTTCTGGTTCTGACGCCATCAGCTCTAGATCGTCACTATCATCTGAAGCGTCACTTGTAAATTTAATAACTGGATCATATTTGTAAATCTTCAAGTGACGGAATCACGTTGTAGCTGTGACGCCGTTCCAACTCCTTTTTGTGGACGTTTTTTGTAACTTTGTCATTTTCTTCGTTTTCTCGTCCAATTGAGCCAAAACATGCCAATTTCCAACATTTGCTTCCCAAGTACCTAAAACTCAAATAGAAACGATTTAGAGCAATAAATTATTACTACCTCCGTCCCTAAATAAATGTCCAGTTTAACTTTTCAAAGTCAAACTATTTCAACTTTGACCTTAACTATTTTAATAGGTTTTATATAATATTTGATATAAAATATATGAATGGATTGGGTTTTAAGTGTATTTTTGAATGGTATAATTTTTTTATCATGTATTATATAAAAAAAATAAAAAATAAAAAAATAATGTCAAAGTTGAACCAGTTTGACTCTGAAAAGTCAAACTGGACATTTATTTAGGGACGGAGGGAGTAAATATGTACGAGTTTAGAGACTAAATGACCCCTTAAAAACTCTTGTTTTACACCTCATCAAATATCCATACACTTGGGGTTTGATTGTCCTCAAGCAAATGTTCTTTTATCCTAATAAATTTATAAGTTAGGGGTATTTAGCATTGGTTTAAGGACTAGCACCTCACATGTATGGAAACGAAAATTACCATAGGCTTGATAAAGATTAAACCTCCATCGCTTTGGCGTAAGCACCTAGGATAAACTATCAAAGAGGACTTTTAAAGAGTTGTAACGCTAGGTGTAAGGCCGTATGCTCATTTTCTGTTGGGCTTGAAGACTAGATACGATCTGAGCATGGTTCATATGAGATTTAACATTCGTTGTCCCATGCTTAAAGTAAAACGTGCATGTCCCATATTCAAAGGAAAAGGAAAGGAATAGGACCAGTAGTTGCCAATTTGGTATCGGAACCCAATTCACAGCCAGCCGAAGAATTGATTTGATTGTGCTCGTTGTGTGTTTTAACATATCAAAATTTTCACAATAATTTTTTGAAGAAGTAACATCACGCAGCCTATATAGTTTTGCTTTGACTACATCAAGTTTAATGAAAATTTGATTAGTGATTGAGTAAATGACATAGAGCTTATCGGTATATAATATGATAGGAGTAAAGAGAGTATTGTTTGTCATTATGAACGAGGGTTGAGGTGAGAAAAAGAGGGAAAAAAAGAAACATAAAAAAAATCTAGCAGTCAACTATATGGTAGTCGACTAAAGAATAACCGAAAATTTTCGGTCGAGTAAAAGAAAATCCGAAAAAAAAATAGTACCGAAACCTTTTTGTTGTTGTTGTTTATGCACGATCGCCTAGGAACAAAAATAATAACCTTTGTTTATGAGGAGTGATACATCCACTCAAATTCATTCACAAAAGAATCCCACACGCTGAGGTGGCGCCGTATGATTGGTTTTTTGTGGGAGCCACTCTCACAAAAACCAATCATCCAGCGCCACCTCAGCGTGTGAGACTCTTTTGTTGATGAATTTGAGTGGATGTAGCAAAATTCTTTGTTTATTACTTTCAGGTGTCGGCTGAATAATTCTTCTACGAACCGAAAAGAACTTTTTTGTTGTTTATGCACGATCGTCTAAGAACGAAAATAATAACTCTTTGTTTATTACTTTCACTATGGAGGTGTCGGCAGAATAATTCTTCCACGAACCGAAAAAAATAAAAATAAACTGTAGATTTATTTAGAATCCTAGGCTTAATACCATGTAACAAGTAATATTCATTCTTTCATAATTATGATTACATGTGTCCACTGCACCAAAAAAAAAAAAAAAAAAAAAAAAAAAAAAAAAAAAAAATGATTACATGTGTCCTAATATTTATACTAATAACAAACATAATTTTTGTGTTTGGCTTAAACCACCAATACTAATACAAATACATCTCTTAATTCAAATAGCAGTCCACTAACTAAAAGGAAAACTATCACAAAAACTTCTATCCGGTATTCCGGTGTAAAGAGTTCCGACGCAATGTAGATAAAATTTGTTCTATGAATCTTTTGAAGAAAGTGGGTGATACGATTTAGAAAGAAAACAATGCAAGAGTAGCATATAAACTATAGTTATCGCAAAAGATTTGAGCATCAATCAATTAAGGCATGAGTGATAACATGTATGCTAATATTATAAACATACGAGGTACTTATGTGAATTTACACTAATAAAGTAATATGACTTTTTTTCCTAGCAATAAGATGCATGTTTGTTTGTATAATGTCACAAACTGTTAGAAAATTATCAAGAATTCTCATAGAATTCTTCTTTCCCCAAAAAAAACATGTAATGAAATATGCTGTATAGATTTTGAAACCTGTAAAAGCTGACTAGTGCAGCAGTGCTTATAGCTTAATAGCAAAAAGCATTAATATAACGAAAAGATTAAGCCCGTAAGATTAGCAGTCTAGCCCAGTTTCTTAGGCCCAACTCTTTTTTAGTGCCAACTGCCAATAATCCAAGACACCTTTTAGGTGCTGGTCATGTTTTAGTAACAACATGAAATAAATGCACTGTTTTGGTAGTCATAGTTTAGGAAAAATTCGCAAAGATTATTCATCTTTGTAATAAAGCTAAAGTTTGTCAATGATAGTCTTTTTACTTATACAAGATTGGCGACGGATGCCGCGTTGCTAGCGTGCCTGTTTATCCGGCTAAATGTTTTTTCAGTGATTGCATGGCTGTTAGTTTTGTAAATTTTTAGTTTAGTGGTTGGCGGCAATTTTGGCAAAGTAATGTTTACTTTAATTTTTAAGTTACTGCAATTCGTTACGTATTATTGTTTGTGTGGTATTTACGTTACATTTTTTTGTATCATATGTCATACAATATTTTTTTGTTAGAGGAGTTTTTTTAAAAGTTGTAAAGATAAATCATTGTTTATTCGAATACAGACCTGTTTATTTTGCAGGTTTCAGTGTTAATATTTGGTAGTTACGGTATTTTTTTTATTTACTATACGTTACACAAAAGAGTTTTATAGTACAATTGCATATACATTTTTTTAAACTTTTGTAACTTTTTAGAAGCTTTATAACTTTTTAATTTTTTTTTATTCTATCCTTTTTTTGTTTTTTGTTTTATTTGTTTTTCCTTTTTTTTTTTTTTTTTTTTTTTTTTTTTTTTTTTTTTAATTTTTTTGGGCGTTTCCTTTTCCTTACACTGTTAATAATAAGGGTTCACCGCTTTTCATTTTATCCCAAATCTAAAACCTACGAACCCTAACTCATCTGGTGTGTATTAATTTACACACTTTTTCATGGCCAAATAACAGATCAAAACGACCAAAAACCCGACTATGAATGCCAAATGTGTCTCGTTTTTGTGTTTGTGATGTGCAGGTACGGATATGAAATAAATGGTTAAAAATCACAAGAAAACAACGAAACCGAGCACAAGAGTAGGAAAAAGGTCAGAAAGTCTAAGCTGGAAATCCGGGAGTCAAATCTGAGCTTAAAAGTCAACATTGGACCCTGAAGAATCTTACTTAGTCAAATTCAGTCCTTGGTAGAATTTACAAATATGACAGAATCAGCCCTTGATTTTCATTATATTACACCATTGGTCCTTGGAATTCATATTACCAAAATCTGAAAATAAACCAGGTCCGATAAATATTACTTGTCCAAACCCTTTACTACTCCTAGCCCATGTCACCAAGAGCCCAAGCCCAATTCTCCTAATACCCGACCCATACAAACCTCGGTCAAACCAACTTACCCAGGGTCAAAATAATAATAAATATTACCCTCCCCGCCCCTTATTCATCCCCAAATCATTTTTACCCAGGTCTCCATGAACCCTAGCCACCAAATCAGAATAATTACCACAATTAAGGGTGTTATGGTCAAATCAAATACCTTCTAGAAGATCAGGGGTATGTCAGGACGTGTCAGAAGCCAAGAAACACACGAATGGTGTACGTGGCAGATGGTGATTGGCATGAACGCGTCATTTATATTGATCCTAAGGCTATAGATTGATGGGATTTGATGGAATATGATCGAAGGGCTCAAGATGGATGCAAAGAAACACAAATTCACACGGATTGCCAGCTTGGCAATCCGTGAACTCTCACCCCTCTTCTGCTATAAAAAGGGACTAGTAGTAGCTCATTAGGTGTGGAGTTTTTAGTGTAACTAAACTCTGCCAAAATTTCCTTTTATTGTATTAGATTAGATTTAGTTGTAATCTCTTTGAAATTTCAATGAAATCAGTTTTTATCATTTTAATCATTTAGTTTATTGTTGTTATTACTGCTTATTGCTTATATTTCATATCTATTTTAACAGCTTTAATCATCTTCATACATCTTCTATAGTTCAATTTAGTTTTCATTTAGTTCAAATATTTCCTTTAAATCAGAAAAGAATATATATATATATATATATATATATATATATATATATATATATATATATATATATATATATATATATATATATATATATATATATATATATATATATATATATATAAAATAAAAATAGTTTGTTAAATCAGATTTCAAATTAGTTGTTTAGAAATATTTTGCAACTCATTTTTAGATTTCCATTTTTGTGAGCTTGTTGTTTTAAACCATAGCAGTACCTTTTCAACTTTCATTCATAAGTAAAAATTAGTTAACTGAATTGGTGAAGGAGATCAGTGTGGTATTTGATAGTCCAAGGAGAGATCTGGATGCTCTTGGCCTGTCTAGAGACAGGCAAGCAAAGTGAATCACCTCAATTTTGAGCTGAGGTGACTTGAAATTGTAAGTTTTGTTTCATTATCTGCTTATCTTAGTTCATAACTGTTAATTTGAGCTTCTGATGGATTTAGTTGTTATTGAGTGTTGAGATTGATTCTGTTAGTATAATTGTAGTTTACTTGATCACTAGATTTGAGTTTTATTGTTTATTTCATTTATTTCTAGTTTAAGTTGTCATTTAAGGGGTGTTTGGATCAACTTGTTTAACTGAGTTCTTGTTGTATTATTGTTGTTTATTTTGTGCTAGTAAGTCACTTTATGCATAAGTAGAATAGGAATTGCATAAAAACAGTAGTAAACTAGTTAATAAGTCAAAGTAGCTTTCTCATTAACTTAACTGAACTTGTTGACAAATTCAGTTAGTAGGATTGTAGCAGTAATTACATAATATACTAAACTAGCTTAAACTAGAGTTATATTAGATTTAAACTACATATAGGAGTAGATTTAGAAGCTACAATTTAGGATTAGTCAAAATATCTTCAAGTCAGATAGTCAAATGTAAAATTGGTGCTCAGTCTTAGTCACACTTTTTACTAGCAGCTCTAGGGTTCAATTGTGATTGGAAATATTTTTGAAAAGTGGAATTGTAAAGTTTAGTAATCTGAAAATCAATTTCAAAAAGAAAATTGAGGTTTGGAACTTATTAGCTTAATTGAATGGCTGTTGGAAGTTGACTGATTGAGTTTATTAATCCCCTGCACCATCAGCTTTCATAATAGTTTTAGGCATTCATTAGTGTAGTAATTGAGAAGTGATGTTAAGTATTTTGCTAGTTTTAGTTACTCAGTAATGTAGAGATCATATTGCCCCCATTACATTTTAGTTTATAGCTCATTAGGTACTGCTTATTGCATCTGCTAGTTGTTGTTTTGAATCAGAAATTTGTTTTGAACATTTAGGACTGCTTTTGCTTATTTGAGTTTGAGTTTGAGTTTTATTGGTTTAACTGAGTTCCTATATTGTTGTTTTAGAGTATTATATAGTCTGCTTGTTCTGGCTTTTTCTTTTTCCCATATCTGCTTATTATTTGGCTTTAGTAATATTGCTTATTTGCTTTGATCTTGTGTTCTGAGCTTCATTTCATCATAATTGTGAATATTTGAGTTCATTATTGCAAATTGCATTTGTATTTTCAGTTTGGTTTAGTTTTGTGGCAAGTGCTTATAAATAAGCACTTGCCATAAGCTGATAAGCTCAGAATAAGCACTTCTGCTTATTATTTTTAATCCAAAATTTTTCTGCAACATTTTTATATTATTTTTGATTTTCTGTAAATTTTTCATAATTTTCTGGATTGTTTTACTATTTTTCTTAAGTTTTCTTCATTATAAATCATTTTTAAATAACAAAAATCCATAAAAAATCAGAAAAAGCTTTGAAAAATACAAAAATATTTTTAGAAATTCTTTTATAATATTTTAGAATTTTTAGAATTAAATTTTCATTTTTCGACTTTAATTTTCTATTTTTCTTTATTTTTAATTCATTTTTAATTCCAAAAATAGGAAATAAATTCTAGAAAATAAATAAAAGCTCAAAAAAATATTTTTCTTTTTCTTAAAATTGTTTTTATTAGTTTAAGATTTTTAGAAATTATTTTCAAGTTTGTAGGATCATTTTTCATTAAACGTTACGTTTCAAATTTTACGGTTGCATTTCCGTTTTCACGTTTTTAACTTTGGTGCATAATTAGCTTGTACTCTTTGCATATTTCATACTTGTTTGTTATTACTTGAACTATTTGATTGCTATTTTCACTTTCTCACTTTTCAATTCACGATTTCACGAATCGATATTCTCGATTCCATTCGCCTTCGTTGGGAAACGACTCGGGTGATCCGTATTTTACGCGGATCACTTCGATACTATACTATATATTATATATAATTGGTTTTCACGACGAATCATCATCCCATCTCTCTAAATTGCTGCTGATACGATGGCATCACCACCACCACCACCGCCGCCGCCGCCGCCAACGACATCTGCCTACGCTCTTGCTCGCACCCCTAATTTTCAAAGGCTCAAGTTCGCGGCTGGGTCGAATGATTTGGAAGATTGCTTGCATCAGGTTTTTAGTCACGATTATACTGAGAATGATGGATTGTTGATGGTTCTTGGAGAGAAGCGTGATCAGGTAGCGGCGAAAGTGAAGTATTTAGAGGATCTGGTGGAGGAAGGGGAGGCCTTTATGCCATTGCATGACCATGGGGACATTGGTTTGGCACGTTTGAAGGTTACTTTAAAGAGGGAAAGGAAGGTGTTGGATGGGTTGATCAAGGTAATGGATGTGGCACGCAAAGGAAGGGAGCAGAAGAAGACCAATCTTTATTGGTTTGGATAATGTGATGGCCACTTCGTTGTGGTATATTTTGCTGGTATTTTCTTGCTTTATGGATGATGGGTGTTAGTGAATTGCTTATATGTTTGTGTTTCTTTATGTATGGAACTGGTATCATGTGTTTGGTTGTTTTTTGAATGGTATCATGTGATGAAGTACATTGTAATGTTTTAGTGGATGGAATGTTTGATTATAAACATTGGTATGGAATGTTTGATTGTTAGTTTAAATCAACAGTCTTTTGTAAAATTTATCTACTTCTAGTATTTCAGTAAGCAAATTTCTAAACATTTTTTGGTAGTAGAGATTCTGGTAATATCAGATAATTGTTGTGTAGATTCCTGGCCTTTTTTGTTTGGTTATTGTGTAAGTCATTTAAACACTGTGGTGCATGTGAAGTATAGTGAGAACCAAGTCTATTTTAGTTTTGTTACTTTTACTGTTATTAGTTACATGAAGTGGCTATATAAGGAGCAAGAGTGTGGCTGCTATTGTCACTTGTATAGTTTTAGGTGAGCTAAAAAAAATAAAATTGCAACAGAAAATGGGAGAAACACCTCACTTTGATGACTTCAAAGTGTAATGCAATTCTGATAGGCTGGAACACTGTTTTCGCTTCTTATTTATGCAAGAAGCAGCTGAGAATGAAAGCTTTATTGAGCTCGTTGCTGAAGAATGTGAGGTTGTAACAAACAGAATGCAGCAACGACAGCAGTTACTTGAAGAGGGCCAAAGCTTTAGCCCTTTTGGGCCTGTTTCTAGCAATGGATTCCAATGTATAAGAGAGGCACAACGCAAGGATGGGCGCCTTTTTGCTGCTTTGAACACTGTTCTTGTGTTAGCACGCGAGGCAGGGGAAGAGAAGCGCAGGCATGTGTCGATAATGGAACAGTTTGGTTGATGTACTTTGGTCTAATGTTTGGTACTGGTCTGTGTATTAGTGGGAGTTGATGTGCGTTTAAGGGTTGCGTCTGTTTGTGTGTGTTTTAGTAGAAGGTCGTGTAGGTTTTAGGCCATGTTGGCAGTAATAAACGGTGTAGCCTATGCTTTGTTTGTAATATATGCTTGGTCTGTAATGTACGGTACTTATGAATAAAAGTATAACTTTTTATGTGGCAAATGTTTGTTTGTTAACATATTAGTTTCTTTATGACATGCGAATATATTTTGCCTTTCTTTATGTATGGATACGGTGCCATGTATTTTGCTTCCTTTTGGATAATGTCATCAAGTAGAAATAGATATTTCATTAATCTAAGAAAGGCACAAAGCAAAGGTTCGATACGTCTTTACATAATACATGGTGTCACAGGGTATTTGTCTATATTTGCGCAAAATTGTAAGAAAGAGCCAATTCGCGCCTAAGATAGGCATAATGCGGAGGTTATTTGCACTTAACGGATATTTCATCAATCATAGATAGTTAAGTTTACATAGGCCATGTTTTTTGACTGTTGTACAAAAGAGAATCATCTTACCTAAGTTATGCCATTTGTTTGGCGATGCCATCTAGATATATTTACATACTGCATAGGTTTTTAGACGCATTTAAGAAGTTTACATCTAAGCAGCAAAAGGTGGAACTAACTGTTTGTAAGCGATGCATAGTACTGCATAGTTACTTAGATTATTATACATAAGTAGTTGAGAGATTTCCTTCGCACTTGTGCACTGCAAGTTTGGCTTGATATATTTCTTTTGCTCCCGTGCTCTCTAACCGTAATCTTACTCTCCTTTTTTGGATTTTTTCACAGATGGTTTCTCTGCCGCATCTTCGTCTTCTGTGAAAAGAATTTTCCTGGCGCTTCTTTTTGGGGGTTGAGTTTTAGCCTGCGATGTTTCAACTGTGGGGGTTTGTTTTGGCGGTGGTGTGGTGTCAGTCTCTTCTGGTTCAAAAGTATCAGGTGTCTCAGGATTTGCAGTGGAAGGCTTTGATGGTGTATTCACTGGCGTCATAATTGTTCCTTCCATTTCAGTTTTTGGTTTTGAAGTTTCGGCCACAGGTGTTCCGGTTGGCACAGTCTTGATGCTACTTTCAGGAACTGAAGCGACATTTGATATTAGCAATGGTGCGTCGTCCCAGCAGGTATCAAGTATGAAACCTTGGTTGTCTTGTGTACTTTCTGGATCAAAGTGAATTTGAAAAATTTTCTTCGTTCCTTGCAGAGAAAGTAGTTCCGTTGGATACTCATAGGAATCTTGGTTAGGTATGCTCACCAATAATTCTTTGCAATCTTTTACCAGTGAATTTGCCTCATTACTGAAACATTTCATTGTTCCAGTGCCAGTGTCATCGGACAACATTACTTTGAAATAGTAGCTGTGTAAAAAATGTTAAAAAATCCATTAGAAACGATAGTGTTTCCTTATAAATAATGTATTATGCATTGTACGTTACCTGTAAAGCAAGTCATCTTTGGAGGCTGGCTGTTTACAGTGGGCACGCGGAAAGCGCTGTGAGATTTTAGTACCGCAGTCAAAACATTTGTTGAAGAACCACGGCCTTTTTGTATCAATTGCAGTAATTGTAGCACACACAGTAAACCGGACAGTCTGTGGCATAAAAATTGAAAATGTGCATCAGCTTTTGATTTTATCAGACTTATGTTACAGTTGTGGCTTACTTGGTGGTTTTGCGGGCTTTCTGCAGCTAAATCTGCCAGAGTGATGCGGTTTCTATACTTTTCTTCCTCTGGATCTGCACATCTTTGGTACTGGATGCTTAGTGTTGTTGGTGGGGCTATGAATTCTTCATATCTGCATCATTAAACGGTGTAAGTTAACCTTTTTTAAATAAAGAAAATGTAATATCAGTTTATTAGTTTATGTTTTTACACGCTGCGAATTTCACTGCACTCTGGTATGTTAGGATTGAAGTAATAATACGTTGCAGGTGTACTTGAAAGTTGCAATCCTGTATTAATTTAGATAGATGTTAAACGATAAAAGTAAATGGTTGAATAATAAGCATAAAAGCAAAGCGCGCAATGATAAATATTAATGAATAAGTTTACCTCCATAGTTTTTAACTAAGCATGAGCTTACTGCTATGATAACTGGCTTTTCTGCATTTTCATATTCTGCTTGCCTAAATGTGTGAGCATCTTGATTCCATAAAGTAAAGCGCACTGTGTGACCGCTGTTAGAGTTACAAAGAAGTTGTAAGAGTGAACATGAAATTAACTTGTTAAGCTTAAGCTGAAACACGTACTCTAAATTTTGAACACCAATGTCCCTCCAAACTGTTGAACCTTGCGTTGATTTTAGTGAATGCTGTATGCCGGTAACATGTTGCACGGATCCAACATAATCTGCAATTAGTAGCACAAAATTACACATCTGTTATTATTAGGCATTTTATATGTGCGTGTGTTATGCACCTGTTAGGAGGCCTTCTTTCTCATCTACTTTCAAATACAGGTCTCGGTAGTAGGTTAAGTTGAAATAATGCTCCGGGAAACCTGTGGCTGGTATGTCTTTAATATCTGTGTATGTTCCAAAAACCAATGAAAGTGAATGAGGAACAACTTGCATCCATGTTTTTGCAGGTTGAAAGCCAAAGCCGGTGATGATGTAGGTTTTGTTGATCTGAAGGAGTGCATCAAATTTTGCCTTTTCCCGTAAGTTCACAGTTCCTTGTATAGCTCCTCCCTGCAAATATAACAGCCATCTGTGAATGTATATGCTCTATTCATGTTTTTTAGACATTAGTAAAAACTGAATTGTGTATTTGTTTGGTGCAAAAAGTTAGATTGCGCATTTGGCTTTTAGAACAGTGGTTTATACCTGCCGGTCAATTAGCATGAAACAAACCGGTCTCCCTTGCTTATTTGTTGGTGTCCATTTTCGGTATACTTTGACACATATAGGTTTGCCAATATCCGATTCTTTTAGGTTGTTCAGGGCAATGTCATCTGGTTGCGTAACGATTGATTTGCCTTTAGACACTGACGATGCTATGGTTGTAGTGCTATGCTCCATTTGTCTGCATGTTAAGAGAAAAGATATTTATGATTAATGCGTATTAGTACATGTTTAATGGTAACAAAAAGATTGCAATGTAATGATGAATTTTTAAAATAAGCAAGCGAAGCAAGCATAGACTGCATAGAAATAATAGTAGATCATCTTGTATCACTGTTTTAGAGGTAATGATGCTATATCTTTTGTAACTGCCTAAACGTATATGTAGAAGGTAAATATAAGCGTAATGAACCTGTGCAAGGGTAACCATGTCTAAAAATTCTTTATAAACAACATTTTTTGTTATGTTCTTATCATTGCCCGGCAATTGTTTAATTAGCATTTTTAAACCTTGCGGAGATGTTGCCCTTGACAATGCAACATACAATTGACCATGGGCAAAGACAGGTTCGGGTAGGTACACGCCTATCTTATTTAACGATTGCCCTTGGCTTTTGTTGATTATCATTGCGTAACAGACTTTGACTGGGAACTGCTTCCTTTTAAACAGAAACGGTAGTTGTTCTTCTTTATTGATAAGCACAATACGCGGCAAGTAAACTCTTTCTCCCATTCTAGTACCGGTCACAATTTTTTCCTGAATAAGCCTTGTATACACCTGAGTCACAATCATCCGTGTACCATTACACAATCCGCCGCCTAGGTTAAGGTTTCTTAGTAGCATTATCGGTGCACCTATTTTAAGCGTAAGTTCATGGGGAGGCATTCCTGAAAAGGAAAGAGTGTTTTGGTATTCTTGAGGATAGAGTAGCTCTGTTGCACCTCCATCATTTGATTTTGGTATAGCCTCGTCAACACTTATGAAAGTATACGCATCTCCCTCTAACCTTTCTAGTATAGTAGAATTGATGCCATATGCGGTTTCGTTTCTCGGGCACACTATTGCTTTCCCTTGCAATGATGCTGCGTCTGGTGTCTGTAACGTTCGATCGTCATATATAAAATCTATCAGTTCCTGAACCACTGTGTCGCTGTCGGGAATGCTGTACCTATCTGGTACCTGGACCCATGATGAATTCTCGGGATCGGTTTCATCTGGCCGGCCAACGGTACCGTTCCCAACCTGAAGCAACCATTCGGAGAATGCTGCAATTTCTTCAGACTGCTGAGGTGTAAGGCCTGGCTGTTGAAGGCGCATGTTTTGTTTAAGCCTAATGATCTTGAAATACGGCCATAAGTACGACTGTGTTATGCATAAGGAAATAATTTGGTCGTTCGTAGCTTTCTTCTTGACAGGAAGTGTTAGTCTGAAATCACCGCTTAAA
Organism: Artemisia argyi; assembly: GCA_030686995.1. Lineage (NCBI taxonomy): Eukaryota > Viridiplantae > Streptophyta > Magnoliopsida > Asterales > Asteraceae > Artemisia > Artemisia argyi. Next base: position 18,775,509 of record CM060677.1, read on the forward strand.
ATAACAGATTTACCTCTAAATAGACTTGTCGGCGTATCTATTATATCTCTCAATGTGCGGTCAAGTGTTTCAAAGCATTTGCGATCGTTCATGGGAGCTTCGTCCCATATGATGAGATCAGTATGCCTAAGCAACTCCGCTACTTGAGTCTTTTTTTTTATACTGCACATTGACGCGTCAGTTAAATCTAACGGTATCTTGAATCTTGAATGAGCCATCTGTCCTGATGGGAGTAATAAGGCAGCAATACCCGAAGAAGCTACCGCCAAGATAATCTTCCCTTCTGACCTAAGTGTAGAAATTATAGCTCTCCAAACGTAAGTCTTTCCTGTACCTCCATGGCCATAAACAAATATGAGCTTCTGCTGTCTATGATTGACTGCATGTGTGACTTGCTCAAAGATTATTCATTGGTCAGCATTTAGATGGGCCACTAATCTTTCACTTTCACTCCTTAACAATTCACGATTATATGATCTTTCTTCCATCAGCGCCCTGTTGTTCAAGATTTGTAGTAAGTGAGGTGGTGGCAGATTAAATCCAAAATCTTTTACCGATTTTCCATAGGAAGAAAGGATTGCTTGTAGATCATACATAAGACCGTCTTTTAAGTCTTCAGTACTGACATGAAGATCTTGTATATGCAAGGCCTCCGAAAGTATTCGGGGAATGTCTTCTGACATGGAACTTGCGTGTGACTGCAGCAATGTGATCGGGCTGGAAACCTCACAAAATATAAGGATCTGACAAAATAGGTTACGCATGTAAGCTGGTGTTGTTGAGAACGATGCTTCTTGTAAAGCAATGTTCCATTCTTGATCACCACCCAACAGTCCCATGGCCTCACACGCGGCTCTATTTGTAGGGTAGACAACTTCGTTAACTGTACGGATGTGGCAGAACGACATTGAACCTTTTTTATGGCAGAGTAATAATCTTAAGTAGAACACGTCTCCAGAGTTAGGATGAACATATGTCAAACGGCCAATGGCTATCAAGTTAGCACGGCGCCTACGTTGCCAATACTTCCCATCTTTGTGCCATACATATTCTTGCGGAAAGGTTAAGTATGTTAGATGGCGCCCATTTGTATTGTAAAGGTTGTACCTAAACCATTCAGTGAGTGTCGTCCTTTTGTTATGGTCACTGTCCACAACCGCTTGCAATCGCTGCTGCCTTCTAAAATTTACCCATTGCATATTTTCAAGGTGAACTGCCAGTATTTGAACCAGCGGATCCCTGCTATGTATGCTGAATCCAAGAATTCTCCAGCATTCCTCATGCGGTCCAATGAATCTTGCATCTTGGAAATTTTTGATTTCATCAATGTGCAATGAACTGCGGCTTGTACTCGCTCCTGTACTTCCAAGCGTCCTTGTAATATGAGTTACTATGCGGTCGGTGCCTTTTGAAATATACTTAAAGAGGTATTTTATAAGCATCGACCACTCACAGTACTCAACATTGATATGTGCGTAGAATCGCATGAATAGAGACCGGTTATATGGCATAACATAACCGTTATCAAGGCTGATATTTTGCCTTATCGTGGTTATGCCTGAATCCCTTCTACGGTAGTGCACATATCCTTTCTTATCAATAAATGTCTCTGGACAAAAAGCTTTAGGAAAGTTCTTACTACACACGCCACTATCACGCATACACGGTGCTGATGTATTGACCAACCCACACGGGCCGTGCATCATAAACTCAGTGACAACCCTATAGCCTTCAGGATCGAGTGTCGGGTCTGGGAGTTCTGCAGAGACATATCTATCCACATCTGTGTGCGCTTGTACACGGTAGCTTGCTTTGATCCATAGGAGTAAATGACAATGCGGCAACCCTCTCTTCTGAAACTCGAATGTATATAAAACTGCAACAAAATAAATAGTCATTTAGGTATCTGGTAAGCGTATGAATTTGATAGAAAATATACAGATGCAGATGTTAGACGGTACCTGCTTCCACGTAGCCAAACGGCTTCGAATCGCGTAAGAAAGTAACTAAATCATGTATCTTTCTTTCAAAAACCCGATCAACAACATCAGGCCTATCTGCAACTGTCACATGCGGGAACTGCTCCATATATTCTTGGATCTCAGGCCAGTTCACATTGCACGTGAAAGTGATAACGAATGATGGGTTCCCGTGCACCCGGCATATAGCCAGAGCATCAAAATAATGGCTATACATATAGCGTGGGCCCCCTGTAAAAGATGAAGGCAGGATTGTCCTTGCACCGACATCTGAACCGTCTTGATCACCACGCGAGATAGCATCATGCAGACCTGCCATATAGTCATTCCGAATATCATCTTGATGTTCTCTTATAAAGTCAATCCTTGATTGCTCAATGCTGCAATAAGCTGTCACAACATACTGTTGAAAAAGGCGGCCACTTCTTGGGAGTAGTCGAAATTCATTAAAACGGTCGTGGAGCTCGTAAGCATAGTACATCTTCATTGTCATTTTTTTCAGAGGGTCGGACGTTGCACCTCTGGTCAATAACATGCGACCCAAATGGTAGCCATCTTGACCGAAGAAAAAAATCAATGGAAATTGCATTGACATATAAGATGCATTTAGCTTGCTCACTTGCTGCAGCACACCATCATGTTGTTCTACGACGACATCAAACTCAGTTTCCATGTCTGGCCCACCTTCAAAAACAATTTCACCAATAGAATCGCCTGAAGGCAATTCATGCTGCCTTGAACCAACAATACCAAACAAACGGACCTTGAATTCTGGAATATCAGCCTCCGCCATTTTATCCCTTGCAGTTCTAAATAACTGGACCAATTCATTGTGCTTGTCTAAAAGTTCAATTAAATTTTCCACAATATCTGGACGGAGACCCTTGCCAGATCTTTGAAAGTGCTGCAAACGGTTTGCAACCTCATTTTGCGTGTCATAGATATATAGCTGTAGGAATTGTGGCCGCTTATTAGGTGCTGGACAGAGGCTACCTATCCGATGGTAAAGTTGTCTGGAAATTTTAAAGACATAAGGACCGCGGCCCATGTTTATAGAGTTGTCTGTTTTAGCACCCAATGATGTCATCGCGAACATCTGATTGTATGCGCGAATATTTTCCATAAAATGGCGATTAGTAAATAGGTCTTTTATATATTGCGGGTATTCACACTGACCCTCTAGCCTAGCTTTTCCGGCATTGCAACATTTGTGATAATCAACACGGCTTCTAGTAGAAACAATTTTCTCGTCATACCAGAACTTTGCACCACAATGACGACAAATTTGATCACATGCGCCCATATGCATATATGTATCTGGAGGACCTGCATTAGAGAAAATATAGTTTTTTAACAACTGCCTGTTCAAAATAGACGCGTTTGATTTATTGTGCATATGAAACAGGACAACCGCAATAGGTAACACACCTTGTCTATTCCTTCTAGTTTTGTTGCGCATATGCGAGCCATTGTTTGATGAAGAACGCATCCTGACTGCAAGAGATAAAACAATAGGTGGTAAGTAAATGCAAAGGTATCCAAGTTCCCATGTTTTCTGTTATTTTTATCAATTCTTTTTTAAAGCAAAGAAACCTTGAGGCCGCCGGAACTGATTATCTGTGGCGACATTTACATTGCAGGGTTCTGGAAATGCAGCAGTGTTTTGAGGAACTTCATTAGATGAAGAGCCTTCAGTTTGGAGCGTGAAGGCACGCGTAACACATTCATGTATAATTCCACTGCAGCTGTCATCTAGCTCAAAACTGCCTTCGTTGCCTGTAACAAATATAAATGGATAAGCTTTTATCCCTCAAAACAATAGTTACAATATTTACTGAAACATAAAAAGAAAAGCAAATTACATAGTAATTCTGCATGGTTAAATTCTGCAGGCGATATAGGACGGGTCCATCCCGACGCCAACCGGTCTTCATCAGAAAGGTCATATGCTTTCTGCTTCCGTTTATCTTTAAAAGTTGTATGCTCATCTACCTTAGAACTGACCATTGATTGTCTTTGCTGCACATCAGGCGGACCAACATGTAGAATACTTTCAAAGGACTGACCCAACACCCCTGGAAAGGTATCACATTCTTCCCTGCTCTGAGTGTTTTCGCTTTGTATAGAACCACTGCCAGTCGAAAACTGGGTAGTAGCACCCTTACCCTTACACAGCCTCTTACTAACCGGATCTAAAGATACATCAACACCACCTGTACCACTTACCATAGGCTATGATTCTAAATCTAGAATAGCAGTTCCCTTTTCTCTAACAAAACCACAAAGGTTTATAGATTCTAAAGAAGGTACATAGCTAACCCTAGTATTGCCTTTCTTTTAGTCTTCATATTACACAAATCTAATTATATTAAAGTTCATACATATATAAGCTGCTAAAGACAGCAGAGAATGTAGGCAGCGCATAGAAGAATGGATTTATAAGCGTCATACATAGAGTATATATATATATATATATATATATATATATATATATATATATATATATATATATATATATATATATATATATATATATAGCAAATGCACACGGATCCAGCCATCACCAGGAATGCATGCATGGAAGGCACAAAAGTTCAAGACAAATAACAATAGAACCATGCATAAGTAACAAAAAAAATAGACAAACCTCTTTCAAGTGATCCTCAGAAATCTGCAGCTTGTATCTTCAGTTTTTTTCCAGTTTTTTTTTTTTTTTTTTTTTTTTTTTTTTTTTTTTTTTTTTTTTTTTGAAGATTTGAGATTTCCTTTGCCTGTAACTTTGAAACTGTGAGTATTTGTGGAGGATAGAAGCTTCTTTTAGTAATCTTGACACTCAAACACACGTACAACATTGTACTTATTGAAAAAACATCCACTCACAACTTGTGATTAGGTAAAAAATTTTAATGGATGTTGAAAAACCATCCACATAGAAGTTGTCATTAGGTAAAATTTTTGAAGATAAGGTCTTGGATGGATGACACGTCCAAAATGCAACTGTATTTGCAACATATACGTTTCTATTATTTAGATTTTATAAAGATTGCATGTACGTATACGGTCCAGTATACGGTATGACAAATACTGGACGAAAGTGGGCCAAATCTGGGCCTAAAACATGCAAGCATATGGGCTACCCAAACAGGCCAAAATTTGGTGGTAAAAATGAGTGTAAAACGACACCGTTTATGGTGGGATTTAATATAAACTTTAATTCTCCTATAACATAAACAAAATGACATGCGAAACCTGTTTATTTTCTTTACCATCTCAATCTATCATGTTAACACATGTCTTTAAATTGAGACATAATACACGAGCACATGTCATATTTTATTTTATGAATTAAAACAGTGATTAGAAAAATATAATATGAGGATACTATATATCAAGAGCAGTGCTAGAACCGTATAATTTTTTTCAACCCCCTTCCCCCAACCCCCCTCTCTCTCTCTCTCCCCTTCACATAATGACGTGGCATGCTATATTTAACTCAATTTTTTTGGTGGTAATTATTTGATAAATATCATATGATCATAGCATTTCTACTATTAGATCATACATCATTATAAATACACATTTTTATAATCTTTTGAATGAAATAGTGATAGCGCGTGGGAACTTTAGCACATCACAAAAGCTCATACAGATAAAACATGCCTAATACGAAAATAAGACAGAAACCTTAGTAAGTTAATGCCTGCTAAGCATCTACCAGGCAACGAAAATATGACGGTTGCCATCAATGACCATTACTATACTCCGAACACATCTAGACACCAGATAGGTGCAGAAGTAATGCGGCGAACATCTCGCTATGACACCATAACCGTGCCTCGTACGGAGATTCCTTTGTAACAAGATCCAAGGATACCCCTACACATATCATTCTTTCTCATCCATGGGGTGATCCCCACGTGGGTCTCCCCGAATCGTTGGATCTCATCCAACGGATCTAACTAAACCCTAAATGCATTCCTATAAATATACATGTATTTCATGAGAAGAGAAAAAGTTCATAGTGTCCATCTTCACTCACACTAAACCCTAATCTATGTGAGCGTTACTCGACTTTAAATAAACACTCTTATCTCGGGGTCTTTACCAAACAAGGAGATCTGAATATACAATTAATCTTACTTAAGATCATCAACTCATTTTAATCTTTGCTTTATGAACCATTGTAAACATGGCGCCCCATGGGACAATGACATAAACAAGCCATTAATTTCCATTTTTCGCATCTGGAAAAATTAAATTTTACCTCGTCACGACGTGAAAGAATATATTTCAACATTAAATGACAAGAAAACAAAACAAATAACAACCACCATCGGTAGCTGAGGCATCTAGTCCCATCAGCATGGTGGATATCACACACACGGATGAAGTCTGTAAGACCTTGTCTCAAAATGCCCACCAAATTATCTCACGACTGTCAATGATGGAAGTAGGTGGTCCCAGCATACTGTCATTCCAAGAATGTCCTCAGTCCGTTATCGTCAATGCAAGTAGGCACGCTCTTTCAAATTTGAATGATTATGCACGGTGACCAGGAAGGAGAGAGAAATATATTCATTGTGCTTGAGACAATTTGTCCTCCTAGGCAAAATAACCATTTAATGCTTCTGAAGTATGGAAAGACATTGTGACAAAGATAATTAATTGTGCAATAGCCTATCATCATACCACACAAGTAAAATATTGTATAATAACATAGTGTGTGTGTGTGTTTGGGGGGGGGGGGGGGCTACTTGATAGTGGATGAGAGCTTTTGCTCATCACAAAGGCCCGTACAGATAAAACACGCCCAATACCCCAATCATTTTATGCTTGGCAAAAATAAGTCCAGGCAACGACCATGTGACAGTTTTCATTAGTGACCGTTACTATACTACGAACACGTGCAGTCACCATATACGTGCATAGGTAATGCGGCGATCATCTCGCTAAGGCATCATAACCGTACCTTGTACGGAGATTCCTTTGTACCTGGAGCCAATGATACGCCTTCACATGTCATTCGTGTCTCATCCATGGGATGATATCCACGTTGGTTTCCTAGACCCGTTAGATCTCATCCAATGGATCTCACGAAACTCTAATTGCATCCCTATAAATATAAATGCTTTTCATGAGAAGAGATCAAGTTCATCTTCTCTATTTACACACACACACACACACACACACACACACACACACAAAACCCTAATCTATGTTAGCGTTACCGCGACTTTAGATAAACACTCTTTTCTCGATATTCTTACCAAATAAGAGAAACCAAACATACGATTAATTTCTCCTCATATCATTGACTCATGTCATTCCTTCTTTACAAACCATATGTAAACAAATAGTAATGTTACTCTCTTATTGGTTTAAATGATATCAAAGGCTTATATACAACCATCAAAAGATTACTATCCTTTTAGATCAGTGGTAATAAAGAAGAATAATCATCTTCCCTGTTATGTAATTGTTATGATACTTAAATTCCAACAATGGCATCATGAGCCGTTAATACTATGTAATTAATTACTGAACAAATAAAAATTGAATCCTTGATTGATTATTGCATGCAAAGGTTTTAAAATTTTTACTGTTCATCGACACTGTTCACGACACTGTTTGGCACTGTTCATGTTAATGTTCATCCGGGGAAAAAAATTTAGGTTTTGTAAAAATTATAGAAACCCTAGGTTGCATGCAATATTTTTATGAGGTTTAATCATGAATAATTGTTATGTGACATGGATTATATGTGTATCTTGGGATGTTATTATGTGATAATAATTGCTAATATGAATCCATGATGAAGACATGCATGTTTTATCATGGATCATTGGAGATTATGAGTTAATTGTTAAGTGTTATATGATTACATGCTAATTGGGCGAAAATAATTAATTAGGGTTTATTAGTAATTAAATTGTATGACATGTTAATTAACTAATAGATTAATTTATTATGAAATTAGGATAGACCTAATTTGTATTTATTATTTATCAACTATATATGTGTGTTATTGTGTATATTCATGGTAGGACTTACGCAACCAAATAGTTTGGTGTATGTGGTCCGTTGGTACCATTAGCTCAAAAACCAATGGGAGTCTTAGATAAATGTATACATATTAGTTGATTTATTTAGCATGTACATTGTTTTAGTTGTTTTATTTTTTATTATTACTTGTTTTTTGTTTATGTTTGTTAGACATGTTTGTAAACAAAAAGGTTAATTTTGAATAGAAAAATAATCCGGACTAATCAATTATGAAATTTGATTTGTTTTGAAGAGTTAAATTTTCAATTGTTTTATTGATTAATGTATTTTGTACCAATAGTGTGAACGGCAGACCTAGTTTTGACAAACTATAAGAGGGGTATAAGGTTGGTTTCGTATTAAATCGTGGCCTCAAAGAGACGCGTTTTTAATTGAAGTTGTGCGAACGTTTGTCTCTTCGCTCCTTTGTACGTCAGATTGGGCTTACGAAGTATGACTATTTTATGTACTAAATCACCTTAAGGGTGAGTTAGCTTTAATTCCATGTGCCACTTTGTGGTAATTATCTAAAACACTATGTCTTTGGACTTATGCAAAAGTACAATATAATGGACAATAATTAAAGGTAAATTATTTGATTGGTGAACCCAATACCTCAATCAAAACTTTGTTAATTTAGTCTTAAAGAATTGGTTAATAAAGTTATTTTTTTTTTAAACCTATGTTATGAAGTTGTATGCATTCTTCTTCATACATAATTTTTTGATTACATACATAAAAAACTAGTACCCTTTAATTTAAGTTGATGCCATCTAATTATAAGATACACTTGGAGTTGTAATTTAGCTTAAGTGAGACCTTGACTAGATTACAATGACAAGGTAAATTTCATGACTATGTGAGACCGTACATGAGAATTTGCAGTTTCTAAATTAGACGACTTAATTAAGTTGTTAGTGAGACCTAGGACTCAAGGCATAAGATGGATGAAACATGCTTACCTTGCAAATAGTTATTTGGCAAAAGTAAATCCCATAATGATCTAGGAATTGGAGATTGTTTGCCAATTATTGTTCGACAATTACCTTGTTGAATACTATCGTTACTAGCAGATCAACTAATGTAATGATGCTATGTCAATTAGGATCCTAGTTTTAAGAAAATACGATGGCTTATATGAATATTTACTAATGGGTATTTTATTTTCTTAAATATTGTATTATAAAAAATACTAAAATTGAATTTTGTAAATTCTTTTAAATGTATTAACGCAACATTAAACCGTAAACGTAGGATATTCTTTTATTGGTAAATTCATCTACACATGTAGTGGTTTTTAGCTAGAGTCAACTTTATTAAAAGAATAAACCGAGTCTCCTTTCATGAGAGAAGCGTGAAACTTAATCCTATTCCTTTTCATAAATGAGAAAGGTATGATAGGAAAATTAGAATTATCTAAATTCTGAATACATAACTCATAGCAAATTTTAATAGTTAAGATTATTGCACATTTTACGAGTTATTAAATTAGAAGCTAGACTAATTACCGGAAAATGGTAAAAGGCAAACTAGTATATTTTATCTAGTTGTTTTGTTTTGAACATTTAAAGGTACTACATACAATTGTTTGAATGGTAGACCTATTAAGGAAGAAATTGCATGCCCAATTTTTCAAGTTAATTGCATTGATTGATAGTCTATCATCTACATAGTAGAATACACTCTTTTAGTACCAAATTAATTGTTACGAATGGGTTTTCTCAAAGATGTAGGAAAGTGAATAACACATTATTTTCTTTTACTGGTTAATGAAACACTTACAATGTCATCAAATCCAGTGGGAGCATTGTGTTCTTATTACTGAATGAGTAATTATAGTAATGATCTCTAATTAATTTGTTATCATGTTAGTAATCTACATTATCTTTTGAATGTCTCAAGATAAGTACTTTCCAAGTATAGACACTAATATTTTCAAGGATAGTAATGTACGTTTCCATATTAATTAAGTAGCTCTATATCTACTAGTTATGCTAATATCAATGACACAATCATATTGTTTACATTAACAAACGCGTGTGGCGTTGTTTATCTGGTACATGATGTTGATCCATGCACAAGTGGGAGAAGTCTTTATTATGTGCAAGGTACAACACATAGGAATATGATTTAATGGATTCTCTTGACTGCAAGGTAAGAGACTAACATTCTAATATGACTAATACACATCTAATCCAAGAAACACTTGGTATTGCAATTTAGCTTAAGTGAGACCTTGATTAGATTTCAACAACATGGTGAATTTTCATGATTACATGAGACCGTACATAGATAATTTACTGTTTCTAAATTAGACATCTATTAGTACACGTGTCAATATGATAACAAGACAACTTCGACTCTAATATTTATGTATTCTTATAATGACATAAATAAATGAAGTAAATAAATTAACTATTGAAACCAAATGGTGGTGTTCACAAATACTTTAGTTATACATGTTTATATCTTCTTATAAACATGAAGTCTTTTAACTGTTACAAGACTTATAATAAAGCACGACGTTAACTTGTTATGTTTTAAACAAGAAGACATTGAATTGATCAATGATTTATAACGTATAGTGGGAATATATAACAGTTTATGTTTTTTTGAAATATGGACATGAAGTGACTTAGTGACCAAGTACTTATGTTATAAAGCATGCAATTGACTTGGGAATTCTATTATACCATTATGTTGACTTAGTTGGTTAGATAAGCCAAATGAAATATATTTATCTTAGATGTTGTTAGATTGTCTTACAATATTAATTCTAATGAAATACCAGATTATGGTATGTTCAGTTAGGAAAATCAAACTCTTGTTGTAGTGTTTGATTCAAGATAACTATATCTTCTTTTCTTCCAAAAGTTATTAAGGTTATAAAATTGAGTACGGATTGAATATACTCAAAATTAGACTCCTAGAAAATTAATAAGACACTATTGTATTATGAAATTTGATGAATCACATTAAATCTTAAATTGAAGTTCTGAATTTGTTAAACTACTTATGAGTAGGTTATTAACTAACTAATGTCAGAAACTATCAATATGTATTATCCCAAAAGGAGAACATTGTATTGTCGCTTTACTTGCTAAGTATTTATAGATAGTCTATATATTACTAAAGGCAAGTGGGAGCTTTTATCTTGAAAAGATAAAATTACAATATACATAATCTTCTAAAACACACTAGTGAAAATCATGATGAGGCTAAACATGTAAATGATAAACCTCAAGATGATAGAATTCTCATTCATAGATCCGCAAGGATATCTCAAATATCTGATTAATATGTTGAGGATTATATTATGATGAATTACAAAAATATTGAATTGGGTAAAATAACCATACTATGAATGTTATAGATGCTGATCATAAAGATAATCAAATTTTGAAAATTTGGTTTATCTTAATTCTTAATAGTTAGACTAGAGAATGAAGATGAGTTTCTTCAAAGATAAGGTAACCCTAGTGGTTTAAATCTTTGTGTAGAAATCATATGGACAATATTGTACACATATTTTAATGCATGTCTTATGACAAGATTATTAATCATACTTAAATAATTAACTATTATTGAAAATTCTTTCCTAAGCACATTAAATATGAAATTGATAATAATTGTCATACTCATTTTCATGAATATGAAATTTGACAATGGATTATAAAACTCTTTCTTGTATAATTACTTAAGCAAGAACGGTAAGTAATTAAAAGTGTTATGAATTTGTATAATCTTTGAAAGTGTACAAAATACAAGAATCCATGTATTGATAAATGCATGCATCTAGGAGATGAGTCTTTTGTTAAATATTAAATCCAAGCTTTGATTTATAATTTAAATAAGATAACTCCTAAGTATTCCTGAAAGCTAGTGGGAGTATTATGTTTACTTTCTTAAATCATATATGTTGTATAACATATAGGAAGTAACATTCTATATAAGTTAAACGTTAAGTCTTAACTTGGAATGAAACTTCACTTGAAAAATTTAGGAAATAAGACATACAACCTTGAAACAAAAGTTTATTTACTATTAAACATATGTGGTAAAAGAATCTAATATAACATGATATATCATTTAGAAAGTCTATATGGATATATATCTTTTGATAAGATAGAACATGAATGAAATCTAAGTTTTACTCTAGGATTTTTTCATGTATATCATGTTATTGTTGCATCATGCTTGAATGCAAGATGATTTGACAACCAATTGAAAGATATTAGATAACTTGTGTAATGAATATTCTAATAAAATATGTTTGGACTTAGAATAACGATCCTCAGCCTAGATTGCTCCTAGATTCTAAGTATGAACAATATGACAAATTGTTACATAATTTTTATAGCCGATAATAAATCTTGAAAGATTGGAAGGCATCAAACATTACACAATTGATATTAAATTTACGGGATTTTAAAAAGCATATTGTTGTTTATACAATGATGCTGATTTAATTGAGATGGCACTCAATACTAGTAATAGTAGGATTTCATCCTTGTTAATGGCCATGTGAACTAGTTGTGCTCTATTAAGAGCATAGTTGCATTATACATTAAAGAATCAGAATACTTTAAACTTTAAAATGTTTGAAAGTTTGATTGTCATAAATTGGTGGTTGAGGATGTCACACCCTTTACGAAATATTAATGTGGCAATATCAAGATAGTTGAATGCACACATACAAGAACTTCACTAATTGAATTCTTGAAATAAGTATTCTCAAAATTTTGATAGATCAAAGTTAGTTGAAATAATGCCTTGTCAACAAGTATGATTGTCATTATTTGAGGCATAATTGTCAATTGGTATGATTGTCATTACTTGAGGCATAATTCATTAACTAGAATTATAATGCATTAATCTATTTAGTATTTGGATAAGGGATGTTAAGCAATTATTATTCATAATGAATTGCAGTACTTGGTATGTTTGTTTTCATTGATTATAGATTGTATCCTATATTTGCATGTTTAAATCCGTGAATAATTTATGTTATTCTAAGTGGTCCGTTGTCAATAAATGATATAGGAATATCATTGAACTAAGACAATCTGAGTATTGGTAGAATATACTTGAAAGTATATTGATGCGTTGACATGCCAATTTCACATGATATTCAATGAATTGAATATAGGACTTATACCAACTACATGATTGTACTTTATGGATCTTGTCATCAAGTAAATCATGAAAATAGTTATCCTCAGACATCAGATACCAGAGAACTATTGATGAGGCAAAAAGTGTACCGCTTTTAAGGGGTCATTTAAGCCCGAATGCGAGATTATTTGATCAAATATTGCCCTAAATCGTTCCTTTTGTCATTTTAGGTACTTTTGAGGAGAAATCTGGAAAAGGAAGCATTTTGGACGTTTTTGGAGCATAAAAGTGAAGAAAACGGCAAAGTCTCAAAAATCCTTGCTGGGAACAGTACCTGACGACGTCAAGGGTTTATACATGACGGCGTCAAGAGTGGCAAAAGAGGTGGAAGTGGAAAATACACATGACGATCCAGAATGTTTTTAGGCTTATTGGCCTGACGGCGTCACCAAGGCCGTCAGGGTCCAAATGCACGTGACGGCCCAGAGCTCATTCCTACATGACGGCATCAGAATTGGATCTAGGCAATACGAATTTCATCAGGGCGGCGAGTTGACGGCGTCAAAGGTTAATACATGACGCCATCAGGATACATAGTCTATATATATATTTCCAATTTTTATTGTAATGTGTGGAACTTTGTGTGGGATATTAGGGCATAAACCCTATACGAATTTTACAGCTTTTTCAAGGGTTTCAACCCCTTGATTCTTCCATGTTCAATTGAAGATAAGTATTTATTCAAATCATTCAATATGTCTATGTGTTGTGTGATTATATCTTACGCTTGTCTTCTCTTTAACATGTTAGGCTAGGTTTTTATTATGTTTGCTTAGATGTAGTGAAACCTAGATGTTGATTATGGGTTGATTGTTTGTTTATAATTGTTACGGATGATTGTATTCGATGTTAGGCTTAAGAAAACTGGCAGACCTCCAGTGGTAACTTGCTTGAACGTCTTAAGAAACATGATCGGAGGTGTACTACGATTTTTGGTTGTATTTAATGCGTAAGAGAATTCTAATGATCCCATGTTAGGAGCTTATAACGGCTCGACATAGGAGTGAAGTAGGATCTTATAGAGTTAGGGAATATTATACACGGCCCTACGACTGGTATTAAGGAATATAACCAGTCATCCATGCAATTGTAACAAGCTAATCAACCTGTAAAAGATATCTAGGGAGTAACGAAATCTAAGTAAACAAAACTTTTCTCATTATTATTTCCACCACATTAGTAAAGTAGTTTAATTTTTATTTATTTTATTTTATTTTAATTGCATCTTTAGTTTATTGGGTTAGTTGGCTAGCAACTAATTCCGTCCACTCCTTCAAAACCTAAGATTTTACATGCTTTCATAAAATATAAAAAAATACAAAAAGAATCATCACTCACCTCTAGACCTAGTTTAGTAGGCTTTCTAATCCTAGCGACACTATTCCTGAGTTGAACGATCAATCCCCTGGTACTTGTCACTATACTATACTACAACGATCAGGTACACTACCTGGTGGGGGTTGTAAGCTTCTCAAGATCCCTTGAGAGGTAAAACCTGTTGCGAGGGTGCAATTCCCACGTAACAAGTTTTTGGCGCCGCAACCCCATGAATAATTATTGTCTAGGTTAGGATTTCTTTTTATTAGGTCTACTTGCTAGATTCCTTTCTAGTAAGATTTTTATTTTTATTTTTAGGTTTTCTTTAGTCTATCTTATTTCTTCGTTTCTTTTTTCATAACCTTTACCATCCGACATCATGGAAGGTGGTAATATCTTTGATCCCATCAACCCACCACAACAAAACCACCCACAAAACCCACCATTGGCAAACCAATCTCCTAGGCCCCGAACTTTAGGAGAGTATTCCCGTCCTAGCCACCAAGGTTATCGAAACACCATTGAGCTCACCCAAGGAGCCAATGTGTCCCCCTTGCGATCCGACACCATCCGGTTGGTGCAAAGCCGATGTGCATTCCATGGAATTCGTTCCGAAGATCCTAATCAACATCTCAAGGATTTCCTAAAAATCGTAGATTCCATAGACCTTGATGTTGCCACTAGAGAGTCGACCCGATTACGTCTATTCCAATTCTCTCTACGTGATCAAGCTAGTTAATGGCTTGAACGTTTACCCGCGGGATCCATAACCTCATGGGATGATCTTACTTCTCGTTTCCTTGCTCAATTTTTCCCACCGGGGAGAACTACCAAGCTTAGAAATGATATCTTGATGTTCCAACAACGTCAAGGTGAAACTATATATGAAGCATGGACTCGTTTCAAGGACTTACTCCAAAAAGTCCCTCATCATGGCATAGATCTTTGGCTCCAAGTCCAAATCTTCTATGACCATATCGATCTCTCCACAAGGCGAACCATTGACCAATCGTCCGGTGGCAAGCTACGTGATCTAAGTGCGGAAGAATCATGGGAACTCATATAAGATCTTGCTCTCTATGACAACGAAAGTTGGAATGATCCCCGTGATTTGAACAAAACGGTCAAGGCAATATCTTTGCCTTCGAACAATTCTAGCACTCCCGACCGTAGGATTATGGAACTTGAGGACCAAGTCAAGTTTCTCATAAAATCCTACGAAGCTCATAAGTCTTCAAGCCAAGTGAACAAAATCACTTCTTCATGTGAATTATGTAGTGGTCCCCATGACACTCGTGATTGCGTGGAACTCCCCGGACAAGCTTTTGCGGATTACGCATCCTCGCATACCGACGAAGCGGGAGACAAGTGGTACACTTTCAAACCCGAGCCAAACCCTTATGGTGATTCCTACAACCCTTCTTGGAAAAATCACCCAAACCTTAGGTGGAAACAAAACCAAAACATGCCCTAAAACAATTCTTCCAATCCACCTAATCGTTACCAACCAAACGGTCCACCCTCTAACCGTACTTTCAACAACAATCCTTCCAATAACTATGGTAGTACCAATAATCTTGAAGGATTGATGTCCACGTTTATGGCATCTCAAGAAGCTCGCATATCTAAGTTTGAAGCCGATTTCAAACAAAAGTAAAGCGAGATGACCACTAAAATCGACACATTGTTGAAAGTTCTCAATGACCGAGAAATGAGAGCACTCCCAAGCGACATGGTCAAGAACCCAAAACTAAACGTTAATGCCATATCATCGATTTCGTCACCTACTTCTTGTCCACAATACTATTCGGTCAAAGCAATGAGCACGTGTTTCAA
The DNA here is from genome assembly GCA_030686995.1 of Artemisia argyi. Classification (NCBI taxonomy): domain Eukaryota; kingdom Viridiplantae; phylum Streptophyta; class Magnoliopsida; order Asterales; family Asteraceae; genus Artemisia; species Artemisia argyi. The sequence goes on from CM060677.1 coordinate 18,791,858, forward strand.
GCAAACCCAAATTCTTCAAAAGGACCAATTGAATAAAACATCTGATATTAAACCGGTCAATAACATAGTTGAAACACCTCCTACCCAAGACCTTGACGATGAATTCAAGGAGCTCCACCTTGAACGCCCCGTCATTGATGTTTTAGCCCGTGCCCCCTACTATAGTGCCCTCCTAGAAAAATATGAGAAACTTAAATTGGGTAAATATGGGACCGCCTTCGTTCAAAACAAGTTGCCTAAGAAGCTTGATGATCCGGGTATATTTGTTTTGCCTTGTAAGATAGGAAAATCCGAAGCTTTCGACACACTAGCCGACTTAGGGTCAAGCCTCAACTTGATTCCCTTATCCCTTTTCACTACTCTTAAGCTAGGAAAGTTAGAGGAGACGGAAGTAATAATTGGTCTAGCGGATGGAAGTATTACCCACCCGGTCGGAATGATCAAGGATGTGGTAGTTCACATAGGAAGATTGACTATCTTGGCGGATTTTCACGTCCTAGATAAGGTTAGTGATACTACATGCCCATTGTTAGTAGGAAGAGGATTTTTAGCAACCGCTAGTGCCATGATAGATTGTAAGGAGTCTAAGATAGTGGTAGAAGATGGTGAAACTTGGTCGGTTTATGATGTTAAGAAGCATAGCTACGATTGTGAGGACGAACCGATACCACATTGGGTAGAGATGAATAGGAGAACATCTAGATATGGACCTTGGATAGAAAGGAACTTTATAGGACCTCAACGCCCATTCTATCTAGAAAAAGATTTCATCGATAAGACACATTCGGTGGAACAACTCAGAGCTAGAGATGAGGAACTAGACCCTTTTGAGGATCCCCTAGTCTTTAGGAAAATGATTGAGTTCTTAAGTGTAATGCCTATCAACCTAGAGATGAACAAGTGGAAAAGGGAAGGGGATAAGTGTAAGTGGAATTGGGACAAGCCACCTAAGGAAGGCGACGGATCATGGCATATGAAGATGATTTTATATGATCCGGATGGAGAAAAGTTTGAGAAGTCATACCGTACCAAGAAAACCGATAGGAAATTGAAACCTAAGTTTGATCCCAAAGATGTCCTCGACGAGGAGCTAACATATATAGGATAGCCCATGACCTTGAGTCTAGCTACAAGACTCGTAAATAAAGAAAAACGCTTCTTGCGAGGCTACCCATGTTTTGTGTGTCTTTATTTGTTTGATTTTTATTTGTTTGATGTTATTTGTTTCCGTATGCATGTCTTATTTTTATTGTTGGTAGATCATGTTTCAAATTAAATTGCGAAAATGGTTTATTTTGTTGTTTAACTTCGTCTTAACTTTATATAGAGGTATTTTGCAAAAGCTAAGTGTAAGGGGAAACTCCAAATTTGTTTATACGAACGAAAATGATCATGATTCGCCACAATATTAAACGAACATGTATATTAGTAATTGTTAGAGTCAAATGCTTGTATCGAGTCATAATGATGTTTTGCAGGATTTTCCAGGAAATAGGACATAAGTTTTTCCAGAAATATTCCGTAAACTTAACATAAAGATTTCTGCAGGTCACTTCTGACGGCGTCAGGGTTTAACATCTGACGGCGTCATGTGTAAAATTCTGGAAATTTTGCGGGTTTTGTTTTTCTAACAGAGTCTTAAGAGTTTTTGTTGATTCTTTAGTTTTATAAACTCCAGAAAATCTGCAAACATTCATTCCACAAGCATTATATCCCTTTAAATTCCTAGAAAGCAACATTAAGATATATATGCTATTTTTCTAGGATTTGTTTGTATATATAGATTGCCCCCAATTTTATGCGAGGTTGCCTTGATTGTTTTCTCAGGTTTAACAGGTTATATATGACAAGAAGATGATTTATATTTCTGGAGGGAAGCTTTGAACGTTCATTTTCTTGGAGGAAGATCTAACCTTGTTAATACACTATCCACATCGAACGAATCAGGGGAGTATTTGTTTTCATTTTTTTACCTATTTTACTTTTACATCCTTTAATTGAACATTGGGGACAATGTTCATCCTAAGTGTAAGGGGAGGGTAAATGATGATACCTTATAAGATACAATTGCACTTGAGTTTGTTTGTTCGATGGTAGGTGTGTAATAAAACTAAGAGAAATACTTGTTAGTGTAATTTTAGCGCCAAATTTAAAATTTTTTACAACATTTAGGAGTGAAACTTTAGCCTTAACAAGCGTCTCATGGATAGGAGTTGTATGACTAGCACAAAACTTTACCATTCAGAAAAATTTTCCACCCAAATATGTGAGGTTCGCCTTTAGATTTGATAGGAAAAGCATTTATTATTAGTGCTTATGAGTGTACCGGTAGCATTTAGATTCTAGAACTTGCGTTAGTGATGCATCCCGAGACCGCTAGTGAGACTACATTCGTGTAGTAGGATTTACTACATGATAAGAGGCATTAAGATCACCCTTGTGTTTAAACCCGTATCATAATTACTTGACTATTTAAGTCATATTACTTGACTAGTAAAGTCAATTAATTTTTCCCACACCTTAGCGTTGTACTCATTTTCATACACGATACCCCTAGTACACCCCTCCGAGCCTATCTTTTCGTTTCTAACTTTAAGCATCTTACTTAAAGGAAGAATTTGTTACAACCCACCCAAATGTGCAACCAAATCGCCTTAGCCTTCCTTGTATGCACTCATCTTTAGTGCATTATTGTTATTTGTTTAAACCCTTAGTTAATTATCTAATTGATTACATGGTTGCTAAGTCGAGTCATATCTTGTACATATTGTTTTGGGACGATTGGGACTCATGGGTAAAGTACTTGTGTTATGGAGTAATGGGAAAGAACATCAATTACTACCCCCATATGCGCATTAATCTTAAAAAGTACTCAAAGTGTTTTGATTATCTTGATTCGAGTCATTAGAGTAGTTTATTGTAAAGTATGTAAAAATTCGAGTGTAAGGGGAATGTACATTCCCTATGATGTATTATTTTGGATGGTAGGGTAAAAGTGTATGCAAAAAAAAAAATAAAAAAAAAAAATGGACTACCAACCCGTTTCATTCTATGTTTGTTTTATGTTTTTGTTATTTTTTATTTATTAGCTTAAGTTGAGTCGAGTCTTGGCTTAGCAACGCCATATTGTACATGTAATTAACCAAGATGATTAACTCGCCACCAGTAAATATTGCCTTTATCCAACAAAACCGTGTTTTCCATATCCCTACACCTAACGTTATAACCCTTTAAAAGACCTCTTTGATAGTTTATCCTAGGTGCTTACGCCAAGTGGTGGAGGTTTGATCCTTTCCCAAGCCTATTGTAATCTATTTGCTATGACAGGTAGTGAGAGATGTTTTCCATTTCCATATTGTGATATATACTTTATTACACCCGAGAGATGTTAGTATCTAAATATTATTTGTGAGATGCTAGTGTATGACCTCCGTGCTTGTTTTTGGTTTTTCGTTGAACGATTATTTGTTGTAATTACTTTTATATTAGTGTTAAATGACCCCTAACTTGTATTTTGATTAGAATAATAGCGCATTTGCTTGAGGACAAGCAAATCTCAAGTGTAAGGGTATTTGATGAGGCGAAAAGTGTACCGCTTTTAAGGGGTCATTTAAGCCCGAATTTGAGATTATTTGATCAAATATTGCCCTAAATCGTTCCTTTTGTTATTTTAGGTACTTTTGAGGAGAAATCTAGAAAAGGAAGCATTTTGGAGCATAAAAGTGAAGAAAACGGCAAAGTCTAAAAAATCCTTGCTGGGAACAGTACCTGACGACGTCAAGGGTTTATACATGACGGCGTCAAGAGTGGCAAAAGAGGTGGAAGTAGAAAATACACGTGACGATCCAGAATGTTTTTAGGCTTATTGGCCTGACGGCGTCACCAAGGCCGTCAGGGTCCAAATACACGTGACGGCCCATAGCTCATTCTTACATGACGGCGTCAGAAGTGGATCTAGGCAATACGAATTTCATCATGGCGGCGAGTTGACGGCGTCAGAGGTTAATACATGACGCTGTCAGGATGCATAGTCTATATATATTTTTCCAATTTTTCATTGTAATGTGTGGAACTTTATGTGGGATATTAGGGCATAAACCCTAGACGAATTTTACAGCTTTTTCAAGGGTTTCAACCCCTTGATTCTTCCATGTTCAATTGAAGATAAGTACTTATTCAAATCATTCAATATGTCAATGTGTTGCGTGATTATATCTTACGCTTGTCTTCTCTTTAACATGTTAGGCTAGGTTTTTATTGTGTTTGCTTAGATGTAGTGAAACCTAGATGTTGATTATGGGTTGATTGTTTGTTTATAATTGTTACGGATGATTGTATTCGATGTTAGGCTTAAGAAAACTGGCAGACCTCCATTGGTAACTTGCTTGAACGTCTTAAGAAACATGATCGGAGGTGTACGACGATTTTTAGTTGTATTTAATGCGTAAGAGAATTCTAATGATCCCATGTTAGGAGCTTCTAACGGCTCGACATAGGAGTGAAGTAGGATCTTATAGAGTTAGGGAATATTGTACACGGCCCTACGACTGGTATTAAGGAATATAACCAGTCATCCATGCAATTGTCACAAGCTAATCAACCTGTAAAAGGTATCTAGGGAGTAATGAAATCTAAGTAAACACAACTTTTCTCATTATTGTTTCCACCACATTAGTAAATTAGTTTAATTTTCATTTCTTTTATTTTATTTTAATTGCATCTTTAGTTTATTGGGTTAGTTGGCTAGCAACTAATTCCGCCCACTCCTTCAAAACCCGAGATTTTACTTGCTTTCATAAAATATAAAAAAATACACAAAGAATCATCCCTCACCTCTAGACCTAGTTTAGTAGGCTTTCTAATCTTAGCGACACTATTCCTGAGTTGAACGATCAATCCCCCGGTACTTGTCACTATACTATACTACAACGATCAGGTACACTGCCTGGTGGGGGTTGTAAGCTTCTCAAGATCCCTTGAGAGGTAAAACCTGTTGCGAGGGTGCAATTCCCACGTATCAACTCTCATGGATGTTGTGCATTTCTGTGAAGCAATTTACCGCTATACGTAACTGGTAGCTACAAGGATTGTTTCCAGAAGTGTTGCAAAGTTCATGGGTTTTGCTTGTAGTCAAGATAGAATTTGTTCCTTCAAATTCATTTTGAAGTTTAATATCACTGGGCCCCTCATAGGGTTGACAAGATGTTTGCATGGCCATACCCAAGATCTATTTGGAGTTCAGAAGATTTGGTAATCTTGATCAATCATAAACAACGAGAAACATAATAGTTAAATAAAAGAATGACTAAGATCCATATCCTTATTTAACGTGGTACTAGAAACAAAAGGATAAGTATGAAGATGAATCATCAAAAGGTTCTTCCAGGAGACCATACTCGAGTTGTACCGGGGGCATTAGCATGTTACTAAACGCTAACCAATATCATTACACTATAGATATGTCCAAGTGGGAGTTGTTAGTTTTGTGCACATATTTAATAGTGTATGACGGGATTCGAACTCGAGACTACGGGATTGCACACTTTACGTATGAGACTGAGAGACTCGATGTTTAAATAATTAATATAAAATGTTATATTTAAATATTTAATTCACGATAAATGACTAACGAGCATTAAGTAATTATCTGAATTGACTATCAGTCGTTAAATGTCAACGAGATACGAAGAAAATGAAACATGACAAGAGAAGGTTCTAGAAATCCTCTCTTGGGCTTATTTATGGCCTAACAATGAAATCCCACATCGGAAACCATTGAAACTTGATCTCAACCCTAAGGGTATAAATACATCCCTATGTATTCATCCCTTGGTACACTTGATTTCAATAGAAGGCCAAACTTCTTCTTTTCTCCTCTCTTGTTCATAGGTCGACGAGTGAAGCCCCACGTAAAGGGATTTGCGAGTAACCTTGAACATTACAAAATGTTTGGTAAATCTATTGTGATCAAGAACTAGCATTCACATCGAATCGGTAATAGTACGTGTGTACAGGAACGTTGTACAAACACATTATTGTTTGTGTCTTGGAGGTGTTCGATTTATGTGTTATATCGACACATACAAACCCTAATTTATTAGGGTTCTTGATCTTGATTTATTGATTTCTTGTTTCGCTAGGAATCACAAAGGTACATATCTCTTTTATGTTTTAGTTAATTAATTACGAGTATTTGATCTTTATGCTTCCGTTGTGTGTTCTTGATGTTCATATGTTTAATTATGTAATTATTATGATACTTAAATTCCAATAGCATCTTCAAATTAGGGACACCAAACACGATGAGTCCTTATCCAAAAAATAGAGAAGTCGGTCTTGGGGAAGACCGAGTTGTGAAAGAAAAAAATGGATTGTGTGTGTCAGTGTGTGATGTTGGTTTTTGTAGGGTATATTTTTGTTTAAGTGAGGTGTGTTTGAGTTGGGAAGTTTGTTGTTTTATGACATTATGTTGATGATGTTGATGGTGATGTTGGTGGTGTTGAAAAGCTGATGCAATGGTGAGTTGACGGTGATAATTAATATTGACTACTATTACAGCTAGCTTTAGTTACTAGTTAGTAGCCGGTAATTCAAAAAGATCTGTGGTATCTCTTTCATTTGTTTTACTGTATTTATTTAGTTAGTCTTCTTTTATCTAGCCCATAAATCTTACATATTTTATGGTCAAGATTCAAGCTACATGTCGTCTATCACTTGCAGGAGCACTGGGTATCATGTGATCAGATAACACGTATTGGTATGTCACCTCAGCTTCACATTATACCCCTCCCAATAACACAGCAATCACTCAAACACCCTCCTTCATAATACACCACTAACATATTATTGGGTCTCACAAAATACCTCACTAAAAATACCCACACACTCACAATAAAACAAAAAAATAAATAAAAGAAAAGAAAAAAAAGGTCACTTTTTGGTTATTGGCATGAGCAAGTGGAGTGGCTAAAAAACATTTGGCTCACGAATCGCACTTTGCTCGGTACCACCGATGGCACGTTATTGGTATTCATGGGACGAATGGTGTGTTTTTAGAGCACGACACCGAGTGCTTAAGAGAAAGTTAAATTATCATCCGTAATACACTTTGAATCATTTTAATTCATTTTTAGTATAATCATACCAGTGTATGGTTTATACCTATCATTATCAATGCTGGGTTTCGGATTAACCAACAAAATATTTTCTGTAAGTATGTGTTACTGTAATATATATTATGTTTCTTATTTACCAAAAACATATTTTCTGTATGTGTTATTGTACTATGTCCCTCTTGTACTAAGGTTTTGGGTTATGGTACACGGAGGTTACTAAAGTTTCACCAAAATTTGCCCTAAGGAAATAAAGTTTCCTTTTCTGCTTTTAGGTTACTAATGTTAATGTTACCGGGTCTTTATGTTACCGATATTTTGCAACTCACGTTAGCCAATTACAGTCCTACGTGGCTGAGCTTTATTTTTTTAATCAGAAAACAATTTAATATAATACCAGGTCAATCCCAAAGATAATATCATAATCTTAAAACCCTAAACGCATCTTCTCCCACCCCCAAAACCAATCAACCATAACATCATCTTGTTTTTTCAAATTGACTTCGAATCAGTGTTGTCATCTTCTCAACAAGGTAAAATCAACACCTTATTTTATCCTTTTAATTGTTTAGTAACTCCAATTAAGGTCTAATAAAATTAGGGTTTCATATAACAAATTAGGGTTTTCTCAAATTAACACTTTTTATTGAATTTTCTTGTTACAGATGGCAGCTTCATCATCATCTTCCTCGTTTCTCATAAAATTTCATCATGGTGGTGTCTTTGTAAGGAATTCTAATCTTGTTTATGACTTCGATATTTTGACTGAAATTCCAAATGTGAATGTGCTTGATTTGGGATTTGTTGGTTTGGTTAAGCTGTTAGTAAGTCAATGTACTTCATGTGACATCAAACAGATATTTTATTGTATTCCAGGACTTGACTTAGATTTAGGTTTGAAAACCTTAAAAAAATGAAGGTGAATTAGCTCAGTGTGTTGAATTAGGTGCAAAAAATGATAATGTCATACATATTTATGTGTCTCACTCTGTGTTTGATTTACATGATGCTACTTCCACTAGTCAAGATAAAAATGTAGAACAATATGATGATAGTGATAGTGACTTAGAGGGTGATTATAATGTATTTGAGTATGATAGTTCTGATGAGAGTGACACTGCATCAGTTGATCATTTATCTGATGGTGAAGAGGAAGTTTATGATACTAAGAAGAGCAAAGCAGAGCGTGGACCTAAACCTAGAAGTAAAAAAATGTTTGATGCTAACTTTTTGAGTAGGTTATACAATGGCTTACCTAAGGATGAGTATGATGAGGAAGATGAGGTAGCTGCCACTGAAAAGACTTCAGAGGATACTGATAAGTTAGGTGATCACTGCCCAGTACATGATCCTCATATCAAATGGAAGTTAATTAAACCTCATTTAGGTGAAAAGTTTGAGTCACCAGATCAGCTTAAAAGAGCATTGACATATTATGCTTTAGCTAATGGGTATAAGTTATATTATCAAGTGAACAATACTAAGAGACTTCTGGCTAAGTGTAGTAAGGATGATGTTGATAGGAAGTGTCCATTTAGAATGTGGGCATCTTGGATGCAAAATGAGAGAACTTTTCAAATAAAGACATTGAATGATGAGCACTCCTGTTCTAGGACTTATGCATATGGGACCTTAATCACAAGTAACTGGATTGCTAGAAACTATGCAAAAAAGATAATGGTTAATCCTTGTATCAAAGTTAAGGAACTTATTGAAATGATTCTAAAGAAATATAAATGCAAGGTGAGTATCAGTCAAGCTAGGAGGGGAAAGAAGAAAGCTTTAAACCAGTATGAGAATTGTTTGGAGGATCATTATGAGATGTTATGGTCATATGCTAGGGAGATACTTGATTCTAATCCAGGTTCTACTTGTTTGATGAGTGTGGATGCTATGCCTGATGGTAAGAACTATTTCAGTAGGTTTTATGTTTGCTTTAAGGGTTTGAAAGAAGGTTTATTGGAAGGATGTAGGAGGGTTATAGGTCTTGATGGTTGCTTTTTGAAAACCATATGCAAAGGAGAATTGTTGTCTGCAGTAGGAAGAGATGGGAATAATCAGATTTATCCAATTGCATGGGCAGTGGTTAGTGTTGAGAATAAGGACAATTGGAGCTGGTTTATGCAGTGTTTGATGCATGATCTTGGATTAGTAGCTGGTCAAGGATTGACTATCATTTCTGATCAACATAAGGTACATATTCATAATTGGACTCTTAAGAATTGTACTATCTATTCTGTCTCACATGTTCATTACTTGAATTGAATGTTTGAAGGGTCTTGTTGAAGCTGCCAAAGAAGTGATGCCTTTTGCTGAACATAGACAGTGTGCAAGACACATCTATGCTAACTTCAGGAAGAAATACACTGGGCTTGAATACAGGACCTTATTTTGGAAAGCAGCAAAGGCCACATACCCCACAAGGTTTGAGAAGGTCATGCAACAAATTCAAGCCTGTAAGGATGCACACAAATACTTAATGGACATGCATCCTGAGACTTGGAGTAGAGCTTACTTCAACACTGATAGGGCTTGTGATGCTGTAGAGAATGGGATATCTAAATGTTTTAATGCTCTGATAGTGGATTCAAGAAGAAAACCTGTGATTAACATGTTAGAAGACATCAGGGTTTTCTGTATGGAAAGAATGCAAAAGATGAGGGAGAAACATGAAAAATGGACTGATACTTACTGTACAAACATCAAAAAGAAGCTTGAAGGACCACTCACACCACCTCATGTTAGAAGATCTGAAAGGATCAAGAATATCCTGTTCAACAAGCCACTACCACCTGGTCCTGGATTGGAGCCAAGTGATGCTATTTCAGTTGAATAGTTGTTAGATATGAATTATATTGGCAAGCCACATGTTAGGCACTTTTGTACATCTGCCAATTTACTTAAGTGATAAAACTATGGTATGTAATATGATACTTGGTAGAACTGACTCAGGATGCTTATTGATTACTTTGCATAACTGATTTAGAATGGCTTGCCAAATGTGTGGAAATTTTGTACATCTGCCATCTATCAGTTATTTTGTGTAATCACTTGAACTATTTATGACTAGTAATGGATGAATATGATCCAGGTTATGGTATTACAACTTGTGTGATTTTCTGTTAGTTTATGTTACATGTACAGGTTATAAAAATGTAGAGAATGCAGTAAATAACAACATAACATCATACCAAAACAACATTTTCATTACTTTGCCAAACCCATAAGTTGAAACCAACATTACATCATACCATAAGTTGACACCTACATTACAGCATACCACAAAACAAAAGAACCTTACACCATGTTCATCATACCACAACCTACCAAACTAACATCTAAACCAAAAGCACATAAACCTAACCTGCCATAACTACCAAAAGCAACACAATGACCAACATAACTAGCTTATAAACCTAATGACCAACATGATAACAATCAACACAATCAAAATTCGATTGTAGAAAGTAGATCGAGCCACTTGATTGTTAGCTTGAGCAATCTGTTGTTGAGCATTAATCACATTTACATGCATCTCATACATTCTTGCTTGATACCAACAATTTGGTAAAGGAGCATCAATCCATTGAAAGAAATTGCAATTTGTTGTCGGATCCAAGTAATTGGGGTATCCAAGAAACCTTCTTGCGGGGTTATGTTGAGTCCAAGATGTTCGAAGCCTAGCAACTTCACCATAGCCACAAAGCACATTCATTGTGGAAGATTTAGTTTTGTCAAACCCTAAGTGTGATTTGCGTGGATTATGAGTGGAATGGATAATAAAAATTAGGGTTATAAACTTAGTGGGTGAAGGGGGTAGGTTTAATAGTTAATAAACTTAGTGGAAAGCCTAGGTGGAGAGATTTGCTGAGGTAGATTCCAGCTTGGCATGGGTGAAGGGTAAACAACCGGTATCCCTTCCACAAAATGATCCTATTGTCACAAGTTTATAAGTATGATGACCAAATTAATAAACCCGTTTACATTAGTAACTTAAAAGCACAAAATGAAACTTTGTTTGTGAAACTTTAGTGACCTCTGTGTACCATAACCCTAAGGTTTTTAGCATTCCTTGTAAGACTAAAGGAGTATAGGAAGTGAAAATCAATAGTTAGGTGCGCGGAAGGTGCTGTAGAATATGGAATCAATCCGGGCGCGGTTTTTTAATGGCATGGAGATAAATTCGAGAAAATCAAGTTGGGTCAGATGGAGAAATGTGATGGCTTCTAAGGATACAGGAGGTCTTGGGGTTTCGAGTTTATTCACGCTTAACAGGGCCCTTTTGTTCATATGGGTGTGGCAGTTTATAACCGAAAAGAATTCGTTATGGGCTAGGGTCATAAAAGCTTTGCATGGTGAAAGTGGAAAAATTGGTATGAAAGCTAAATTGAGCTACCCGTCTATATGGATTAGTATAATTCAGCAAATTGAGTCATTGAAGTTGTATGGTATTGATCTTCTCAGATATATTACTCTGATATTGGGTAATGGGATGAATACATCATTTTGGGAAACTAAGTGGTGTGGTGATGTTGCTTTTAAAGATTTGGCCCCTAGAATTTATGCTTTGGAAACGATGAAAGGGATTGAGGTTGCGTTGAAAATGTCTCATGGAGGGTTGGAGTTTTCTCTTCGTCGAAATCCTAGGGGTGGAATAGAGCAGGTTCAGTTGGAGTTGCTAAAGGAAAAGACAGATGGTTGTATTCTAAGGAATTCGAAAGATAGATGGTCGTGGTCCTTTGATGGATCGGGTGAGTTCTCGGTATCCTCGGTTAGGAAACTTATCGACGAAACTTTACTTCCGAATGGTAATTCAAAGAAAAGATGGATAAAGGTGGTTCCAATCAAGATTAATGTTCATGCTTGGAAAGTTAAAAACGATTGTCTTCCTACCAGATTCAATATTTCTCGTAGAGGTATGGAGATTGAGTCTATATTATGTCCTATGTGTGAGAGGACGGTTGAATCATCTAGGCATTTATTCTTCTCTTGCCAAATAGTTAGTGAGATTATGCATAAGATCACTCGATGGTAGGATATGGAGTACAAGGAGCTTAATTCTTATGATGATTGGTTGGATTGGTTGTTGTCTATTCGGCTCCCGATGAAGCAAAAACAGGCGTTCAAAGGTGTATGCTACATTGTGTGGTGGTACATATGGAATTGGCGCAACCGAACGATTTTCGGTCAAGAGATTCTTCCAAAGGCAATTATGTTTGATGAAGTTGTTTCTCGTTCTTTCTTTTGGATTCGGTTTAGAAGCAAAGCTAGTTTTAGTTGTATTGAGTGGCTTAAAAACCATAATCTTATTTCGTTGTAAACTTCTAGCGCCTTGCTAGTTTTTTCTATAATAAATTTGCCGTTAAAAAAAAAAGTTAGGTGCGCGGTGTTTTCTAAGAATATTAAAAGCTTTAGCGAATATCGTAGTTTGTGTTTATGTGGTTGCATTTTAAATGCAAGAATTTAATTGCCATCAAGACATTCCCTCCTCGAAGAACCCATTTTATTCATATATTTTACTATAATTTTTTGGTAATAAAAAGATCTAATATAACCAGCCAAAAAAATGATGAATACCGAAGTATACACAATATGCAACGTACGATAAAATATAAGCAACATATTGGGTACAATATCATAAAAAAAAAACATGAGATTTATGAATCAAATATATAAAGATTGAAGCACAAAACATGCATTTTACAAACCGTCTCACGTATATATAAAAGAGTAGACTATCATAATTCCAATTTTGATTTGCACAAAACATCTTATGCTATATTGCTATAAATGGTTGTACATGCAGTTTATATGCTACTGTAATTGATTTGTTTGAATCATGTTGTGTGCAAATAAAAAATATAGTGTGCAAATCAAATTTCAAATTATATGACCGACTTATTAACAGTTAACACTAACTAATTTCATTATTAAAAGTTAGGTAAATTACCTAAAGAAAAAACATATATATATTGGAGATACGAAAATTGAAGTTCAGAAAAATAAACAACTTTCTTCTACCTTTAATTCCAATAAACGAAATGTTACAGCCTCAGACAAAAGAATAAGATTGTAGCTATAATATCGATATGGATTATAAGCAAGTCTAGGATGTAATCATGCATAAAAAAACAAACAAAATATACATTGCACTTTATTCGGTATAAAAGGTCATTAAATATGAAACTTAAGTGATAATATACTTTTAATACTGTATAAGTTTCTAAAATTCAAAAGATAAACTAATTTTAACAGATATCTTACCACATGAATGCTTTTTTAGTATAGAGATGCATTTGAATGAAGATTAGAACAATTGAATAAATGACATATATATGCTTGATCAGCATATCATCGTGGTAGATATCAGAAGCAACATGCACGTGATATTGGCACGGCTCAATCAAAAAGCAACATTCAACACACTATTTGAACATCGGTTTCTTATTGAACCGAACCAATATCTCGTTCAACTGCTTCACCACAACTCAAAAACACCAAGAGCATAAAAAAAACATATTGGGTCACCTAGTAAAACTCCAAATAAATAAGCATGAGAATAACAAGAGGGTGGTGGTAGCATTGAAGGATTGATATTAATGATTTCAACTACCCAAACAATAGAATTAAGAAAAAGAAGAGGGAAGTTGGAATCTGAATTAAATGAATGTGCAGAATTTTCGAAAATATGTCACGAGACAATTCTTACACATTTATTAGAGGTGGGTAGTATGGTCACGCCAGAGGATGTTTTCCCATATTTTTAACCTAAGGTTTTATTGCATCGCAATAAATATATGGATGGGACAAAACTCATTTTCAGATATTCGGAATCAAATTTAATTTGAACCTAAGGCTATAGTATTTGGTTCAGTTATTGGTATGAGTACGGCTCTTTTCAAGTTTGGTTTTTAATGGTTCATTCGTTATTATAGATCTTAACTCAAACCGAATCACATGCATAACCGGTTATGCTTTTCCTAGTTTTAATTGTTTTGGTTCTTGTTCGTTCTGCTTTAAACCTAATCAAGAGTATTTTCTTTAAAGGCTGAAAAGCCTAATCAAGAGTATTCACGATGAGAGATACAAGTATAGGTTATAAACTCATGAAAGAGTTACTGTATTTTTTGTTTGAAACATAATGAGTTTTTGTTTAGTATTGTTGTACAATGAATGATCTTTAAAATCTTAAATACAAAAATAAATTTGATGCATATTCAGGATTTAATGAATGTGTTAGAAAAACTAGAAATAATTTGTACAAGATAAAAATAATGCAAAAATAATTTATAAATTGATGATTGACGAATTTATAAAGCCATGAGACATAAGAACCCTATAAACTTTTTTTGTCATATCAAGTGCTTCACTATCAAGTTAATGGATCAATTTCAAGTTTGAGTTTGTTCCTTTTTAATTGGTTACAAAGATTAACATAAGTTAACTGTTGGAAAATTTAGTGCACTTGTGGGATTAGTTCACACCTGGTAATGGGCTTGGAGGTACGGAGTGTACACCCATCAGGTCCCTGAACACCCTGACTCATATAGTGGTTGTGCAGGATACTGCTGATAGCTGGTTCCTGCTGATGGTTCATACTGAGTACTGGTTCCTGCTACCAGTGTCAGGATCCTGCTACCAGTGTCAGGATCCTGCTGATGAGCAGAGTTTCTGCTGATAGAGTGTTATATGTAACTGATCTGACCTATTCAAATGACAGTTACATCTGCACTCATGACCACGTTTAATTGGTCATGTAACCACTAATACATATTATTATGGAGGCAAATTAAGTGGGATTAATGGGCCGTTAATCACTCTTAATTCCATTGACTAGGGTTGAGTAATCTTGCCTATATATAGGAAAATCAAATCATGCATGAGGAGTAAACAGAAAACACATAACACTTAAACGCAAAGGGTTATTGATTTGTGCCTAAATCAGTAACAAACATTTGGTCTTATCACAAGTAGATATTCGTGATACCCAGGCATTAGGGTCGAATAGTTTACTTTGGAAAGTGATTACACGATTTCAAGTGATATCCGGTAACCTTAATTGGTACGTAGTTAGGCTATTGATTATCTTCACCCTGTTCTGGGCTCATAACCACCAACAATCAAAGTAAACTATTTGTGATAATCAATGGCTGCTGCTATGAGGCATATGGCTGCTAACTTTTCCAAATTGGAAAAGTTTGAAGGTGTTGATTTCAGAAGATGGCAAAAGAAGATGCACTTCTTGCTGTCAAGCATGAATGTGGTGTATGTTCTTAGCACTGCTATTCCTGAAGATCATGGGGATGATGCTACTGTGGAACAGATAAGGAAAAGAAGCAAATGGGAGAATGATGACTATGTATGCAGAGGTTTAATCCTAAATGGTATGTCTGATTCTCTCTTTGACATTTATCAGAATGTTGAATCTTCTAAAGAACTGTGGGATTCCTTGGATGCCAAATATATGGCTGAGGATGCTTCAAGTAAGAAGTTTCTTGTAAGTAATTTCACAAATTACAAAATGACTGATTCAAGACCAGTCATGGAACAATACAATGAACTTCTTGAAATACTTGGAAGGTTTACACAACACAATATGAACATGGATGAGGCTATTTCAATCTCTTGTATCATTGACAAATTACCTCCTTCTTGGAAAGATTTCAAGCATACCTTGAAACATAAGAAGGAAGAACTGACACTTGTTCAGTTGGGTAGTCATTTGCGTATTGAGGAATCCCTCAGGGCGCAAGATAATGGCAAGCCAAAGAGTAGCAATGCTACTGGTGCATCTGTTGTCAATATGATGGAACATAACAATTCTACCATGTACAATGACAATAAAGGCAAACGTAAACATCATGATAACACAAGGGCTGATCCTAACAAGAAGGCAACACCTACTTGTTGGAAATGTGGCAAATCTGGTCACATTAAAAGGGATTGCAAAGGTGTTAAGGTTGGTGGTAAAACCAATGGTTCAGGCATTAGTAGTTTAGGGAGTGGTGGTTCTGCCAACTCACTGAAAGGTCAGAATATGTTTAATGAAGCTCTTCAAGTTTATTATGTTACATATGTATCTAAATCTAACTATGTGCAGGATGATGATGTTGCGTGGTGGGTTGACTCTGGAGCAACTATTCATGTGTGCAAAGATAGAAGATGGTTCAAGACTTACGAGTCACTGAATGATGGTTCTATTCTTCACATGGGAAATGAGTCAACAGCCTTGGTGCATGGTCGTGGTTGTGTAGATCTTAATTTTAGTTCTGGAAAGATTGTAACTTTGTTTAATGTTATTCATGTTCCTGATATAAGGAAGAACTTGGTTTCAAGTAGTGTTTTGAATAATCATGGATATAAACAAGTTATTGAATCTGATAAATTTATTTTGTCCAAACATGGTGTGTTTATTGGTTTTGGCTATTTGTGTAATCAAATGTTCAGGCTTAACATTGTCACTGACATTGGTAATTCAACTTTTATGTCAACCTCTAAACTGAATGACTCTACCCTGCGGCATGCTAGACTTGGCCATGTACATTTTAAAAGGATGCAAGATATGTCTAAAGATGGATTAATCCCAGCATTTGACATGGACACTGAAAGGTGTAAAACTTGCATGTTGACCAAAATCACTAAGAAACCCTTTCAGGGTGTAAAACGTGAGACTGAGCTCTTGGAGCTTAGACACAGTGACCTGTGTGATTTGCATGCCACTCCCTCTTTGGGGAACAAGAAGTACTTTGTGACATTTATTGATAATGCTTCTAGGTTTTGTTATGTTTATCTATTACATACCAAGGATGAAGCATTAGATAAATTCAAAGTATTTAAAACTGAAGTTGAGTTGCAACTTGGGTCACTGATCAAAAGGTTCAGGACTGATAGAGGAGGTGAGTACATGGATACTCTATATTTTCAGTATTTTGGTATAATCCATGAAACGACTGCTCCCTATACTCCTCAACAAAATGGTATCTCTGAAAGGAAAAACATGGTACTGAAGGAGATGGTTAATTCCATGTTGTCCTATTCAGGACTGAGTCAAGGGTTCTGGGGTGAAGCTATGTTAACAGCTTGCTATTTATTAAATAGGGTTCCAAATAAAAGGAACAAGGTTACCCCTTATGAACTCTGGACTAAGAAGAAACCCAACCTGAATTATCTCAGGGTTTGTGGTTGTAGGGCAGTTGTAAGACTCCCTGATCCAAAGTTAAAAACTCTGGGTGAAAGAGGCATTGAATGTATCTTTGTTGGATATGCTGAGCATTGCAAGGCATACAGGTTCTATGTTATTGAACCTAATGAATATGTTTCAATTAACTCAATAATTGAATCAAGGGATGCACTATTTGATGAAAATAGATTCTCATCAGTCCCTAGACCAATTCACATGATTCCAAATGGAACTGATGACATTGGTGTATCAAAGGTCCCTGATGAATTATCATCTCAGGCCCCTGATGAGGTTGTGGTTCAACAACCTGAACATGAGCTCAGGAAGAGCAAAAGGGTCAGGACTCCAAAGTCATTTGGACCTGAGTTTCAATTATACTTAATTGACGGTACAAGGAATGAGGTCTCTGACCAATATTCCTATTGCTTCATTATTGAGGATGATCCCAAAACATTTGAAGAAGCAATGAAGTCCCAGGATGTTGCTTTCTGGAAAGAGGCAATAAATGATGAGATTGACTCCATCATGGGTAACAATTGGTTGATCTACCACCAGGTTACAAACCTCTTGGTTGCAAATGGATTTTCAAAAGGAAAATGAAGGTAGATGGAACTATTGAAAAGTTCAAGGCTAGACTAGTCATTCAGGGCTTTAAACAAAAGTCAGGAATATACTACTTTGATACTTATGCCCCAGTGGCATGTATCAGTACCATCAGGCTGCTGACTGCTTTGGCATCAATTCACAATCTGATTATTCATCAGATGGATGTGAAGACAGCTTTCTTGAATGGTGAATTGGATGAGGAGGTTTATATGAACCAACCTCAGGGCTTCATCTTGCTTGGAAATGAAAACAAGGTGTGCAAACTAATTAAGTCTTTATATGGACTGAAACAGGTACCTAAGCAATGGCATCAAAAGTTTGATGAAGTCGTTTTGTCTAATGGTTATGTTCTTAACCAGACTGACAAATGTGTATATAGCAAATTTGATGAATCTGGTAAAGGAGTCATCATTTGCCTATATGTTGATGACATGTTGATCTTTGGCACTGACCAAAATCAAGTTGACCTGACAAAGGAATTTTTGTCATTAAGGTTCTCCATGAAGGACATGGGGGAGGCTGATGTTATCCTTGGCATAAGGATTAAACATGAAAGCAATGGTATATCAATTTCTCAGTCCCATTACATTGAGAAGGTACTGAAGAAATTTAATTGCTTTGATTGTACTCCAGTGAGTACTCCCATGGATACCACTGAGAAGCTTATGCTTAATACTGGCAAAGCTGTATCTCAACTTGAGTATTCCAGGGTGATTGGCTGCCTGATGTATGCCATGACTTGTACAAGGCCTGACATTGCTTTTGTTGTGGGTAAACTGAGCAGGTATACTAGTAATCCTAGTGCTCAGCACTGGCAAGCAATTCAGAGAGTACTAAAGTATTTGAAGAGAACTATGGACTATAGTCTCTCATATACTGGTTATCCTTAAGTGTTGGAAGGATACACTGATGCAAGTTGGATCAGTAACACTGAAGACAATTCGTCTCCAGTGGCTGGGTATTCCTACTTGGTGGAGGTGCAATTTCTTGGGCATCCAAGAAGCAAACTTGTATCACCAGTTCGACAATGGAATCTGAATTTATGGCTTTAGCAACTGCTGGTAAAGAAGCTGAATGGTTGAGAAACTTGCTTCTTGAGATTCCATTGTGGCCTAAACCTATAGCATCTATTTCTATCCGTTGTGATAGTGCTGCTACATTGGCAAAGACTTATAGCCAGATGTACAATGGGAAGTCTAGACACTTAGGTGTCAGGCATAGCATGATTCGTGAACTAATCATGAATGGGGTGATTTCTATAGAGTTTGTTAGATCTCAACAAAATTTAGCTGATCACTTGACGAAGGGTCTTGCTAGAGACTTGGTTATGAAGTCTGCTAAAGGGATGGGTTTGAAGTCCAACTTAGTCACTGAATGCTAGGACACCCAACTCCCTCCTGAGGAAACTTGGGAGCTGAGTTCAATGTGGAAAGCTGAACATTCAGTGTACTGGAGCACATGTTTTACAATCATCCAAAGGTTGTGCTCAGGAACCTGCTGAAATGGAGGATGAAGTCTCTACTTCTTAATGGTTAAATTCTTTGAAAAAGTGCTAAGCAGGAGCAAGAATAAAGAGGAACCACCTATGTGAATGTTAAAGTTTTGCCGCTTCAGGAAGCTATGGACTTTTAGCTTTTACAACATTTATGAATTGGATATGGACACATGGCTTGTATAGTGTCAGGAGTGTTTAAGTGTTTGAAAACTTGTGTGTATTTTATCTTCAGGTATTCAAATGGGTTGAAGGGTTCAATTCTTAGAACACCCTGATTCTCGAATATTTGAACGTGTAATGTACTAAGATGGAAATTCAATCCTCACGATATTTTTGTTTATGCACTTGTTTTGTATTATGGTTATTTTCATTCAAAGGTAGTGAACTAAATTTGGGGAGGATTGTTGGAAAATTTAGTGCACTTGTGGGATTAGTTCACACCTGGTAATGGGCTTAGAGGTACGGAGTGTACACCCATTAGGTCCCTAAACACCCTGACTCATATAGTGGTTGTGCAGGATACTGCTGATAGCTGGTTCCTGCTGATGGTTCCTACTGAGTACTGGTTCCTGCTGATGGTTCCTGCTACCAGTGTCAGGATCCTGCTGATGAGCAGAGTTTCTGCTGATAGAGTGTTATATGTAACTGATTTGACCTATTCAAATGACAATTACATCTGCACTCATGACTACGTTTAATTGGTCATGTAACCACTAATACCTATTATTATGGAGGCAAATTAAGTGGGATTAATGGGCCGTTAATCACTCTTAGTTCCATTGACTAGGGTTGAGTAATCTTGCCTATATATAGGAAGATCAAATCATGCATGAGGAGTAGACAGAAAACACATAACACTTAAACGCAAAGGGTTATTGATTTGTGCCTAAATCAGTAACAAACATTTGGTCATATCCCAAGTAGATATTCGTGATACCCAGGCATTAGGGTCGAATAGTTTACTTTGGAAAGTGATTACACGATTCCAAGTGATATCCGGTAACCTTAATTGGTACATAGTTAGGCTATTGATTATCTTCACCCTGTTCTGGGCTCATAACTACCAACATTAACTAACCAACATTCATGCTAATGAAGTAAGTTTAAAATCGTTTAACAAAGACAAACAAGTAAGAAAGATTTACACAAGTAATTTTCAATGTTTAAATTCTGATTAAAAAATGAATCAAAGAATTTACTAAGATTGTTTGCAGTATAACAATTTAAGTTGAATGACAATATTTATTGATCTCCTCACTTAACTTAAACATAAACCAAAGTTAGTTTTTAAGAAATAACTATGCTAACAATACTGAAAGGGTTCAAGGACTTAATTCTTAGTGAAGAGTAAATGCTATCTTAAATGTGTGTCACATTAATTACAAAAGATAACATTTACTCTCATTCTCTTTTATAGGCAGAATACAAGGTGGTTACCCGTGGGGTACTACCGAAATAGGGACATGTCGGGCATCTAACTAGAAAGTACACTGCTATTTTACTGCATTAAATGTTTTTGTAGACCCGTAGGGTGGGTAATACGGTCTTTTTGACTTCTTCGAAGTTTATTAATTTCAAGTCTTAAAGATCAACAAGTGATTATGCAACAAAACTTACAACCATGATCACAACCACAATATATAAAGCGAGTAAATAGACACCACGATATATACTGGTTCGGGATGGGGTGTATATATAATCCGTACATCCAGTTGCGAATCTACGACACGATACTATTCACTAAGTATAATCCTTTCGGTGGACTACAAACCGTTACAACTTCACTCCACCGGTATGCACAAAGATCGGTGTTCACAAAGAAGAGCTACTCCCAACAGTATTCCGCCCTCAAAAACCACCCAAAAGAATCTCGTGATTCAACTTCCCACTAAGACTTCCCACTGGAAGTATCAAACTCCAAGTAGATCTCCAATGATCTATGGTTGGTCACAAAGATATAAGACTTCCCTTACAACTAAATCGAATGTATAAATGTTGACTGTTTAATCGAGCCCTAACATAACCTAAAGACTCGATTTTAATAGAAATGGTATAGGTAAGAAGACCCTCGACACAATCACAAGAATGGATTAGGTTCTTGTGATTCTTCCCTTGCAAAGAATGTGTTCTCTCAATTAGATGATAAGAGAGAAAGATTAAGAACATAAGATGATAGAATTAGAGGGTAGAGAGAAAAAAAAATTAGAGAGAAAGAATGAATGGAAAGGGGTGTGGAATAAAATAGTCAAGATGGGGTATTTATAGGCCAAGAGTCCAAACCTTGAAAAACTTTTACGAGGTTAGTGTGCTAGCTGGCGTGTCAGAGCACCAGCAGCGCGCCATAATCCTGTAAAGGTTTTTCGTGGGACTTTGGTCTTAAACTACCCGACCTTGCTAAACACCCAATTGTACTTCACACTTTTATCCTTTCCATTATTCATCCTTAAAGTCAACCAACTTAAACAGCCATTCAATAAAAATCATTTTGTGAAGTGTTTAAAAGAATGTGTTGGGTAAAACCAATTATCAAAGAAGAAAAGATAGAGGGGATAATTATATAGGAGTATATTGTGTATTCCTTACATTGCATATATAAGAGAGAAAGAATATGCCATGGAATATTTCTTTCTTAGAAAGGAAGTGTCGATGTTGTGTTGGGGAGAGAGGGAGAGAGAGATAGAGAGAGAGAGAGAGAGAGAGAGAGAAGAAGAATTTGAATTTGAAATTCAAATAATGAGAGAGGGAAGTGTATGAGAGAAGTTAGGTTAGAAAGAAACATGGTTAGGTTAAGAGAGTTGATATGAGATGGGATGAGTTGGAATAAGTTGAAATGAGTTGGAATATATGATGGGGAGGAGCCTATTGTTTGGAATTCAAATTTGAATTTAAAATGTGAGAGGAGAGAAGGAGTGAGGAATGTTGTAAGTAAGGAGAGTGAGTTGTATGGACGTAAGAGTGATGTGATTTGGAGCCTTTGGCTTGGATTCAAATTTGAATTATGGAGTGTGAGTGACTGAGTTGGCAAGTGTGTAAAGGAAGGAATGTGAGTGTGTGTGAGTTCGAATTTGAATTGTAGAGTGAGAGAAATAAGTATATGATAGAAGATTGGTGTGTAAGTGTGAGAGTTTTTGAATTCAAAGTGGAGAAGGAAGAGAGAATGTGGTGATGTGTTTGAATTGTAGTGGTTAAGAGGGAATGTGGTAAAAAAATATGTTGATGTGGAGAATTTGGAAATGTTGTGGGACAAGAAATACAACCAAGTACAAGGAATGTAAGGGAATATTAAGAGCATGTTGAGGATAAGGTTTTGAGAGATTTTTGAAATGGTTTGAAGGTTTATTTAGTGTAGGTGTTATTGATTAAGGTTTAATCAGAGGATTGATTAAGTTTTAATGACATTGTCATTAAGAAAGAAAAGATTGGACAATTATGATTATGGGTTATGTTTTGGATATGAAAATCATAATTCCTAATAACTATGTTGATATAAATAATGTTTGTGAATGTTATTAATATTTCTCAATAAACCTATGTTTTGATAATCACAAAACTTAAATCAAATTAAGTCAAGAATAAGACATAAACAAGTATTTGGTGACAAATATTTACCTCTACATCTTATATCACTTAAGGTATGCATAAACTTAGTAACTTATGCATTACATGATCAAAGGAAATTTTATATTAATACATAACATTATATAAAATGATTTTAACATTATATATATATTTGTAAATCATTTTTGGTAAAGCTTTATTAAACCACAAAAATATGATTTCAAATTTCCAACCAAAAAGGGCAAATTTTATCCAGAGAATCTTTTCAAACGTTCAGGAGGGTGGCCCCCTTAATTTTACTAGGCGGCCCTCTTAATCATTAAGGGGACCGGCCTACAATTAAGGGGACCGGCACGCTCCCGAACAGTATTTTCTGGCCCTATAAATATTGGATCATTCCACATATTTTTCTCACCTTTTTGCACTAAAAACTTTCTAATCCAATCCTCTTCTCTAGATCTAAAATCCTTTGATCATATATTTCATAAGTCTTTGTTTCCAAGTGATCCAAAGCTTCATCCATTCAAGTGCAAAAAGAAGAACACTTCTCTACATCCATCTTATTGTAGTGGTGTTGTGTATTGCTAGTTTCATATAGTACTAGTGATAGCTATTTGTTAAGGTGTTGTGAATATTTGTTGATTGTAGTATCTTGGTGTGTTGTAAACTAGTTTAGTAGTAGTGACTTAGTTGTGCATAGAAGAAGGTGTGAAGATTGATAAGGTGTGAAGACGGTGTGAAGTCTTGAAGAAGGTGTGAAGGTGTGAAGATCACGTGGTGTGATATTTGGTGTGAGATTGGTTCTAGCTACGATTAGAACTCGACATTTAGCTTAGTGTCGTTAACTTGTGTAAGCCAAGGTGTGTAAGGTTTCTCCACCATAAGGAGTTTGTTGACATAGTGAAGAAAACTCTCGAGTGTGGTACTCGGGGAGTGGAGTAGGGCAAGGAAGGTGTCCTTGTAGCCGAACCACTATAAATTCGCGTGTTGTGGTTTGATTTTTCTAACTCTATCTTTTCTTCATTATATTTCAATACTTTCAATATTAGTTTAGACTTGCTTATATTGGTTGTTGCTTGAATTCACTTAAGATCGAATCGAAAGTTTTTATAACCAACAAAATATTTTGGAAATAAATTTAAAAGGACTTAAAACTATTCAACCCCCCCTTCTAGTTTTCCACAATTGGTATCAGGAGCCACGTCTAGCAAGATCTTTAAAATATATTGTATTTTAAAACTTGTAACGATCTATGGAATCTGAAAAATATTTAGAAGGGCAATCTATGCAAAGACCACCACTATTTGAAAGTGATGGATTTTTATATTGGAAAAATCGATTCGAAACTTATGTGAAGTCAAAAGATCTAGATCTTTGGCATGTTATTACTAATGGTGATTTTTTACCTATTCAAAATAACCCGGAAACTAAGAAAGATGAAATCGTACCTTTTGAAAAACAAAATGATGATTTAAAAAGAAAACTTGCTAAAAATAATGAAGCAAAAATGGTTATTTATAATGCGCTACCACGTAAAGAGTACGAAAGGATCTTTATGTGTGAAATCGCAAAAGAAATTTGGAACTCTTTACTAATAACTCACCAAGGTAATAGTCAAGTCAAAGATAATAAGATAGATCTACTTGTTCAACAATACGAGCAATTCACGATTCCGGAAGAGGAATCAATTGACAATGCTTTTGCTAGATTTAACACTATCATCACAAGTTTAAAAGCACTTGAAGAGAATTTTTCTAGTAAGAATTTTGTTAGGAAGTTTCTTAGGGCTCTTCATCCAAAATGGCGACCTAAAGTGACGGCTATTGAAGAATCGAAGAATTTGTCAACTTTGCAACTTGACGAATTAATTGGAAATCTAAAAGTCTACGAAGTCATCATTAAGAAGGACTCCGAAATGGTCAAGGAAAAACGAGAGCAAAGCAAGTCAATCGCCTTGAAAGCTAGAAAGGAATCTAGTTTCGAAGATAGCTCATCTTCCGAAAGTGATGATGAAAAATACGCCATGGCCGTAAGAGACTTCAAGAAATTCTTCAAAAGGCGAGGAAGATTCGTAAGACAACCGTATGATGAAAAGAAAACACTTCAAAAGAGTAAAGATGACAAGAACAACAAGATTGAAAGAAAGTGCTTCAAGTGTGGTGATCCAAATCACCTCATCGGAAAATGTCCAATGATGACAAGAAATCAAAATCAAAGAGCTTTTGTTGGAGGTGCTTGGAGTGATAGTGACGAAGATGAGAAAGAAACGACAAAAGAAGAAAAGTGTCTTATGGCGAACACATCAAATGAGGTACGTTCCGAAACCGAATATTTTAGTGATGAAAGTATATCATTAGATGAAAAATATCTAGATAATGAATATAATAAACTATGCAAATTAGGACAACTAGTAATGGCCAAAAACAAATCACTAAAATACATAAACAATCAATTAGAAAGTGAAGTACTAGAACTAAAAATTAAAATACATCAACTAGAAAAAGGTAAAGAAATTTTTGAAGAATGTAAATCATGTCAAGAGCTTAAAGGTGAAAATGAAACACTTAGGGAAGAAATTCGCAAACTTGACAAATTTGAAAATAGTAGTCATTCACTTAGTAAAATAATAAGTATTCAATGAACATCTGGAGACAAAACCGGCTTAGGATTTAATTCAAATGAAGCTTCAACAAGCGAGATTAAAAATGTAAAATTTGAAAGTGAATTCAACAAACAAAAACCCTTAAAATCTAATCCTAAGTATATACTTATGAATGATAAGAAAATACCTCTTGCCAACGATGAAGAAGTTAAAGTTTTTTATAAACCGTCCTTAAAGACCGAAGTAGGATCTTCTAAACCCAAGATAAGATCTAAAACTCCGCCACCTAGAAAACCAAATAATTCTTACCCTAGGTCTAAAACACCTCAACCAAGAAGAAACCAAAATAAGCAAAACTATAATAACAATAGTAATCAAATGTGGAACTACCAACAAAGCTACAATCCTTGGGGCATTCTACCACCTTTCATGCACCCGAGTCAAATGTTAAACATGTTTGGACCAAACAACTTTGGACCAAAAGGACAATGGAGATCAAATGGCTAGACGAACATTCCTTGAGGCAATCTTGGTGTTTCTCTCAACATAGACTTTTTCAAAGTCTATATTTCATCTTGATGATGTTGAAGATTTCTTTTGAAGACCACCTGGTACGCCACTCTTTCACAACTCATTGCCATGCTTAGATAAATATGCATTGTTTGATTTCGTAAAGTATTTAGATATAATTTGTTATTTTCTTCTATTTGTTAGAATCACACACACACACACACACACACACACACATATATATATATATATATATATATATATATATATATATATATATATATATATATATATATATATATATATATATATATATATATATATATATATATATATATATATATATATATATATACACTATTATACGTAATATATTAAATATATTTATACATATATATATTCACTTGCACATAACCTAGATACGTCATTTGTTGACTCTCTAGAACTCCAGGAAATCGTTCTTTATCGAACCCTTTCCTTCCCCCCTCACGTTATTTTAGTAAGTCCTCTTTTAGGAGACTCATGATGATGAAGGGATATGAGTCAAGTGGACTTTTGTAATGCAAGAACGCCTTCGCACGTGAACACTATGGATGAAACAAACTCCTCTCGCCTATTATATCCTATCTCCGCTACTATCCTTCAAACCTCACCCATCAACCCATCTTTCACTCACACTTACACTTATAATATATATATATATATATATATATATATATATATATATATATATATATATATATATATATATATATATATATATATATATATATATATATATATATATATATATACTTATTCACATATTCCCGAACACACCTAAAACCCTTCATCAACTTAACACTTTGATCATTTTATCCAAAATTATCAAAGGTATATTTTAATTATCGAAACGATAATTAAAAATTGTTAAGGATTCTATCATCGTGCCAATGAACGTTTACGTATTTTCGATATACTATAAATCTAAGTATATACGTATAAATATTTTTGTTCCAGAAACGAATTCCGCGAAATTTGGAAAATTTCAAAGGCGGCCCCCTTAATGATTAAGGGGACCGGCTTGTTATCGAGGGCGGTCCCCTTAATGTTTAAGGGGGCCGGCCATCTGACAGTTCCAAATTTGTTTTTCCTTCTTATTTCCATTCCCAAACACTCCATTCACTCATTTGTTCCTTCCCACTGCTACTGAGTACGAACCAAAACACCCAAAAACTTCAAAATCCTCCATCATATCACCAATCCGGGGTTGTTTCGCAAGGGGCAAACATCAACCAAACATATAACAACATCTTTTGTAAGTTTTTCAACATGCATTTCATCACATTTCATTCGATTTGGTGTCTAATCAATAATCATGCATTTTATTAAAATTCATTTTAATTCAATTTTAAGTGTAATTGAAGCTAGAAATTGAACTACCAAATGCTCCCCATAGGATTAGGATGATGTTTTGCAACTCAAAATTAGTATAACATATCATCTTGTCAAAATCATTAATCGCCCATAAACCCTAGTCGAATTTTATTTTTCAAAAGGCACATTGTTGATATAACTCTTAAAAACCATTTAAAACTTACTACATTACATTGTTTTAACATTCTAAACAATCAAAGCATACTTTTCAAATTGTTGTTAAATGGTTCATGAAGACAACATGGGCGTTTGGTTCATGAACAAACCATAACTATATGAAGTTATTTGAAACCTAAAACTAGCTTATAAGTTTTGTTAATAATACTAGAATCAATAGAGGTCATCAAGATATATAATCAATATATATATTGATATTTTTAGAATATTGTCGTCTAGTTAAGGGAGCGTTTGGTTTATCTTTAAAATGATATTTTTGAAAACTAAAATTCGCATTTCAATCTTTTAAACAAGCTTATGTTGTGTCAAACTTTTACGAAATGGAAGATATATAATCTAATATATATCTAGCCTTATTTCGAAATGAATTATGATATCATACCCTTTTGATATTATACATTCTAAACGAGTTTAAAATCAAAATAAAAGGAACATCATGAAACTACTTCATTGAATATTTCTTTTTGTGTCGAAGTAGAATTTCGTTCCACATATATTGCATATAATTATATATATACATATATATATATATATATATATATATATATATATATACAATATATGCATGATAGTTGTTTTTATATTAATTCTATTCTTGTTGTTATTTTGTTTAGGTGAAAATGCCTAAGACCACGGTTGGTGATGTATCCAAAACCAAACAATACATTCCAAATGTCTCTTCTACTCCTGGCATGTCTCCTTCAGTTGCATGTTTCTATCGTCCTATTGAAAATAGAAACATTCACGAAGGAAGAATTGTCGACCCATCTTTCTATGAATCTGATGACACAGAACGAATGTTCTCAAATATTTGTTTTGAATGTCTTTTCCAAATCAACGAACCTATCATTCCTCGTTTTATCCTCGACTTCTATAGCCAAGTGACGGTGCAAACCGATCCCTATGGTCATCTCCTCATTTCCTTCATGATTCAAAATCAATTCATCACTCTTACTCTTGCTCAATTTGGGCAAATCCTTAGAATCCCATTCAACGGCCAAGCCGTTTTCTCAAATGAATGGGACCTTTCCACTCTTGAAAGAAATCGTCCTCAGGATGGCCCCTACTATTCTGAGATTCCTAGTCCTGAAGACATTCGTCGAATGCTTGAACTAGAACGTCGTACGACTAGTCGAGTGATCAAGTCGAAGAATGTCGACATTCATGCTAATCAAATCCTCCTCAAAGAGCTAAGCCCAGACATGAAGAAGTGGGAAGAACTCATTCGCGAGAATGCGTTTGGTACGGGTGGTCACCGTGATCATGTCACGGCGAGCATTGCCCACATGCTTTATTGTGTTATTGCTGAAGAGCAATACAATTTGGCTTATCTTTTTGTTCATCGAATCATGTCCGCCAAAAACACCCCAAATGCCAATCTTCCTTACGGTATGTTTCTCACACGACTTTATCGTTATGTGATGGAACATTACCCACATCTTCAAAGAGACTACTACGTTCATATCCTTCCTACCTTGAACCAACTTACTCGTGTTCGTACTCGTCGTCCTCGTAGTGACAAAGGAAAATCTCGTGTTCCTTTGTATTCTAGGCCTCGTGGTTCTACATCTCATCGTGATGACGATGATGATGAGGAGGAAGACACCTCACGTGTTAGTACTCCATCCCCCACGACCTTTGTTGAAGATCTTTCCGATCTTGATGATACCGAGTATCAAATTCCTCTTCCTCATGAACGTACCGATGAGCTTCTCTTCACTCGTCAAACGTCTATCATCAATCGTCAACAACAAATGCATGAAGAACTTCGAGGGGGATTCAAATCCGTTGGGAAGATGTTTAGGAAGATGCTTGGAAAGAAGAAGAAGTAGAAGATTTTGATGTATTGCTATTTGTTACTATTTGTTTTTATTTGACACTTGTATGGTTTGCTACTTGTCCGACTTATTCGGAAATACTTGTGTTAGCTCTTGTTTATCTCTTGAACATTTTTAGCCTTTGAATAATTATCATGCTATGCTATGTTTCTTTTCAAATATGGATTATAATATGTTAATTTGCATGCAAAATTTGGTTATATATATATATGTTTATATATCATCATTCCTAGTGTATATACTTCAAATAGAGCTTGCTGGAAAAACAAACTTGAAAAATGACCAAATTCTGAAAATTTTGGGTTTCTGGTCGTCTGGGAAAACACCAGATGGGCGGCCCCCTTAATTCCCTAGGCGGTCCCCATAATGATTAAGGGGGCCGGCATACAATTAAGGGGACCGGCCATCTGGAACTGGGTTTACTGTATTCTTTTGCATCTTGTGAATCCTTTCTCTAGTTTCAGCTACTATTTCCCATTTTGACCCAACTGATTTTAGAATCTCTTTCAACCATTTCAAACATTTACCTAAATCACCCATTTCCATACTATAAATTCCCTCCATTATCACCATTCTTTATCTCATCATTCATCATATCATCATGACTCCTCCAAGCACCTCAAACTCCAAAACCTACAAGAAACAAAAACTTGTGGTCATTCCTCCAAAACAACTCTTCATTGACTTAACAAATGAAGACAACATAACCCCATCACCCCCACCAAAATGCTCCTCTCCAAGTGCACCTAATGCACCATCCAAAACACCTTCCACTCATGGAACTTCCTCATCTTCTTTACCCTCAACCTCATCAATTA
Organism: Artemisia argyi; assembly: GCA_030686995.1. Classification (NCBI taxonomy): domain Eukaryota; kingdom Viridiplantae; phylum Streptophyta; class Magnoliopsida; order Asterales; family Asteraceae; genus Artemisia; species Artemisia argyi. The sequence goes on from CM060677.1 coordinate 18,822,170, forward strand.
ATGACTACATCAATTCACACTTGTCACCACAAGTATCATCACCACTTCCCACACAAGAACCTATATCCACCCATCTTACAATTTCACTTTCACCAACAACACCACTTGATACTCAACTCTCATCTCCACAAATTACACCACCATACTTTGCCAATCCCGTACCTTGGAGGATGCTTGAATCACATGGTGATACTTGCCTTTGTTGTATCCACAACCGAACCATCATCTTTGGCCTTAAAGATGAAATTCAATATATGTTTTCATATATTGAACATTTGCTTACCAACCCACCACCACCTCCAACTCCACCATCCTCTCCTATAATTCCTCCACCACAATTCTCATCCACTCCTCCACCATCACCATCATGCTCTCCAAATTAAGCATTTGATATGCTTAATAAAATAAAGTCTTTGCCACCCCTTTTGCTTGCAAGCTCTATGAAGTCCATGTACTTTTGCATGATGATGTATCTTTCTTGATTAATTGGCTTATGTATTTGCTATTATGTTGTTAGCTCTTGTACTTGTATTGTTGTGTCTTGACACAACAATTGTTCTAATATGAATGCTTCTTTCTTTCCTTATTACATTATATTTGTGTGCATGTCTATACTTGTGCTTCTAATATTTTTGTTTTGCAAGCATTCCATAGCTCGTTCTCTTGGTGCCCCCAAACGAGAGGGAGTACACATCAAGGGGGAGTTTCTACCCGTCAAAATTTTCACGTATGAAAACTTGTCGGCATAACTTTTTTGATGTTACAAAAAGGGGGAGAAGTACATATAAACTCACTAAAATACTTGTTTAAAAACTAATTTTTGAGTTAATGAGTTTAAGTTTTGTAATCATCAAAAAGGGGGAGATTGTTGATATAAATAATGTTTGTGAATGTTATTAATATTTCTCAATAAACCTATGTTTTGATAATCACAAAACTTAAATCAAATTAAGTCAAGAATAAGACATAAACAAGTATTTGGTGACAAATATTTACCTCTACATCTTATATCACTTAAGGTATGCATAAACTTAGTAACTTATGCATTACATGATCAAAGGAAATTTTATATTAATACATAACATTATATAAAATGATTTTAACATTTTATATATATTTGTAAATCATTTTTGGTAAAGCTTTATTAAACCACAAAAATATGATTTCAAATTTCCAACCAAAAAGGGAAAATTTTATCCAGAGAATCTTTTCAAACGTTCAGGAGGGCGGCCTCCTTAATTTTACTAGGCGGCCCCCTTAATCATTAAGGGGACCGGCCTACAATTAAGGGGACCGGCACGCTCCCGAACAGTATTTTCTGGCCCTATAAATATTCGATCATTCCACATATTTTTCTCACCTTTTTGCACTAAAAACTTTCTGATCCAATCCTCTTCTCTAGATCTAAAATCCTTTGATCATATATTTCATAAGTCTTTGTTTTCAAGTGATCCAAAGCTTCATCCATTCAAGTGCAAAAAGAAGAACACTTCTCTACATCCATCTTATTGTAGTGGTGTTGTGTATTGCTAGTTTCATATAGTACTAGTGATAGCTATTTGTTAAGGTGTTGTGAATATTTGTTGATTGTAGTATCTTGGTGTGTTGTAAACTAGTTTAGTAGTAGTGACTTAGTTGTGCATAGAAGAAGGTGTGAAGATTGATAAGGTGTGAAGACGGTGTGAAGTCTTGAAGAAGGTGTGAAGGTGTGAAGATCACGTGGTGTGATATTTGGTGTGAGATTGGTTCTAGCTACGATTAGAACTCGACATTTAGCTTAGTGTCGTTAACTTGTGTAAGCTAAGGTGTGTAAGGTTTCTCCACCATAAGGAGTTTGTTGACATAGTGAAGAAAACTCTCGAGTGTGGTACTCGGGGAGTGGAGTAGGGCAAGGAAGGTGTCCTTGTAGCCGAACCACTATAAATTCGCGTGTTGTGGTTTGATTTTTCTAACTCTATCTTTTCTTCATTATATTTCAATACTTTCAATATTAGTTTAGACTTGCTTATATTGGTTGTTGCTTGAATTCACTTAAGATCGAATCGAAAGTTTTTATAACCAACAAAATATTTTAGAAATAAATTTAAAAGGACTTAAAACTATTCAACCCCCCCTTCTAGTTTTCCACAAACTCAACGTCAAGTATTCATAATAGAATAATTCGTGATTTTCCACAACTTGACATAATAAATAATTATCTTAATGCAAACAAGCTAAGTGTTTTGCTTCACAGTAAAGCATATCCTATAACGGGAAAGGATGCGTTTACGCAAAGGGACCTTTGACTTTATTTGACCAATAAGGGAGTAAACTTGTTACGTGATTAGAGAGGACATAAACACGGATTATGGTCATATGAATACTTTCACTGGATGTCACGTGAAAGATATGAGTTTCCAAGGTTTAGAAAAGCCTTGGCTAGATGCGTTTAATAAAATACTTGAGTTGGCGTTGGTAAAAAACGAGAGGTTGTAATTTTGAATTCCTCTAAGTCTAAAACCCATTTCGAGTGTTCCTAATGAAGCACTTATCATATTAATACCTGTAATGAAAGATCCATATTTGTCGGGTAAGTGGAAAGCCGACTTCCAAAACCAAGACGCCTAAGATACAACATCTGGCGCCTTGGACACGCGCTGGAGCGCCGGCAGCGTGACAGACCCAGTTATAGGGTCGTTTTGGTTTTTGGCTAACGTTTGTGATTTTATGTGTTGCGAATGTTACCTAATGACACAAGACGCGCGAAAGCATATTTAGATAAACCCTAATCCAAGGGTGATATACGAGGCGCACCTCAAGGGAATAAAACCCTAACAAGAGTAAAGACTCTAAAGACAATTTTATTAATGATTTCCAGCATGAATTACAATGATAATAAGCCCTATATTTATAGGGTAGTAAAACTTGGGGAAAAAGCTAAACTAAATTATTCTAGAAGAAACCAATTAAAGACACGACCAAAAACAAAAACCAGTAAACTTCTCTTCAAGCAGTAAGGTTACTTATGTAAAGAAGTAACCTTACTTGGAATCCACCAGTAACCTCAGTCCCAAATCACGACCAAAGCAAAAGAAGCATTACTCCTACAGTAAGGTTACTTATGTAAAGAAGTAAGGCTACTTGTAATCCACCAGTAACCTCAATTTGGTTTAGGAGTAACCTTACTCCTACCAGTAAGGTCCATATCACCTAATCAATGTTGTTCCAACAATCTCCTTTTTTTATGATGACAAATAAATTCCGAACGCAAATAATATTACAAAACGTAGCGAAGATTAAGAATTTCGTTGTTGTAGCTTGCGTCTTGACCTTGCCTTATAATTTTGTGAAGCTTGACCTTTTTTCTTTGACTTATTCTTATTCTTCACCCGAGCTTGAGATTTGCTTTCTTTCTCCCCCTTTTGTCAAATCAAAAAGGCGGGAATTTCTCTTGAACTTTATCTTTATCCCGGTATCGTGCTCCCCTTGAACATAGCTCCCCCTAGATCGTTGGTCCCCTTTATTTTAAGGCGGGAATTCATGGGTCAATAGTATCACCTTTGCGGTGTTCTTGGATAATAGGATAATTAAAAAGATATCGTAAGAATGCAGTGAATTGTTTTTTAAAAAATTAAAAAGAACAAAACAAAGTCAAGTAAAACTGAGTAAAGACGTTTCTACCCTCAAAACACTATTCATTTTAAAGTTTTTCTTTGCAAATTGATATAGGTAGATGCTCGATTAAATGTATATCTACTTTACGAACATGTGAATGTCACGCACACATTAGCTTAGATGGAAGTAATGCGTATCTATATCTATACTACTTATAATGGAGGAAAGACTCTCTCTTTTAAAAAATTCAGATTAACAAAAAATGATACATGGTTACAACACTTTAAAGCAAGCAATATTAATAATTACAACAACCAAAGCATTGTGTACAACAAAAATTAGCATGAATCGAAATTCAGACCAGTTTCCTTATAATTCTACATTAATAACATTAAAACACCACTACACCCAATATTACAATCATTTAAACACAATGTACAACCCTCCATCTTAACCTAGACATGAACTTGTGACCAAGACTCGACTCAATAAAACTCGACTCGATACACAAGGCTATGAGCTCAAGCTAACGGCCTCCCTTGTTTTCGCGACTCAATAACAACGACAACAACAAAAAGAAAAAAAAAAATGATACCAAACAATTATTTAGCTTCATATTTATTAGTTTTAATCTTTATTTAATCAAAAGCTCTTGAAAATTCATGTACTTATCCTCCACCGTCGCTAGAACGACAAAAAGGGTGGTGGGTTTTCCTACCTTCGACCGCCGGTATCAACAAAACGAGAGAGAGATGGTTTTGGTGATGAACTAGAGCTGTGGTGGTGTTAATCGTGGTGTTGGGAGGTGTTTCTTGGCACGTGATGTACGTCAAAATGATGGGGGATTTGTAAGGAGTGTGGTGGTGGTGGCGGTGAGTTTAAGTGGTCGGCGGTGATGTTTGTTTGGCCGGAAAAACGACTGGAGAAGAAGAAGAAATAGGGTGCGGTTGGTTTGAGAGAGAAAGGGTGTCAAACCCTAAGTGAAGGTATAATGAGGTTTATATAGGAAAGTGTTTTGGACCTTGTGTGAACCCTATTGCACCCTTAGGGACTAAGATTGTAAATATATGCTAGGGTGGGAAGTGTAGTTTACCAAATCTTTTAGTATTTCAATCTCGAGGCAAATTTAGATGTCAGAATGACTTCCCATGACATTTTTATTAATTCCATCGAAAATTTTTATTTCAGGACACCTGCCGCTACAATGAGCGGGTACCCTGGTAGTATTGTTGAAATCTTGTGATAACATTATCTTAGCAAAATAATACTGTGCTACATATCTTAACAGATTAAAACTTAGCAAACTTGTTTCAACAATATCTTTTGGTGTGGCTCGCGGATAATCAGTAACATAACTTCAATTTTTGCCATACTTTACGTGTGGATAATATCATCTAATTATGATGAATACGTAGTTTTGTTTTTATCACTAAATTCATTATGGATATGTAATTCTATATATATCACGAATTGCCAACCTTTTGTTTTTCTGTGCCTATCGAGTAGTCGTCCTCATTTTCGTATAGCGTTAAGTAGAATAATGTTACAACCTTAACTTGAGTTACGGCACTATACGCCGTTCTAAAAAAAAGAGTTACGACTGGTTAGTTTACGCTTTTTGTTTACCTTTTAAAAAACATTATTTTGTGGTTCAGCAACCTTAGATCCGCTCTCTCTACTTCTTGTAACATTTTCTACAATTTCTTGCTAGTTTTTATATATAATTAATCCTTCTTACCATTGAAAAAAAAAAAAAAAATTGTCGTAGCCCTGTAGGCTCTTTGCTCCCAATTTGAACTTGACTTGATCAAGAAAACTTTAAAGCAATAATTGGCGGAAAATGCTTGATAGATTAATTGATGACTTTATATTGATGGGTACATGTCATGTATATTAAAGATAACGAAGGAATACCTAAACGCTAAAAGAAACTTGAATTTTCTTGTCGTCTATCTAACTAATCCTAAAAATCAAAAATACCCAAAATCTCATTTTTGATGATGTATAAAGGAGGTGAGATGTAGATAACCTTACCTCTTTACTCGAAGGTAGAGATGCAGAGGACCTCTGCCTCTTTTGTCGGAAATGAGGATCGAACCCTCGCCTCTTTCTCAAAAAAAATTCCAACTGATCTAACCCTCAACAAAATTACCTACATATGTCCAATTTTTCTTGCATAAAATTTTATTTGGCTTAAATTTTATAACAATTGTCTCAAAATACCATGATTACCATGTAAAAAGAATTTGTGTGCACCATTTTTTATACGGTAAAGAGGTGTCTTCATCAAAACTATGGTCGTGCCCGAGGGCGTTTTCCGCGTGCACTCCCATTGCCTAACGGACGTGGATAAAAACGGACGAGGTTTTCTTGTTCAGGTTACTTGAGGAGAGAGGAGGGAGTGTCTTTAACTAATATGTGTGTGGCCTTGCCTAGCCGGGATATTTTTGTGACTGTTTCCGACTTTTTCCTGGTCACCTTCAAATATTTACCTACTGTGAGAACATCAACCGTATTACGACTAGGTAATTTGATGGTGGTTAAAAACTGAAATGTGTGGCAAATTGTGAATCCATTATCGCCATTCACACATTACCATACTAGAGTATATCAGTAAAAAGTAAAAGTTCGTTATTCATAGCTAGGACATTCCCATTTATCGAATAACTTGTTCTGTGATCTGATGTGTTACTAAAGATTGGTACTAGTAATAATTACTCCCTTTACTTATCATGTATCCCTCATCAATTCGAAAAGAGGAAACAGCATCATATACTTACTTGACAATACATGGTAGGCGATTATAACCTTCTTACTTATTCTAACCTCATTACTGCTGAAGCAAACACGTAGATACAAAGACTGGTCGAGTATCTACACTTTATCGGTTATTCAACACACTATTTACGTACTAAAAATGATTATGCATCCAGATTTCAAGAGCTGACAATTTTTACACCATTTGAGTATGAGTTTCCATGTATAAGATTTATTATAACTTTACAATACAAACATTTTTAATGTATGTTTTATCTCAAAAGCAAAACATATGATTTAATGCATCCACATTCTTATACTCAAGCTTATGCTTTATGATATGGGGACACGTACATTGACTAGACGAGGCGTTTAGTGGGCTCATATGTTTTTCTACCTACCGAAGAAAAATTGAACTAGTATCTCGAATCTTTTAGAATGTTTGGTAGGCCCAATTACATTTGTTGGGCCACATGTTCGGTACACATCGTCCTGAATCATGATAAGACTATACAGAATCCCTTAGTTTCCACTCACCACATGTTTCTTTTCCCAAATTAAAACTAAAGGCTCCTCGTAAAGTCGTAATCGTAATGGTCTACACCACCACTAGTGCGTGGTAGCGGCCATTACACATATGGTACGTCATACCAAATCTCATTACCTCAAATGCCAACCAACTTTCATCATTTGGTACGTCATGCCAAATCCCAAACCAGTTTACCAACTTTAACCTATTTGCTACACCCTACCAACAATTCGCCTAATTTCAACTTCAATAACAAAAAACCCAACAAATATGTCAACCCCAATTTTCGCAACAAAAATGCCAAGAGTCCCCACAACCCTAACAATCCGAAGCCGAGGGGTCGTCGTCACCAAAGAAATGTGGCAAAGGAAAAAAAAAAAAAAAAAAGTCACGAAAGAGAAAAGAAGACCAAAATAACTCAAGTTATTGAGTCAAACTAAAGAGTTAATTTTGGCGAGTTTCGGTTACATGTATCTGAGGATCTGAACACAGGCACTTACCAAACCGATGAGACGTTTTGGCACCGACCAAACCAATAAGACGTTTTGGTACAAAATTCTTGCGAAATACAGTGACCAAGCAACGAAAAAGGGATACATAACGTGTTCGAAAAACATGCTGGCCGAAAAGTGGACTCTCATGAACCGAGAAGTCAGAAAGTATAACGTGATTATCAAACAAATCACGAGGGTTAGTGGTGAAAATAATGAAGATTTGAAGTCACGTGTTGAACTCTTATATCATGACAATGAAGGGAAAAGTTTTCCTTACATAAAAGGTTGCAATTTTTTGAAAGATAAACATAAATGGTTAAATCCCAATCCGCCACATGTACGAAGAACCCGAGGATGGCCAACCGGAGAAGAACTCGAACTATTTGGAGATGATGCTTTGCCGTGTCCAACTGAAAAAGAACGAAAGTCAAAAGATCAACGATCTTCAAACTCAGCAGTTACTTCTTCTTCACAGGAAATGTTTCAATAAATGTTGCAACAACAACTCGCTTTAGACCGTGAGGCAAAGATGGAAGAAATAAGAAATGAGGTTGAGGCGAGGGTGCAATTAATAAACGCTCACACAAGGAACGAGGACATGAAGATGCTTGCAGTCAACACCGGAGGGATGAATCCAATAGACAAGGCTATTATCTAAGAGGCTAAGTATAAAATTCGAGCCAAATATTATCCTCAAAACTAGTTTAGTTCATGTAATTTTTTTTATGTCTTTTATTTAATTAATAAAATTTTAATTTTAGTTTAATTCGTGTTTTATTTGAATAAAAAAAAAAAAGAAAAAAAAAAAAGAAAAAAAAAAAGAAAAAAAAGAAAAAACAACTTGCGAAGCCTAGGAGATATAACTTGAATGATGAGGGATGATGTTTTTGAGTTAAGTTACAAGTAGGGGTGTCATATGGGTCGACCCGACCCGACCCGAACCCGATAAGGCCTTATAGGGTCGGGTTGATTCGGGTCCAATACACCTTATCGGGTTATCGGGTCAACCCGATAGCCTTATAGGGTCGGGTTGCGGGTCTTAATAATCTCGTTATCGGGTTGACACGATAACCCGATAAGCTATAATAACACATTGAAAGTTTTATAATTTTTGAACTAAACCCGATAACCCGAACCCGATAACCCGAACCCGATAAACCCGATAGACCCGAACCCGATAACCCGATTCCTTATCGGATCGGGTTGCGGGTTAATTTTTATTTTCTGAAAACCCGATAGACCCGACCCGATAAAGGCTTATCGGGTCGGGTTGACCCGAATGACACCCCTAGTTACAAGGGTAAAGGGTGTGTAGTCAGAAAACTCACAAGAAAGGGGTTTTTTCTAACGGGAATCAAAGGAACATTGCACCTCACCAAAAAGGAAAAGTTAAAATTTTTTCCCTAGCAACACTTTACCCTCGCAACAAAATTACAAGTACCAAGAAAGAGAAAATAATATAATATTTATTTTTGTGTGTATTATGTGTGGATAGGGCTGAGCAAATTCAACCGAAAACTGAACTGAACCGAATTGAATCGAACCAACAAACCGAGTCGAATTGGGCCGAATCGAGCTGAACCAACCTTGTTCGGTTCGATTTTCGGTGTTGTATAATTATTTCGGTTTTACTCTGTTCGAGTAAAAAACACACCTATTCGGTTTGAACTAGCTAAACTGACATGAACCAACCTTATTCGGTTCGGTTCTCGGTTTTACTCGGTTCGGTTCTCGGTTTTACTTATTACCCTAATCGTTTTCGGGTCGGGTTTTCTATTCGGGTCGGGTTTGTCCCATTGCTCAGCCCTAGGTGTGGGTATGTGTGTTTTGAGGTATTTTTAATTGATAAAAATTGTGAAAAGTTTTACTGAAAAAGAGAGAATGTGCTACAAAGGTTGAGGGAAAATTGAGAGTGATAATGGAAGTGTTAATTGATGACGTGGAGCTGATGTGACGAGGGAAAACTCAAAACCACATCTTCTGCACTAATTATGAGTTATAAGGGAAGAAAAAAAACTGAAGTGACATCACGTTTTGCTATAAAATACGGTAGATGGCACCCGGTACACCTTGTGCTCTTAGTATTAAAGATCTTAATGTTTATTTTAGTCTGTAATGTTCAATTGTGTAATTTGTGTTCCCCCTTGTTTAGATGTTACTAGGTTTTGAACCCGCGCGTTGCCGCGGGGTTTTTGTATACGTAAGTTAGCAAAAAAAATAGAAGCGCCAATGGAACTCATGGCATGCCATACTTACAAAGGGTTTTTTTTTTAACAATTAGTTTAAGCGATTGTTAGTACCCGCGCGTTGCTGCGGAATTCTTTTGTTGCCGTTAGCTATTTAACGTGAAGTTAGTTACCTAGGACTGACTTTGCAATTGATGTGTAACATGAAGGACCATTTACGTAAATTATGTGAGGACTAAATTTGCAATGAACTGCTGAGATGAAGGACAAAGTGCGTACAATTTTTTTTTAAATGTTAAATATAACGGTCTTTAGTTAACAGCCGTTAAATAACAAACGACCGTTAGTACTGTACAGATAGGACTGACTTTGCAATTGATGTATAACATGAAGGACCATTTATGTAAATTTTATGAGGACTAAATTTGCAATGAACCGCTAAGATGAAGAACAAAGTGCGTACATTTTTTTTTAATGTTAAAGATAACGGTCGTTAGTTAACAACCATTAAATAACTAACGACCGTTAGCACTAAAAAAAAGTACTGTACGTCCACTGTAGCACTGTAGCTGCCACAGTACATTTTTTTTTTGCTCCCGTGTACTATTCACAAGCTCTTGATGAATGTTATATATACTAATAATAATATGAGCATGCAATCATTCATATCAATATTTTATTAATTAGTGCAACTGAAAATTTGGGATGTTAAACGTGAATGCTCTTTGGGAGTTTGGGATCTCGAATGGTGAATGAACATGAAAGCAATACATAATGATGAAATAATAATTTGTTTTCATTTCCATCTGATTATCATATCAGAATCTCACCTTAAACAAGGTTTGATGGTGAAGTAGTGCATGAATTACTCTTCTTTATTGGTTACATCTGTATAATGATGCAGGCTTTTTAGCTTATACAACATATGATGGAAAAAGAGCCAACAGATTCATGCATATGTGCTATAAAAGGAAAGATACATTTTGGAACTGGTATAGTGAATTTGGTGTATACCAATAGGGGTAATTTTGACCAAGTATGCCCGTCTATAAACCAAATATGAAATCACGATGAAATTGAGATGCAATCAAACACAGAGTATCACAAAGAATTTTAATGGAAACGAAACACGTAAGTTGACCACAATTTTTTCCATTTCAATCGAAACTACATTCATTCCTAAAAAATTGTGAGCCAAGCACCACCTAAACGTATGCCAATATACGTTCCAAAAACAGATTGACCGTTCTACCTCAGATAATTTGTTGATTATCTGATATAATCTTAGCAGAAAAACAACATAAAGCAACTTTAATGAATCCAGAGCAGTAAAACTAATTTATACATACAACCGTTACAATGCATGCATAGAGACTTTTTAAGGAAAAAAACCAGAAACATTGTATTATTGATGAAAAGCATAAAAATGTTCCAGATTCAAATCAAATGCATTATGTTCAAACCCCACTGGGTCCACCTGCAATTTTCTCAAACCATCTATATAACTCTCTAACTCGAAAGCATAACCACGTCACCTCTCTTTCAAAATAAGATAGAGAATCTGCAGTCAAATATTCCTAAGGAATCAGCTTGTGCATTTAGCACAATCATGAGGGCAGTAGAACAGAAGAAGGGCTTGACGATCAAAAAAAGATGGATGGCATCGATGAAAGAACATTACTCAAGATTCTACATACTTACAAGATGCGTTATCTTGCTTTGTTGGCACAAGCATGCAGATCCTACCTAGTTTCCTACCTTGTCTTCTAAATATTGCGATTTCAAGTCCCAAATTACCAGTTTGTAGTGTTTCTATAGAGTGCATGTGATTATGACTATATGATTAGTATGTGGTCTTATAATCGGTTTGGGATAATCATAGGAGTATCTGCAACGAAACTTATTATCCGTAGAAAATGAAAATTACTTTAGATATATACAGTGTATATGTGTGTGTGCATGTGTACGTATATTCTTATAGAGTAATATAAAGTTATGTTTTCATGGATGATGAAAGTATACGAACCCCAAAAAGCATTTACATGAAAGCACATCAATAAGGTAATGTGAACATTCATCTACTAAGATGTTTAATCATTCATGTGTGTTCTGCAATGTACACTTGATAGCAACATTGTAATTTGTAAAACAGAGTCATTCGATATAAAAGCATGATAGTATCATAGATATATGTTTACTTAGAAGACGAGCATTTGTTCTTGATCCATTTGAAACCAGTAGTGGTACCTTTCTTCACTTTGCTGGCTCCAACAACAGCAGCAGACTTAGCTTTCACCAATCCCGTGGATGCAACTGCCTTCACCTGATCCATCTTCTTGTTACTATTTGTCTTTTCGGCAGGTTTTTCATAATCTTTCTGCTGATTGTCAAAGACACCGGTTCCCCACTGATCAGACCAGCTATCAGCCTTAGTTGTCATATTCTTACCTGAAATGTGTTGCAAAATTACCAAATGATCGTCGATCAAAATCATGATTAATCTTAACTTATAATGAGTCAATCACTATTGGAACTAGAAGCAAATTAAGTATCGTGCAGATATCTACGTGTATGTAATTGCAAGAAAAAGCAAAAGGAAACCATACTTAAGAAGCATAAACAAACATCAGTTGAAAAATGCATTTATGCTGTAGCAATATGCAATAGGGACGGGGGACACTGAAGTGAGGGGTGTCAAATGACCCCACTAAGAATCTAAATAATACTCCGTATTGAGATTATCTATTAAAAATATATAATTATCCCATTAAGTTATGGCCTTCATGTTGTTCAAATCATGTCAATGGATTGGACTTTTCTATGTACTTATCTTTTTCTTTTATTTACAATATAATTCTTCCGGTTTCAATTTTTTTGACCGTGCTAATAGAAATTCCTAGCTCCGTCCCTACATGCAAAAGATACTTTTTGAATCTGCTTTTACACAAACCAAAACAAGATAAGCAATTTGTTGAAGCTATACGAGGTAAAAAAATCAAAATCAGATAAGCATTTTACACAAGCAACTCCCAAACTGCTTATTGAAAACATCTTATATCACCCTTAAAAGTTGACCATTTAAATAATAAGCGGTTTGATTTACCAAACCACTAGAAGGTGTCTATTTTGGACTCTGCTTACTAAAATTAGCATCTTATACAAGCACATCACTATACGCTGCTTTTCTCCATCCAAACACTCATCTATTGTATTAAGACACACTAGATGAAACAGATAAACTGATGAGGTTTTCCCTGTTCACGTTACCCGGGAGAGCGAGTCTTTGACTCAGATGTACGCGGCCTAACTAGATAGGAGGGGGGCAGGGTGATATTCAGTTTTGGTTATTTTGTAATCTGCTCCCCCAACAAACTGATTTTTTTGGCCCCCCGACCATAACTTTTTATCTGGCCACCCCAAATGTTTACCTAGTAAGGTTTCTAAACTCTAGATCTCTTGTGACGAGGTCAGATGTCTAGGGGGTGTTTGTTAGGCTTATATAGCTTATTTGATTTTGGGCTTATTTTCGGCTTATATAAGTTTCTTATGTTATATTAAGCTTATATAAGCCAAAAAGTTTCAAAATAAGGTTATAAAACATAAGCCAAAAACCAAATAAGCCGAAACAAACACCCCCATAATACCAATAAAAAAAAATTGGGAATAACTATAAATCACAATAAACATGTAAACAATCTTAAACCCTAATAAACAGATTGTTATAATACGATTAATTATTCATTTGTTATAAGTGAATCGAAGCCATGTAGATTTATGGATTGAAACATAAAAAAGATTAATAATAAAAAATGAAGAAGTTACCTGTTGAGTGACGGTGACAAAGGGTGTAGAGAGACAAGAGTTGATAATGATTTGTGTGAGAGATGACGATGAAAAGAGGCCCTTTTAAGATTTTATTAGTAAAGGGGGGTTTTAAGGGGTGTTTTGCACGATTTTCTTAAATATTAATGGATAAGAGTAAGAGGTACCGTGGGCTGTTAAGCTCGTGTCATGGTACCAGCCAAGAAAAGAGGATGGCGCACGTCATTGTGGGTGGCGCCGTCGGCTGTTGCGCCGTGGTGGCCAGCCCACGCCGTGGGGAATTTTTTTTTTTTTTTTTTTTTTTTTTTTGAACTTTTGGAACGTTGGAGCCTTTAAAGTGTATGTTTTCAAAAAAAAATTAAATTTTAACCCTCTAAAAAACCTTATAAATACCCCTTATTATTTCATACTTCACACACACTTTCAATATACTTTTACAAACAAAATGAGTAGATTTTGGAGCCAAGAAGAGGAGTCACTTTTGGAGGAATGTATCACTCAAATATCCCAGAATCCGGATACGAGTGCGGATCAACAAATGAATACCTTTTGGGATAAAGTTCTCGACGTATACAACAAGGAAGCCAACAAGCGCAACTACCGTATTCGTAACAAGAACATGTTGAGGGGAAAGTGGCATTCCCTTGCCCGAAAAGTACGTGACAGGGCAAATAATCCAAACCAAAACTAGTTAAATTTATGTAATGTGTATCAATCATGTAATGTGTTTTTTTAATTAATGAAGTTTATTTTTAGTTAATATTGTGTATGTTTTTTGGTGTTAATATTGTGGTGGCCAGCCCACGCCATCGAGTTTTTTCTTTTTTCCTTTTCTTTTTCGGCTGTTTATGCAGATCCAACGAGGAAGAAGGCATGGTTCCAAAAGATTTTAATATCCATGTATGTTTAATTTTATGTAAAAAAAAAAAAAAATGCTGACGGCACCAGAATTTCTGGTGCCAAGGGATACGGCCAGAATGTGGTGCTGTCAGATTTCTGGTGCCATAGAGATTTTTGCTGACGTGGCAGTAACTTTTGGCCCATGGCACCAAGGTTACCAATGCTCTAAGAGTCGCAAAACAAAAGGTTTGAGAATTAAGGTGTGTTTGGTATGGCTGAGCATCGGTCATAAACTGAACCGACCTCACCTGACCTGAACCGAGAAAATCGATGACGGAAAACCGTGAAAAACGCGAATCGAAACCGAACTGAATGTTGTCGGTTCGGTTTGATTTTTCGTCAGTTCGGTTCAGTTTTGTCGGTCTAGGAGTATTTTAGTATGTTTTTGTCGGTTTTGGGCCAACCCAACCCGAAACCGAAATCATGTAAAAACCTGAAACCGAAACCGAACCGATCGGCTGTCGGTCCGGTTCGGTTTTTGTCGGTTCGGTCGGTTTCGTCGGTTCGGTTCGGTTTTGAACCTTCGGTGCTCAGCCTTATTTGGTATGAACAGTGTTTTCGAGTATCACTTAAGGAACAAAAGGAAAGAAAATGAAAAAAAACGAATTATGTTCTTGAGTAGTACTTAAAGAGGAAAAGAAAATAAAAATGAGTGAAAATAGCGTGATTTGGTTGATTTTTAAAGTAAATTTTATTTCCACTCTCAAAGGTAGGATGAAAATATTTATTTTCTATTACTTATACTTTTTTTTTTACTATAAAAACTCAAGAAAACAGTGTTAAAATAGGTTTTTGTTTGATGTGCCACTAGATACTTCTTGCGTCTCAAAATAATTGTTTGTATTTCTATTTTTGGATGTCTCAAATTAATTGTCCACTTTTCTTTTTAAGTAAAAACGAGAGAATATAATAGGGGAATATTCTCTTTTAGTGGTTGAAAATAAAAGCGACTCCACTTTTATTAAACTTTATAATTCTTGTCTCCTGACAATAATTTTGAGACGGAGGAAGTATTTGTTTGATAGAGGATGAATGGATTCATCAATGAAAAATTGAGAGATAAGTAATTATGTAGGTTTTAGTAGGTATTAACATTTTTAGCGGGCCTCATGTATTATTCTCCTCTCATTTCACTCTATATTTATTTTAAATAATAATATTTTTTATTACAAAAGTATTATATAAAATAATACATATTTTAAAATATTGTTTTCTCTCTCCTACATCAAATTTAAATCTAAATTCAAGGCTTGTTTGGTTTATAGATGGGTTTGGTATAGATTTTGATTTGATTTAAGATCTGAATTTTGAGAGAGAAAGTATATTTATTACGGCGTAATAAAATTAAAATAAAATAAATTATTTTAAAATTAAAATAGAAAAAGAAAGTAAGATGATGAGCAAGTGGTCTCACAACCTTTGTGCAAAACCTTACCATTTAGTGAGGATTTGTACAATCCTTTGTCAGTAGGTTTAAAATATTAATAGTCCGTTTGATTTGTAAATGAGTTTAGGATTAAGATTTGGATTCGGATTTTATGTATGAGAGAGAAAATAATATTTAAAGATAAATATTATATATTAAAATATAATTATATATTATTTATATTAATTTAAAATGAAGAAAGATAAAGTTTTTTATTTTATAATATAAATAAAAAGAACAATACAACAAGATATATAGATAAAATCCGGGCCCACATTGTTAAAAAACCTTGTACTACTCATCTTTATCACAACTCTTTATATTTGTCTTACAAATCTAAACCCAAATCACATAAACACAACCAAACAATTGATTTGCATTTATTGAATCCCAAATCCTAACAAATCCCCCATACCAAACGGGCCCTAAATACTATCAACCAAACATTCATTTGTAAACTCAAATCCTAATCCTCCCTCAAAACCCTCAAAGCAAACACACACTCAAATTCAAATCTAAATCTTAATCCTAAACCCACCTACAAACCAAACGGGCCCGTACATTGATTAACACATGTTCAAGTGATCTTTAGCTCGAGGTTGAAGTTGAGACTTAAGATACGACATGTTTCTCTAAAAGCATTTTTTAACCGGTCGACTAAAGCAAATAAACTATTACTCCATTATTATATATTTTCTTTCTCTTAGGGGGTGCTTGGTAAGGGGGTTAACGGGGTGGGGAATGGGTAAGGAATTCAAAAGGGTCCACCTCATTCAAATTAGGTGCTTGGTTAGGGGTGTGCAAGGGTATTGATTACCCCGTAGTGGGTAATCAACATTATAGAGTAAATTGAGGGGTAAATTATTGATTACCCACCTCACTCAATCCTTTGCATTCCCTTTCCCTTTCCCTTTACCTTTACCTTTCCCCACTTTGAACCAAGCGGACCCTTATTTTTTCTTTCAACAAAAAACGATCTTAATTCAAACCTGCTTGTTGATATAAATAAATGACTAAAAACGTTATTCATATCTTTCGATATCTCTATGTTTTGATAATCACAAAACGAAAACTCATCAAACCAAAGATTATGACATAAACAAGTATTTAGTAGTAAATACTCATCTTTACCAATTAATCACTTAAGGTATGAATGAACAAAGTGTCTAATGTAGTATAAGATCAAAGGAACACTTTTGTTAATCACTAGATATTTATAAAATGTCACAAAACATTTTATAACTTTTGTAAAACATTTTTGACATTAAAAGAATATGTTTAAATCATTACAAATTTGTGAATTCAAATTTTCAACCAAAAATGGCAAATCTAATCCGGAAAAATTTCCCTCACAAAAGGACAAGAAAATACAACGTTCAGGAGGGCGGCCCCCTTAATTTTACTAGGCGGCCCCTTAATCATTAAGGGAGCCGGCCCCTAATTAAGGGGACCGGCACGCTCCAGAACAGTATTTTCTGGCCCTATAAATATTGGATCATTCCACATATTTTTTTCACCTTTTTGCACTATAAACTTTCTGATCTAAACATCCTTCTCCATCCTCTAAAAATCCTTTGATCTTATATACTTTGATTCAAGCCTCAACACTCAAGTGCAAAGAGAAGAATACTTCTATTAGAAGTATTACAACTTAGTATCATCTTGCTATCTAAGTTGTTTGTTTGTTTCATCTTGTTGATCTTTCATATTTTGGTGAGTAAGGTGTATGTATTAGTTAGCTAGATTTAGTTGTAGAATCTAGAATTGTTGTAAGTGTGAAGTGGAACTTGAAGTGAAGAAGTAGTGTTGGATAGTAGTGAAGATAGGAGAGAGTAGCAATAGTGAGTAGTAGTGAAGTAATTGAAGCTTCCAAGTGGAGAAGACTAGAAGACATTAGTAGATTAAAGTTGTGAAGACACTAGTGGCTTGAAGGTGCAAAGATATTATTGGTTTGAAGTTGTGAAGACATTGGTGCTTTGAAGTTGTGAAGTTGCAAGACATTGAAGTCGTGAAGTATTTTGTGAAGGCGTGAAGATACTTGTAGTGTGAAGAAGTATAGAAGAAGTAAAAGGTGTGAAGAAGTTGTGGTGTGATATTTGGTGTGAGATTGGTTCTAGCTACGATTAGAACTCGACATTTTGCTTTGTGTCGTTAATTGGTGTAAGCTTTCGGTGTGTACGGTTTTCTCCGCCATAAGGGAGGTTATTGACTTAGTGAAGAAAACTCTCGAGTTTGGTGCTCGGGGAGTGGAGTAGGGCAAGGAAGGTGTCCTTGTAGCCGAACCACTATAAATCCTTTGTCTCTCGGTTTGATCTTTCCATCTCTCATTCTTTACTTGTTTACTTACTTGCTTCTCGTACATTATTACTCCCTCCGTCTCAAATTTATTGTCCACATTTCCTTTTTGGGATGTCTCAAAAAAATTGTCTACTTTCCTTTTTAAGTAAAAACTAGAGAATATTTTAAGGGTATATTCTCATTTAGTGGTTGAGATTTATAGGGGGCCCATTTTTATTAAACTTTGTAATTTCTCTCTCATGACAATTAATTTGAGACGGAGGGAGTATTATTATGTGTTGTGCATATATTGATTTCACATAAAGATCAAACTAGGTTCCATTTAAAACCTTAATTATACATTAGTAAAATATAAGTATATACAATTATTAAAACACATATACATATATAAATACTTACTTATAATTAAGTGAGATATATGAAATTATAATTTCTATTCAACACTTTAAATAAGTAGTATCTATGTGATATAGGTAAAATAATTTGTATCTATACTTTAGCTTCAAAGGTTTTTACGATTACCATTAATTCTTTGAAAGCAAACTGTCGAAAACTAGAAGGGGGGTTGAATAGTTTACCGATTAAAATCTTTTTAACTTGTTAAGTTAGCTTTGAAACTTTCCGTTTGATCAAAGATATATACACAAACACAATATATAACATGTAAGTAAATGAAAGAAACGATCAAACCACAACACGAGTATTTATCATAGTTCGGCTACAAGGACTCTTTTTCCTTGCCCTACGTCCACGCCCCGAGTATCCAACACGAGAGTTACTTTCACTAGTCAACAAGCTCCTTTCACCGGCGGAGAAAACCTTACACGTCGCTTATACTTTTACCGACACAAAGCTAAATGTCGAGTTCTTTTACAAGGGCACAACCACTCCCGTTAGTTCTTTTACTAGGGTACAACTACTCCCTATACACTTTGTATTTTGAGGACTAAAATACTAACCGATCACTACTGAAAATACACAATCAAATGAAGTGTAAACTACTCAAGTCTACACAATGCAAAGCTAACAAGTCTTGCAACGTTGTGTTGAATACTTGTTACTTTTAGTAAGCTCGTGAATCTCTTTGCTACAAAAAGAAACTTCACATATGAAATGTTAAGAGGTTAGATGAAAGAATGAATGTGTGTGTAAAATATAATGTCAAGTGATGAGCCAAAATTCAACTTGTGGCTCAATATTTATAGCCAAACCTTCTGCAGGTCTGGCGGATCAGGCGGACCCCTCAAAAGGGTTCCGCCCGTGTACCTCCAGGGTACCGCCGGGCTTGCAGTTGGTTTTGCAATAAATCTTGCAAACCAAACCAAGTCACATCTCATTACTCTTGCAAACCAAACAATGTCACATCACATAATATCAAGTCAAACACTAAACTTGCAAGCAACATCTAAGTAAGTCAAACACATTTCTTTCCATAAATGTATAATGACAAAACTTGCCATAAATGTGATGTGACAATTCTATTTTTAGAAAATAAGAAGTGTTGTGTTTTATGAAATGTATTATGTAGCAAAAGTCTAGTTTATGCAAGTCTTTAAAACTAAGATTATGTTTTACTTAGAAACTAAAGTTTACATTTGTCATTAACAAAACTTAGCGAAGATCGTAAAATATAAATAACGTTTTTAGGCGATATTTGTATTAACAATCTCCCCCTTTTTGTTGATGACAAAACATAAACTTTGTTTTTAATTAACTCACAAAATCTTGGTTTTTTAGACTTAAAAAAGAATTAATATTAAACTTGTTTTACTTAAGTTATGACAATCATATTAAGTTTTGAAAGTTTAATATATTTCTCCCCCTTTTTGTCGAAACAAAAAGTAGAGTAGCGAAGCGGAAAAATGCAGTTGCTCCCCCTTGCTTGTTACTCCCCCTAAAAGGAGTGCCAAGGTGGGAAACATGGATTTTGGATCCTACAAAAAAAATGGTTAGTTGGTGATATATATATAAAGCCAAGTTTGTAGTTACCACACACATTGCAACCACAATTCAAATGATCAACCAACAATGCATGAAAGTAAGTAGAAAGAAATATAATTCCAAGTAAAATTTTGACTTATAAAAGTCAAAGGACATGAAATAGTAATATTCTTCTACTTCTAAAAGCTTAAAAATTAACCAAGAAAGAAAAATAAAAGCCTAGTTTCCTATATTGGGGCAAACGGCCTCCAAACGGTTGTCTAGGATTTGTTTGGGTGAGAAAGAGCATCCAAACGTTCTATGACGTGTTGGAATGCAAACCGGGTTTCATCTTGGAGTTGGTGAAGCAATGTTTTGATGCTTGCACCCATTTGCTCACAATTTGAGCAAACATGGGGATGAGTGGGTGGAAATGGGTGGGTTTTGGTTTCTTGGTTTGAGGGTTGGTTGGTTTGTGGTTCTTGGGTGGATGATGGGTTTGGTATTGAATCAAGCAAGGTGGTTTGAAATTCCATTGCTTGATGGAGGTGGTTTTCAACCATGTTTTGTATATCCTCATATGAGGGAAAGAAAGACTCAAAGTTTTGAGCTTGAGAGTGTGGTGGAGTTGGGTGATCATGGTTTTCAAAGTTTGGTTCTCCATAAAGAGGACCATGGATGTCATTGTAGATGGGGTGAAACAACAATGGTTTGGGTTGATGGTATACTTGTTGTGGTGGTTGGGTGTGGTTAAAATGCTCATTTTGGTCAAGAATTGACTTTGGTGAAAAAGGTGGTGGTTGTGAAGGTATTGGTGGGAGATCATTAAGAACTTGGACAAAAGGGTGTGGTGATGTGGGAGGAGACCCAAATAACTCCATAGGTTCCATTTTGGGTAATGGTGATGGTGATGAAGTTTTGGATGGTTGGGTTGGAGCACTTGGTGGACTTGGGTCAATGGGTGATTTAGTAGGTGGTGGAGTGAGCTCATTGGGTTCATTTGTTGATGGTGATGGAGATGCAAGGTTCAAAAAGTGTTCATTTTTTATAGGTGACGTGAATTCATCCGAAGATGAGGAGCTTAGGTTGATGGGTTGATTGGACCATAGTGGTTTAACACTTATCTGGACGGTTTTCTGGATGGGTCTTGATGGTTGGTTGGTGATTGTTGACTTAGTCATGGTGAAAAATGGTTTAGAAGTTTCAGAAATTGTGGTGAAGAAGGTGTGATTTGATTGTGTTTAGGATGACTTAATTTATAGTGTTGAAGGATTATGGAAAGGAGTGTTTGGATTTGATGTTAGTCCATACAAAAATGGAGGTTTCTAATGATTTGGAAAACTAATTGTGGGTTGTCAAATCTTAGAAGTCAATCCAATGAAAATGGTGAAGTGAGAAGACAAGTTTTGCACTAAATGCTTAGTGGTTTTGGTGGATTTGTGGTAGTATAAATCTCAGGGATTTCAAGGATCCCTTAAAAGGGTTCCTTCCTTTATGTGTGAGGGGTCCTTGAGGTTGTTATGGCAAATTTTGAATTTTGGCGGGAATTGGTTTGGGTTAAGTTTATGGAAGAAGGAGTACCCTATTATGCTAAACACATTACAAGAATTGGGTTTCTACCTAAAAGGATTGGATTTTGGTGTTTGGATGTTGAATTGTGTAAATGAAAACAAAAATTTTGCAGGTTTCTGGCGGCACCCTCAGAATACACAGGCGGAACCCAATTGAGGGTGCCGCCTGGTCCGTTGGGCCAATTCTGGAATTCCCAGAAATTGCACTGGCGGAACCCAATTTTGGGTATCGCCAGATCCGCCAGAGCTTCAGAAAGTGGCAGTCCACGTTTTTTTACCCGCGAGACGATTTTCAAAATTTTCGAAAACTCCTAAAATCAAAAATATAATGCATAACAGGTTAGGAAATGCAAAAAATGAACATGTAAATACTCATATCATATGACTTTGACCGGGGGCTAGCGATATTCACTAAACTTAGTGAAAATATTATAAGTTTGAAAATTTAACAACTTGCTAAAAGTTGTCTTCCTGCATCAAAGTTAGATGGAACATGTTCCAAATAGTATCAAACATTGTGCCAAACTACAAATACATCATAAGCATTGTTTAAACAACTAAATTAGTTCAAATAGCGCCTAGTGCCAAACACTCCTACACACCCGCTCTCATTGCCGGTCAATCTTGTTCTTGAGCTTTCCAAGGAATCTTCCAAGATTCTTAAACATCCCCTTTGTTTGCTTGAACTCCGCCGACTCGTTTGGAATATCCGGAAGTTGGGATAGGTATTCGAGAGGTGGGAGCCTAGAGTTTGGCAAATTGTCATCTTCACTCATTGAGGAAGATGATGAGGACGTTTTCCTTGGTCTTTGTACACTCTCTTATCACTAAGTGGAACAAAGGTGTGTGGAATTAGAGTGTAGTCAAGACGAAGACCATTTGAAGTTTGTGGAATGGGTGAGATGAACCTAAAGAGACGGGTCAAGAGCATTCCATATGGCATAGCCGTTGTGCCATGCACGGGAATGTCGGCCATTCTCTTGGCCATATAGTAGGCAAGATTGAAGGGTTGCCTAACGGACAAGGAGTAGAGCATGTAGCAAAGGCAAATGTTGATATGGTCACGGTTCCCTATTGTGCTAATGACATTGGCTCTAAGGACTTCCTCCCATTTCTTGAATTGGGGCTTGAGTTCGTTCATTTCCATTCCATATGGGTCCTTATCGACCTCATTCCCTGAACGGGTTCTCCTAGTGGTGGTGGTCCTAACAAAGAGGTGGTCACGGAGTACGTCTTTTGAGACAAGGGGTGTGTCATAAGGGTGGATACGGTCTTGGAGGTTGTCAAGAGTTGAGAGGGAGTGCAAGTCGGAATAGAGGCAAGTACCACAGTTTGGGACACCTAGGATTTGAGCAAACTCCTCAAGAGTGAAGGAGTATTGATGACCGCTAACCCTAAAGTTGATAGACATATGACTATAGTCATCCGTGGAGAGGACAGAGGATGCATAGAACTCTAGAATGAACCTAGGACAAATAGGCTCGTCGATATTCAAAAGACACTCAAAGTTGATTGTGGCAAAATCGGCGTAAAGGTTTGTGCCTTCTAGGAAAGACGGGTCAATGGTTCTACCCTCATGGACATAGTGTTTTTCTAGGGCTTTGAAAACGTTTACTTGGTTTGGGGTAAGGCCTTTGGTTTTGTGGTGTTTTGGTAGGTACTTAATGGTGTCCTTGTGGTCGTAGTGGGTTAGAGGAGGCATGATGATTCCTAGAACAAAAAAATTTCACATTTTAGTTTACGTAAACCACTATTATAATATGGATGTTCTAGTGTGTGCCTATATGAAAACAATGTGGAGGTGCGGTTATCTTGACTCATTTTGATGCTTCAAAATCGTTTTATGCAAGTTTTGTTATAAAACAAAAGATAACCCAAACGCTCCTAGTTCAATGTAGCTTCGTTTGAATGTACCCGAAAATACATATTGGTTATGTATTCCCTTTAGCATTCAAGAGACATTATGCAAGTGATGTTTTAAACATAACGTTTTGATTTTGTATTCTCAATGTGAGACGAAAAAATATTTGTCCTACTTGTGAGAAATTTTTAGAAGGATTTGACATGGGGTGTTTTAGCAAACATGTTTATACTAATTAAAGATGCAATTCCTAACTATGGGAAACATGATTAGTTTTATTAAACACCTAATTCTTATGCATGAGTTTTTCAAGTTAATGCATAAGCCCAAGTTTTTGTTTTTGTGCAAGAAATAGAATTCCTAGACTCAGATCAGGATTGTAATCATGTTTAGAATACTTACAATGATGATTGAATTGCAATGTAAATGGATGGAAGACCAAGAATTCGTAGGTATGGATGGATGGTAAAGTGAATAGTAGCAGTTTGGAAGTGGTGGTATGAGATAATGGGTGTTTGGTTTAATATAAACAAAGATTTTGGTTCTGCAGGTCGACGGATACGGCGGACCCCTGAAATGGGTTCCGCCCGTTGTGTCTGAGGGTTCCGCCGACCCTGCTGAGAAAAAGAGTTATGGATTTGTTTTGATTTTTATGATTTTTGTCTAATGTCCAGAACTATAATGTAGGTTCCATGAGTCTTAAGCCTAGCCTAAGAAGGTTAAAAGGTTCACGTTTAAGGGGTTTTGTGAGAATGTCGGCTATGTTATCTTCGGAAGAAACTTTCTCAATTGAGATATTTCCTTTTTGAACTTTGTCACGAAGGAAATGATGACGGATTTCAATATGTTTGGTACGAGCATGTTGAACCGGGTTTTTGCTAAGATCAATGGCACCTTTATTGTCACAAAGAATTGTGATGTCGTTGAGTTGAATTCCGTAGTCGACAAGAGCTTGCTTCATCCAAAGAGCTTGTTGACATGCCTTTCTGGCCTAAACGTACTCGGCTTCTGTTGTTGAGATAGCAAGAGCCGTTTGTTTCTTAGAGAACCATGAGGTGAGAAAATGTCCAACAAAAGTACAAATACTACTTGTGCTTTTTCTATCGACATAGTCACCGGCATGATCCGAGTCGGCATACATTATGGTGTCTATTCCCGTTCCTTTGGGATACCATAAACCTAAATGTGTAGTGCCCTTAATATACCTAAAAATCCTTTTAACGGCTTCGAGATGAGTAGTTTTAGGATCTTCTTGAAAATGAGCACATAGACAAACACTAAACATAATGTCGGGTCTACTAGCCGTTAGGTAAAGTAGACTACCAATTATACCTCTATATTTAGTGCTATCTACGGATTCACTTTCCTCATTCTTGGTAAGTTTAGTTTCCGTGGACATGGGAGTTTTGATAGGTTTCGAATCTTCTAGTCCAAATTTCTTAAGCATGTCCTTAATATATTTAGATTGGTTAAAGAAGATACCATCTTCTAGTTGTTTGATTTGGAGTCCTAGGAAAAAGTTGAGTTCTCCCATCATACTCATTTCAAACTCATCATGCATGATTTTTAAGAAATCCAGACATAATTCTTGACAAGTTGATCTGAATATAATGTCATCAACATAGATTTGGACTATGATAATATGTGAATCTTTCTTCTTAGTGAAGAGAGTATTATCAACTAAGCCCATGGTATACTTATGGTCAACTAGGAATGTTTTAAGTCGATCATACCATGCTTTTGGAGCTTGCTTAAGTCCATAAAGAGCCTTTTTAAGTTTGTAAACATGATTTGGTTTTTCAAAATCGATGAAGCCCGGTGGTTGAGCAACATACACTTCTTCATTAATGACTCCGTTTAGAAATGCACTTTTGACGTCCATTTGAAAAAGTTTAAAATTGTGTGCACATGCATATGCAAGTAAGATTCTAATTGACTCGAGCCTAGCAACCGGAGCAAAAGTTTTATCGTAGTCAATGCCTTCTTGTTGGTTATATCCTTGTGCAACTAGCCTAACTTTGTTTCTAGACACAATTCCATTTTCATCCATTTTATTACGAAATACCCATTTTGTTCCAATTATAGTTTGACTCTTTGGTTGAGGAACTAATGTCCATACATCATTCCTAAAAAATTGGTTCAACTCTTCTTGCATTGCAATTACCCAAGACTCATCTTTAATGGCTTCATTAATATTTTTAGGTTCAATGGTTGACACGAAACAAAAGTAGTTGCTTTCATTTTGAACTTTTGACCTTAGTGTTCTTTCGTTAATGTTGCCAATGACACCATCTAATGGATGACTTTTAGATTCTTTGACATTGACAAGTTCTTTGTTAAATAGTTCATCTTCTTTGTCATCACTTAAAATTTCTTGATTTTCTATTGCTTGGCTTTCAACTAAGTCATCATCTACCAAAGGTGATGTCTTAGAGGGAGGTGGACTCTCGTCAAATGTTACGTTCAACGATTCCTCGACTCTTAAGGTTTCTTTGTTCAAAACAATGTATGTTTTACTATTTTGTGAATATCCAAGAAATACACCTTCATAAGACTTTGGGTCAAATTTGGTGAGATAATCCTTGGTGTTAAGAATGAAACATTTACTCCCAAACACTCTAAAGTATCCTAATGTAGGCTTTTTACCTTTATATAGTTCATAAGGAGTTTTATTCAAAAATGGTCTAATTAAGACTCGATTTAAAATGTATGTTGATGTGTCAACGGCATTACACCAAAACTTTTGTGGAATGTTTTGTTCATTAAGCATTGTTCTACTCATCTCTTGCAATGTCCGGTTTTTATGTTCTACTACACCATTAGATTGAGGAGTACGTGGAGCCGAAAAGTTATGAGTTATACCATTATTATCACAAAAGTTTCCAAATTGAAATTCATTATCAAATTCACGACCGTGATCCGTTCTAATAGACATAATATTAGACCCTACTTGATTTTGAATTTCTTACTTAGAATCTCAAATTTATCAAAAGCTTCATTTTTACTTTTCAAAAATTTTGTCCAAGTATATCTTGAGTAATCATCAACTATGACCAAAGTGTAGAAGTTGCCTCCATAACTTTGTACAGCGGATGGACCAAATAAATCCATATGCAAAAGTTCTAGACACCTAGATGTAGAAACCAAGTTTTTAGCCTTATGACTATTATGGACTTGTTTACCGATTTTGCAAACATCACAAAAGTGTTGGTCATATTTCAACTTAGGTAGGTTTCGAACTAAGTCTTTGGAGAAGAGGTTTTGGATTAGTCTCATGTTAGCATGTCCTATACGTCTATGCCATAAAGTTAAAGATTCATCTAATGAGGTAAGACAAAGTTTGTCTCTAGATGTTGGATCCATCTTCATGACATATACGTTGTTCTTAAGGACACCTTTGGCTATGGTTATACCATCTTTAAGTATTTTACTTCCGTTTTCACTAAAAAGAACATTATACTTATTACAACAAAGTTGACTAATACTAAGGAGATTAAAACCTAAGTTATCAACATGAGCTACATCATCAATAAAAAGGGAGTCATGAGAGATTGTACCTTTTCCGATGATTTTGCTCTTAGCATTACTACCAAACGTAACATTACCTCCGTCACATTTGTGATAAGAAG
The DNA here is from genome assembly GCA_030686995.1 of Artemisia argyi. NCBI lineage: Eukaryota > Viridiplantae > Streptophyta > Magnoliopsida > Asterales > Asteraceae > Artemisia > Artemisia argyi. Next base: position 18,849,157 of record CM060677.1, read on the forward strand.
TAAAGAGGCTTTTGTTACCCGTCATGTGCCTTGAACAACCGCTATCTTTAATCCATTCATCCGGTTCCAAACAAACTTTGAGGCACACCTATTTTATGAAAAACACTCAAACATTTGGTCCCTAATTTCTCATGGGTCCATTTTGGTTAAGCATGCCATTAATTTGTTCCAAGTATGAAAATAGAGCATAAGGGTTCCATGGCATGTGGTTTGGAGTTTGGTAATGTCTAGGAGTGTTTTGGTTCCAAACATGTTGGTAGTTTGGTCGAGCGTTGAAGTTGCTCTTTGGAAAGGGGCGTTTGGGAATTGGAGTCTTAGGTCTTGGTTGAGTAGTTTTAGCTCTAAATTCATTTTTAATAAATCCTACTCTAGTTTTAAACAAAGGTTTTGTTCCATTTTTGTATGTAATTTTACCAAATTTTGAACGATCCGAAGTGGATGGAGTTACTGCTGCAGCAGTCCTGGCGGAACCTTCGGGACCAACGGGCGGAACCCTAAATTGGGTTCCGCCTGATCCGCAGGCTGCTGTAGCAATTTTATTTGTTTCTTGAGCAATCTTTTTTTGTTTCATTTGACCCTTTGAAGTTTCTATTTTCGTAAATCCTAGTCCTGTTTTATCAAAGGGTGACTTTTGAAGTTTCATAATTTCATCCGCACAAGAAATGCTCTTATCGAACTTCTTAAACTTTGTGGTTTGTTTTATTAGATCATTTTGAGTAATTTTGAGTTTCTCAACTTCTAGTTTAAGCTCTTCACATGATTTGCAAGGTGTGTCAATACGTTTACTCTTTTCTAATCTCTTAGCCTTTTCTTTTAACTCATAAACTTCATTTTCTAAAAACTCCTTTTTAGTTTTCAAAAATTTATTTTTGTTTATGATTTTTAAGCTCAATTCACAAAGTTTGTTATATTCTTTTTGTAAAGTGTCATCATCAATAGAGGAGTAAGATGAGTCGGATAATACCTCATTTGAGTTGTGAGCCATGAGAGCGATATCGTCATTCTTTGGCTCATCGTCATCTCCTTCATAGTCACTCCAAGCACCACCCACAAAAGCTTGTTGAGGTTTGCTCTTGGGTGGTTTTGGACATTCTCCTACAAGAAGACTTGTGTCTCCACACCTATAGCATTTTCTTTCAACCTTTCCTTTCCTATCATCACGATCTTTTCGGAAAGTTTTCTTGTCATCTTTAGGTTGCCTTACAAACTTTCCTCTTCTACGAAAGAACTTCTTGAAGTCTCTAACGGCCATAGCATATTCCTCATCATCACTATCCGAAGTAGATTCTTCATCATCACTTGATTGGACTCTAGCTTTCAAGGCAATGGACTTAACTTTTTCTTTCTTGCCTCTAACTAGTTCCGAATCTTTTTCCATTACCATTTCGTGAACTTTGACGGTTCCAATTAGCTCATCAAGTGACATGCTTGAAAGATCTTTGGATTCTTCAATTGCCGTCACTTTTGCTCTCCACTTCGGATGGAGTGCTCTAAGAAATTTCCTGACAAAGTTCTTACTACAAAAAGATTCGTCAAGTGCTTTGAGTGAAGTAATAATAGTATTAAACCTAGCAAAAGCATTATCAATAATTTCATCTTCGGAAATAACAAATTGTTCATATTGTTGAACAAGAAGATCAATTTTGTTATCTTTAACTTGTGAGTTTCCTTGATGAGTGACAATTAAAGATTGCCAAATATCTTTGGCGGTTTTACACAAAAAGACTCTTTCATATTCTTTTTTAGGCAAAGCGTTGTAAAACATCATTTTAGCTTTATTATTTTTACCAATTAATTTCTTTTGATCATCATCTTTGATGTTAGTAACTACGTTATCACCATCAATAATTATATACCACAAATCTATATCTTTAGATTTCACGTAAGTTTCAAAACGGTTTTTCCAATATATAAAACCATTTGCTTCAAAGAGTGGTGGTCTTTGCATAGATTGCCCTTCTTTGTAATTTTCAAAATCCATGGATCGTTTCAAGTTTTAAAACACAATATATTTTAAAAGCTTGAGTAACGTAGCTCTTGATGCCAATTGTGGAAAACTAGAAGGGGGTTGAATAGTTTACCGATTAAAATCTTTTTAACTTGTTAAGTTAGCTTTGAAACTTTCCGTTTGATCAAAGATATATACACAAACACAATATATAACATGTAAGTAAATGAAAGAAACGATCAAACCACAACACGAGTATTTATCGTGGTTCGGCTACAAGGACTCTTTTTCCTTGCCCTACGTCCACGCCCCGAGTATCCAACTCGAGAGTTTCTTTCACTAGTTAACAAGCTCCTTTCACCGGCGGAGAAAACCTTACACGTTGCTTATACTTTTACCGACACAAAGCTAAATGTCGAGTTCTTTTACAAGGGCACAACCACTCCCGTTAGTTCTTTTACTAGGGTACAACAACTCCCAACACTCTTTGTATTTTGAGGACTAAAATACTAACCGATCACTACTGAAAATACACAATCAAATGAAGTGTAAACTACACAAGTCTACACAATGCTAAGCTAACAAGTCTTGCAACGTTGTGTTGGATACTTGTTACTTTTAGTAAGCTCGTGAATCTCTTTGCTACAAAAAGAAACTTCACATATGAAATGTTAAGAGGTTAGATGAAAGAATGAATGTGTGTGTAAAATATAATGTCAAGTGATGAGCCAAAATTCAACTTGTGGCTCAATATTTATAGCCAAACCTTCTGCAGGTCTGGCGGATCAGGCGGACCCCTCAAAAGGGTTCTGCCCGTGTACCTCCAGGGTACCGCCGGGCTTGCAGTTGGTTTTGCAATAAATCTTGCAAACCAAACCAAGTCACATCTCATTACTCTTGCAAACCAAACAATGTCACATCACATAATATCAAGTCAAACACTAAACTTGCAAGCAACATCTAAGTAAGTCAAACACATTTCTTTCCATAAATGTATAATGACAAAACTTGCCATAAATGTGATGTGACAATTCTATTTTTAGAAAATAAGAAGTGTTGTGTTTTATGAAATGTATTATGTAGCAAAAGTCTAGTTTATGCAAGTTTTTAAAACTAAAATTATGTTTTACTTAGAAACAAAAGTTTACATTTGTCATTAATAAAACTTAGCGAAGATCATAAAATATAAATAACGTTTTTAGGCGATATTTGTATTAACAATCTCCCCCTTTTTGTTGATGACAAAACATAAACTTTGTTTTTAATTAACTCACAAAATCTTGGTTTTTAAGACTTAAAAAAGAATTAATATTAAACTTGTTTTACTTAAGTTATGAAAATCATATTAAGTTTTGAAAGTTTAATATATTTCTCCCCCTTTTTGTCGAAACAAAAAGTAGAGTAGCGAAGCGGAAAAATGCAGTTGCTCCCCCTTGCTTGTTACTCCCCCTAAAAGGAGTGCCAAGGTGGGAAACATGGATTTTGGATCCTACAAAAAAAAAAGGTTAGTTGGTGATATATATATATATATATATATATATATATATATATATATATATATATATATATATATATATATATATATATATATATATATATATAAAGCCAAGTTTGTAGTTACCACACACATTGCAACCACAATTCAAATGATCACCCAACAATGCACGAAAGTAAGTAGAAAGAAATATCATTCCAAGTAAAATTTTGACTTATAAAAGTTAAAGGACATGAAATAGTAATATTCTTATACTTCTAAAAGCTTAAAAATTAACCAAGAAAGAAAAATAAAAGCCTAGTTTCCTATATTGGGGCAAACGGCCTCCAAACGGTTGTCTAGTATTTGTTTGGGAGAGAAAGAGCATGCAAACGTTCTATGACGTGTTGGAATACAAACCGGGTTTCATCTTGGAGTTGGTGAAGCAACGTTTTGATGCTTGCACCCATTTTCTCACAATTTGAGCAAACATGGGGATGAGTGGGTGGAAATGGGTGGGTTTTGGTTTCTTGGTTTGAGGGTTGGTTGGTTTGTGGTTCTTGGGTGGATGATGGGTCTGGTATTGAATCAAGCAAGGTGGTTTGAAATTCCATTGCTTGATGGAGGTAGTTTTCAACCATGTTTTGTATATCCTCATATGAGGGAAAGAAAGACTCAAAGTTTTGAGCTTGAGAGTGTGGTGGAGTTGGGTGATCATGGTTTTCAAAGTTTGGTTCTCCATAAAGAGGACCATGGATGTCATTGTAGATGGGGTGAAACAACAATGGTTTGGGTTGATGGTATACTTGTTGTGGTGGTTGGGTGTGGTTAAAATGCTCATTTTGGTCAAGAATTGACTTTGGTGAAAAAGGTGGTGGTTGTGAAGGTCTTGGTGGGAGATCATTAAGATCTTGAACAAAAGGGTGTGGTGATGTGGGAGGAGACCCAAATAACTCCATAGGTTCCATTTTGGGTAATAGTGATGGTGATGAAGTTTTGGATGGTTGGGTTGGAGCACTTGGTGGACTTGGGTCAATGGGTGATTTAGTAGGTGGTGGAGTGAGCTCATTGGGTTCATTTGTTGATGGTGATGGAGATGCAAGATTCAAAAAGTGTTCATTTTTTATTAGGTGAAGTGAATTTATCCGAAGATGAGGAGCTTAGGTTGATGGGTTGATCGTAAAATATAAATAACGTTTTTAGGCGATATTTGTATTAACACAAACTTTTATTAAACGAAAAAGACGCAAAACTATACAACCCCCCTTCTAGTTTTCCACAATTGGTATCAAGAGCCACGTCTAGCAAGATTTTTAAAATATTTTGTATTTTAAAACTTGTAACGATCTATGGAATTCGAAAAATATCTAGAAGGGGAATTTACGCAAAAACCACCATTATTTGAAAATGATCATTTTCTTGAATGGAAAAACAAATTTGAAATTTATGTGAAATCAATAGATCTTGATCTTTGGCATATCATTTCAATTGGTGATCTTAAACCAACAAAAATGGATTTTGAAAATCAACATAATAATCTTCAAACCAAAATTGATAAAAACACTAAAGCCAAATTACTTATTTTCAAAACTCTACCAAGAGTTAAATATGAAAGATTATTTTGACTATTTTTTGTTATATAGTTTAGAAATGGTTATTAAGGAGAGAAAAAAGAGATGGTTTGTATAGTTGTAAAGAAACGATAAACGGTTTCTGAGCGTTGCAGCAAGTGCAAAAGTATTTATTTTGTAGTTACGAATTCTTGTTTAAGTAGCGTTTAAGGATAAAACAATTTAGTTTTAAAATATATACAGTTTAGTTTTCATTTCAATTGTGTTTCATAAAAATACTATATAAATGTTTTTTTTTTTTTTTTTTTTTTTTGGCAAATACTATATAAATGTTTTAGTAATAATAATAACAATAACAATAATAATAATAATAATAATAATAATAATAATAATAATAATAATACGTTTTTTTTTCCAATAAAAAGTGTTGCCAATAATAAAGAAATGGTGTGAATTAGTAAAATAAAATATCATTTACAAAATTCGTATAGATACGAAAATTAGAAGGGGTTAAATTCTAAAGTTTAATAATTTGGAATAGTTTGTTAATGTACTAATCTTAAAGGGCAATTTTTAACTAACAATGACAATAACATAAAGGTTTATTTTATTTTATTTTTTTGTTTTTATTTTGTTTTTTTAGTAAAACTACATCAATCTAATATCTAAATAGATAAAAAGGTTTTACGAAAACAGAAACCGAATCGCATTTTTCAGTTTTTGAAAAGTAAAAATTGAACCATCGGTTTTTAGTTTCAGTCAATTATTTCAGTTCGCTTTTTTTTTTTTTTTTTTTTTTTTTTTTTTTTTTCTCGTACCCCTAATAAAAATCTCAAAAATTTTGTTGTTATGGTTTCAAACCGGTAACCCCCATCAAATTTTCTCCTACCCTTACCACCTTTACCAACTACCATGAAGATGACAAAAGATCAATATCGATCTCATATTTGCCATAAATTCAGTGAACCATTTTTAGCCATTTTTGTCAAAATTAATAAAAAAAACTATTTTCTATTTTTTTTCTACACAAACATATTTTGCAAACGGTAAATCTTCAAGCTACGAAAATACATTATCGCGACGAGAATTAAATTAACTTTCTATATATATGCACTTACATATACTTTCGACGATTTTTTTTTTCAAAATTTCCGACGAGAAAAATTACATAACGATTTTTAAAATGAATCACATGTGACTTTTTTAGGCAATTTTTTTTTTTTTTTTTTTTTTTTTTTTTTTTTTTTTTTTTTGTGAATGTACATGATTTTGTTCATTGAATCTATTGCAGATATAAGATCCATATTGATCTCAACTCCCATGAAAATATGTTTAAAATAAAATTAAACAGGAGCATTCTTTAAATAACTTTTCCATAAAAGCCAAAAAGGTTAAAATGTTCAAATCAATCTTTTTAGTTACACGATGATCACATCATATGTGATCAAACGGGATGGTATTGCACATTTGATCATGTTAACCAGAACTGTATTACCCAAACAAAATAGAGCATTATTACATTAGCATAAACAGGCGGAACAAGTTGATATCTACTAAGAATTTAAAATAAATATATAAGTAACCTAATAAATGTTTGTTAAAATTTTATAATTAAATCACGTTTAATTAAAAGATAACTTAATGCAGACACTGTCAGTTTTATTAATTACTGTAATATTTTCAGTCATATTTCTCTATTAAGTTACAAACAAACAATTTTCATATAACTTAATGAATTCATTTGTTTTCATTTAAGTCAATTAAGTCGAATTCAAACACCGCAAAGTTCAGAACACTATCTAGTAGTCAAATTTGTCGAGGTGATCCATTACTTCCGTGCACCTTCACACTCATCGATACAAACAGAACCTCAACATCTTTTTTATTTAAGGGAGCCATAATATAAATCGTTATATATTTAAAAGAAAAATTCCGAAGAATTAAATGCAAAAGAAAGAGAAATAAGCCATAGAAACACTAGAAAGTACAACACCTCCACACGGTCTTTAATAACCTGACTTCGCCCAAAAATTTTAACCTAAACTAATGGAATAATCAGTAAAATATCTAGCAAAAGGCTTCTAACAAACACATCCTAGACGCTCGACCGGTGAACCGGTTCAATGGTTCTTCTGGTTCAACCTGAGAAAACCGAAAAAAATTGCAAAAAACCGGATAGGGCCGGGACCGATTTTTTTTTTTTTGGATGTCCAGTCTGATTTTCAAAACATTGCTAATTTGAGATTATTGAGATGTTTGCAACTTTGTGTGTAGCATAAGATATACATAGGCCCAGTAGGAAAGTAATTATTAAAAGCCCAATTCTAGCTTGCCCAAAGCTGTGAGCATGGAATCCATAAGGTTGCTAAGGCCTTAAAAGTATGACTATTATTAAAAGTAATTAAACTACTAACATAATTTGGGCTTTAAAAACTCTAATTGCTACTCCATAAGTCCATATTATAGTCTGAAATTTTTATGCGATTCAATAAAAAAAAATGTTATATGTGAATAGACTAATAGTCTGATTATGGATTTTTATTATCAGGATTATGTTTTTATTCCACAAAAAGATATTAAAATACTTTGATGATTCAAATGTTTTTGATATCAAAGTTTACTTGCTAAACCAGCCATAAAGCTTATTATCATAGTTTTCTAACAATTTATACATCTATATACATAATACTATATTACGTTCATATACATAACCATTAAAGTATAAAGGAAGTATGATAAATAAACGAAATACGAGTAACATATAACGAGACTGTGAAACTTTGGAATGCTTGTAAACTAGCCACCAAATTATAAAAGCTACACTAAAAAAAGCTTAATTTAATTGTTATTTTTTTATACCAAATTTAAAGTAAATAGCTTTCCTATTAGTTCTTTCAAAGTATTTTTTTTTAAACCTTTTTTACTAGTTGACAAATTACTTTAACCCGTATGATACGACTATTTTATTGCCTTACTATAGATAGAAACTAATAAGGCCCCACAATGCTTTGCTTCATGGTTTTGCATAACCTCCTTTTGCTTCACGAAACTTACATCACTTGCCTTAAATAAACATAGAAATAAATGATAAAAATGGAGAAATATATATATATATATCTTTATTCTTTTGAGATATTATAAGGCGTGTAAGGAGCGAGTTCGATTTACCTAGCGTAGTGGTCGTCACTAATTTGTGTACATACATATATATCCTTGTAAGATCTATTTTATAAAATTAGAATATGATACTTCACTATATTTGGTCCAATCAACTGATTCTGATCCAATAAATTTTTGTTCTATTTTCGTTCATGTACTTCTGAAACCAAAGTACTGAAATAGTTTTAGTGCTTAAACTCAACACAAAATGTGTCTAACTTGACACATTTTCGAGTATTGCGTAGCCAACTTTTTTCCCCCTATTTTATACCTAAATTTTTGCATTTTGATCATTGTATGTGTATTTTATTCATTTGCAATGACCATTATACCCTTCTATGTTAATAGGTTGGCTATAAAATGTAGGGGAAAATGGTTACAGATCGAATAGTAAAATACATAAAGATCGATGTTTGGTCGCACAATAGCAAAATAAATAAATAAATAAAATGTTACACAACACAAAAAATTTGCCAAATTAGAAAAATTTTTCATAAATTATCCCTAATTTTTTCGTACCTAAAAGTCAAACAAATATAAATTTATATTGAGGATCAGACACTTGCAATAATAATGAAGTAATAATGGTGTCTACTACCATTTCGACGCCTGCATATACTCTGATGTAAGCAAATACAAAAAACTGTGGGCAAAATTCAGCTTTCGGCTCGTATTCTACTGTATTTCTTCTCATGCAAGTAGCATCACTTTGGTTTGAAATTACAATACTCTTTTAAAGAAATAGCAATATATTAATTTCCAAAATCTACTGTAAATGACGATTTCACCCTTTAATTTATAATAGGATGGGAGACAAAACTCCCAATTTAAGTGAAGAAAAAAATGACACGAGGGAGGTGCATGTATGAAAGACACTCGCAAGAGAAAATAAACATATTTTTAGGAAAGATTGAATGGCATAAAATTGGGGTGCATGTACTTGTAGTGAAGCTTATGCCCTAATTGCATGCATAATATACCCCCTTGCTCCATTGCTCATGCAATTTTTGTGTTTCCATTCATCAAGAACATTTCAACACTTGTTTTAACGTATAATATTTTACTCAACATGTAAATTACTAGTAGTTCAATGATGTCTATACGGCCATACGGGTATAATCAAATACCATATTTGAAGGAACTTGAAGTTACGAGACGCCAAAGTTAAAATAAGAGTAATTAATTTTGATAAGTTTTATTTGCTGAAAATAGTAAATACATGTTATATTGACTAGAATGGTACCGCGCCAATGCGGCGGGGGTACTGTGTAATTATATTTTGCATTATTTGGTTTCACGTTTAGCTGTATTCATACTTTATAAGTAGAGATATTAGAGATGGTTAAGCCAAATAATTCTAGTTTGAACAACCAACTACCTCTTAACAAACTTCTTAACCAACTTGCATCTTAACAAATTAATTTTGAAATCTTTCCATAATAAGCAAGAAAATATTCTGAATTTTAAGCCTTTCTAATTATAAAATAGTCAAATACATTATAATGTAGTATAGATAAAAGAAATGTACTACAAAGTATGCTCTAACCGGAAACTTAGTATTCATGATTTTGGTGTCATCAACTATTATACGTAATTGCAATTTACTATATACTAATGAAATTTTCATATAGTGTTCGGATACGAGTTAAGAAAGTGTAGAGTGCACATTCGTTTAAACTATTATATTTTCACCATGACAAAGACTAAGGGGTCACACGAGCGGCCCCCTTGCAGGGTTGAGGGGAAACCTCTCCTCGTGAGGTTTGGGGCAGCGCCCCAAAACTAAACGATTTTCATGAATCATTTTAAAGGACTTAACAAATATTTCGGCTAAAACTCAACCAACATGTCTGCTGGTGATGAGTTGTGTCACTTGAGATTTAACAATTTTTTTTAACTACTTTTAGCTGTCACAAGTTTATGTTTTTAACAGAAACTTTGGTCTCGTTTTAAGATGCGAAAAACACACACTTCCAGTATGTTTTCATTGTTCTTTTGTGTCTAGAAATAAAGTGTTATTCTTTAATTATCCTGGTAAAGATTTCGTGACACCAATACATCAATATAGTCAAAATACTTTATTTGAAAAGTGACTTTACACAATCTAAAGATGATATCCAAAATTATCATCACACCTAACCCGAATTTCTAACAAATATATAAGTTTCCAAAATACTATAGTTTAGCAAAAACACCGAGTAAACAACTTATAATGAGTTTAGGTAGAGTATTTTGATCTAAAAAATTTATAACTAAATTATTAACATGTCACAAATTATATACAAGCTGATATTAATTATATGGAACTTATTTTATTGGCTAATTACATAAAAGTAGATGTTATCATTCTAAATAAGTGTCCTATATGTATTTATTCAACCATAGAGTCAAGAATGAAATTAAAGATAATAAGAGTCGGGCAAATAGGTTTTTTTCTTAGATGTGCACCTTTTACTAAATTAGAAATCAATCATATAACCGATCGACTATCGTCACACAAACCACGAAAGACTTTTTATTAGCGGAGATTGGTGTCGTCTATGTGAAGTAACCATGAGGTACTCATTGATTGATATACTATTTCTTTTTTAAGTGGCAAAAAATTTGATTAAAGTTTTTAGCAACAAAGAGACACTATTAAGGGCACAACACGTTTAGAGGTGTACACTTGGTCATGGAACCCGCCCTACTTAGTCTGATTGAGTTCGGTCCAAGCTAGTATGCGACTAAAAGATCTTTATTTTTAGGCTAATTGTTTAAAAATGTATTTTACTTGTCATTCTTATTTATTTATTTATTTTTTAATATTGTGTATTTTTCTTCTTGATATATTATATTTTTGAATTTCATCTTCTTGATGTATCATATTCAAATTATGTGTTGTATTATTTTGAATATTTTACGCCTACCGATATGATACATTAGGAAGAAAAAAAATAGTACGCTACAATAAATTAGAAAAAATAATAATAAATAATATATGTTTACAAATAATTATCCTTTTTTTCATTAAGATTAATACATATTAAAACCTAAGCAAGACTAATTAATATTAGTGTTTCTTGATCAAATTAGAGATATTTTGGTGAAAACTGAAACCCTAAGAACAGTAATAGTTTTTGTTGAAGGGATGTGAAAAGGGGGAAAAAAAAAAAACCCCTTTAAAAAGGATATTTGGAAATTGAGATTATAGATCTTTACTAAGTCAAAAGTTTCAAGTTTTACCTGGTTTTAAGAAGAGCTAGTAAACCTTTTTTTTTTCTTTTTTTTTTTTTTTTTTTTTTTTTTTTTTTCACGTCATTTTGGGGTATAGACGCAAATGGGATTGAGCCCCTCTAAAGTTTTTTTTTTTTTTTTTTTTTTTAACATGATATATCATGTTAATCAATTATGAACAAGTAAAATGAATAAATATTTTTCTTTTAATTGAAATTATGGACCCACATATATTTTTCTTCTCACATTACTTACAACATGACCTATCATGTTTATAAATATAACTTGAGAGGATCTATTTCCAGGCAAATGATAAAGCCTTTAGTCCTTTACCATCTTAAAGCTTCAAGGTTTATCTTGTTGAAAGAAAAGTCCTCTAATTTTTCTTTTGCTTATTTCTAAATATAGGTTGTGACGTTGTTTTGTTTATTTCTGTAAATCAGTAGCGTACAAAGGAATATCTAACGTCACGATACTTGAAAAGTTCATTAGTAAAGTTTAGAAAGATGATGGGCGAGCAACGTGAAGCACAATCGCGTACGTATTCAGGTATAGTCGATCACAAGTTGCAATTGCATTTTTCTTTATCTTGCTCTCAATGTCAATGTAGACCAAGATGAGATGAACATGCATGAAAGGTATGGGATTCTATAATAACACTTGCAAATAAGCTTTTACTAAGAATAGAAATATACGTCTTGATGCTTGGGATTTAAGCTGACAAAGTTTGAGTTCATTTTTAAAAGGTTTTCCAAATAAAAGTAAATTTAGAAGGAAAAAAAGGTTTCTATATTTAGAATTATTGCGAGATTTCGGATAAATACGAGAAATAATTAATACATTAAAGGATACGAGCTTATCTTTATACCATATCTTCGATTTTTTTTTTAATTATTTTTTTAAGTAAAAATGTACGAAATTAGACAAAATTGACAATAATGTACATTATTATTGTTTGGGATTTGCTAACAACACCCTACGGTGTTGTTATTTAACCGGGGACTTTTAGTTCCTTTTACCCAAAAAAAAAAACCCTATGGTTTTGTTTAAGCATTTCATGTATATAAAAAACACATTTAATAAACTCATATATTCTATAATGATATACTTTTAATCATTTTAAACATGGTATATGATGTTAAGTATGAAATGTTTGTAGATTATTAAGTGCTAATTATTTAAACATGTAATGCTTAAAATGTTAACAAATCCCTTGTTGTTTTAGTGAATGTAAGGAATCTATAGATGATTACTTACTTTAATGTACAAGTTTTGTGATGCTAGAATATGGACATTGACGTGCATTTCCACTAACCATTACAAAGATCTGATTATACTTACAAGTTTATTCGATATTAAAATTTATTAAAGCTAACTTGCTTAGCAATTTATGCACAAAATCAAAACAGTCTTCATTCTATAAATATTAGGACTTCAGGTTAGAATTACTAGATCACAAGACTTTTAGCAAATCCGATAAGGGATTTGGTTATCACATTAGAGTAAAAGAACAAATTTGAGTTAAAGATTGATAACTATCATTTCTTATTGTGAGTCACACTTAATTTCATGTAAACCACCGTCAAACGGCCTAGTGGTAATTAAGGTTCATGGTTTCCATACAAGAGGCCAAGGCTTCAAACGTCGCTAGATATGTACATTTTGCGGTGACCAGGGAAGAGCCGTAAACGATCCTGGGATTGACCAGGTGAGACCGCGCACATCTTAGTAAAAAAGAGCTCCCTCTTCGGGTAACCTGAATAAGGAAAACTTTATCCGTTTACTTAATTTCATGTCAAATAAATTCTTTACACTGATATATGTAGACTATGCAAAGCAATGGTGGGGGCTGGTTGATCATCCTCAGCACTATGACTGACCTCCTTTCGTGGGCTGAAAACACAACACTTCAAAAACCTGTAACACCTTGTTTTGATGCAGTTGTACAAACGACATGTAGGATCCAATGGCACTATAGGAACAAGATTTGCTTCGAACTTAAACTACCTCGTAAAGATTTGTTGGCCGAAGAAATCAAGACTCTTTCATTCTAACCATACTGACCATTTACACTATTTAAAAACCGGAAAACCACCTCAAAGTTATACTGTAATTTCTTTAATCAATCCTTAAACATAATTGAAAAAAATAATCTTAGTGTCTGAAGAATCACAATTTCTAACACCAATTAAGCAATAAATTGGTTTGGATCATGTTACACATACTACAACATAAACCTTTACCAAACTATGACCATCAACATAAAAAGACAGCTAACCATCCACTCTCACCTAATTACACCAAACTAACCCCAAACTTAAACCATTTAGCTAAATCCAGGCATATTGTTCCAACAACATGACCCCATCGTCCAATCATGATCATGGTCTGTCTCGGTCGTCGTTGCATCTGGTGAACACAAAATCTCGACCTGGTTCTCGGCTTCCACTATGTTCCCATTTGGAGCATCAACCGGCTTTTCTGTTGATGCATCTTGTTCACTACCACCATACCACCCCGTTGGAAAATCGAGCCAGCTTGAGAAATCATCATCCGTCACATTCATCTCATCAATTACATCGCTTCGGGATTTTTCTCCAATTTCTAAAAAGATTGAAAATAATTAGATAGAGATAAAGATAAAGATAAATATATTGAATGCAGTAAAACACACAAAAAAAAAAAAAAAAAAAAAAAAGTTGACAGACAAAACATCATTTTTACCGTTTAACACAATTACAACGAGCTTACTTCTTAAACTTAAGGTACTAAGTTAGGAAATAAAAAGTATCATTATCAAAATGGACAAGTTCAAAGAATATATAGCAATTTTTATGTAATATTTGCATAATTACAACATAACTCACCAACAGATGAATGGCCTGAACTCGAGTCATCCAAAGGCACGTTGTTATCGTTTGGTTTAAAAACCGACTCCAAAGTCACATTTTCGGGTTCTTCCATTAGGGAATAATCATGTGTGATCTTTTCCTTGCCCTTGTCACTTTCTGATGATTTACTTTCATTTGAAAGTACTATTTGAGAGCTTAACAAAGCTCGTGATTCGCCTAACACATCCTCCAACAGACCACTATTTCCCCGAGAACATATGTAAGGTGAAATTGCATTATCACCATCGTTTGATGGCACAATCATTTGATCATTTACGGTATTTGAAGAACACGTTGGAGTAATGGCTTGAAATGATGATTGGATTGAAGGTAGCTCATTAAATGATGCTTCCATTTTCGGTATTTGACTCACACCATGATAACTTTGATTGAAAAATAACATAGACGACGGGGAGCTATTAGCAACAACACCTCCACTATTGTCGCGGAAAAGCTTGAATTGTGATTGTGAATTCGGGAGATAAGCAGCAGTGCTTAAAACAGGATAATTTAATTGATTCAACAACAACGGTGATGATATTGAATTTAGAGCAGCGCTTGCAAGATTTGATGATGACGAAGAAGATGAAAACGGAATTGTTTGGTTTTGTAACGATTGGTCATGGTGTCGCCGATGATGTTGCTGAAAATCTACGGGGTAAATTGGTAAACCCGCGCGTAATCTTCTTTTTAACCTTGTATTCCAGTAATTCTTGATTTCGTTATCGGTTCTTCCTTGAAGCTACACAAAGAAAAGCAAAGAAATAAAACAACACATAAATACAAAGGACAAATACTCCGAACACATTAAATTAAATACTATCGCATGACATTCACTGGGTATAATCCTTTAACAAAAAAAAAAAAAAAATAAAAAAAATAAATAAATACTATAGCATGACATATATAAAAACATACATGTAATGCCATTCGAGCCCATTTGTTGCCAAACTTTGAATGAAGCTCGATGATTTGTCGTTCTTCATCAGGCGTAAACGCTCCTTTTTTCAAATTCGGTCGTAAATGATTAGCCCAACGCAACCTACAACTTTTTCCACATCTCATCAACCCGGAATTTCTTTGTACAGCATTCCAATTCCCTTCACCATGTTTCCTCACATACTCCATTAATATCGCGTCTTCAGCAGCCGTCCACGGGCCTTTTTTCAACACCTGACCGCTATTTGTTCGCCCACAAGGGCCACCGTGTCCTATGTTTCTTGATATAGACGTGGCGCCATCTTCTGGAGCCATTTTTTTGTTGTTGATGCTATACAGAAGGTTATAATAGATTTTTTAAGTTTCAAAGAATTTTTTTCATATGTGATTTGATGAAAATAATGATGTAAGAATTGTTATGGAAATTAAAATGTACGATATAAAATATTGATATGAATGAATGAAGGCTGAAAGTGAAAAGAGTGGTTTTTGTGTGTGAGTTTTTATAGGCTTCAGATAATATTTCGGAAATGCATGTACCTCTTTTCCTTGTTTTACGTTTTCTTTTTATCATATTTCTTTCTTTTTTTCTTTATAAACTTATCAATATATACTTTCTAAATATATATTTCTATTATTGTATGAATGAATTCAAAAGTTACTTATTTTTAGCATGCTGATAACACTTTATTATTCAATGTAGTAGTAGTAATATTTTAATTAAATTAATTTGAGTAATGGTTTAAGTTTTAGACATTCTAACTATACACCTAAACTTTATTGAATAAAGACTAAAACAAAGAATTTCAAAATACCATAACTAAAGATTACATATCAAAATACAACTTAGACTGTTATAATAGATATACGGAGTAATATTTATGTTATATATGCCATTAAACACAAATACGTACTCTTTGGAAGAAATGAAGATATATATGATTCATATGTAGAATCCAGTTCATGACGTAAGAATAGTCTGGAGACCAATTAACTCGGTTAACGCTTAAGCAGTGGGGAACCAGAAAAATACATTACGGGGCAAAATCTTCTTTTCTTCTTACAAATACCGAGCACATAAAAGTTTCAGCAACAAAATATATTAAAGCTTGAAATAAGGAAAGAAAATAGAAGTTTCTAATGATAAAAGACCAGTTTATTATAAGCAAAAATTACAATTTAGTCTATAGTTATTCATAATTTACACTACAGTTGAATTCAGAATCAAAAGAGCGCCATTCAAACTTGCAAAAATAACCTTAGATACATAAATCTGGTCAAATTCCTATCGTACAAGATATTATTAAGTTACAACTTCATACTATTGTGACACAAAAAAGTATGTAATACTAACAATAATCACACGAGTATAAATTTCTCACTTGGATATAGGGGTTTAATTGTTTAAACTTATAAGTGATGAAGTTGTTGGCATATCTTATTTTATAGAAAATGATCGAGTCTTACAAAGTGCATATATATTTATCGCAGAGCCATAATTTGGTAAGATCACCGAAGGTTACTGAGCTATTTCCCTTCTAATGAACTGGTTTTCTTATGTTGGAATTGTTAGGCTTCCCACATTGGTGACCACACTCGACCCTGCCACATTAGCTTTCTCTCTCGGACAACCTGCAGACGACCAAGTTGCCATAATAGAAAAATGAAAAAAATAATTATAATAATAATAAACACACAAACGCTTGTGCAAAACTCGGTCGTTTACTCGACCATCTTCCCAATTTTGTCGTCCCTCGACCTAAGAAGACCAAATGCCCACAATGGGTCGACTGATCAAGACCTTGCCACTCGACCAATCAAGACCTTGCCCACTGTGACTAGCCTTATAGCCTTTTACATTAGATTGAAGAAGGAGACAATGGCAACTTTAAAGTCTTGTTGAGGGCAACCTTATATAAAAGCCCAATAAATAAAAATTTGATAATGAATTTGTTGGAGATATGTTGAGGCCCACTACCCTCCACTTAAGTTGAGGGCAACTTTAAAGCCTTTGACTTGCCTCCATCCCTGCACTTAAGTTATGGGAAGCGGCAATGCTCAGGCACGACGGGAGTGTCTCTCTATGACGCAAGCTAGCCTCTCCCTTCACCAGGTGTTCTTCACACTGAAGGGGAAGATAGATAAGGTGTATTATGTGTTTTTGCTACTAAAAAATGAAGGAAAGTTGAGTCGATGAAATAAATTGTGTTGTGCATTGAGTTAAAGTGAACGAAAACAGAGAAAAGAGAAGTGCACGATGAGCTGCTAACGTAAAGCTAAATAAATGAGAGATGAAGAATTAACACAGTCTTGTCTTCTTTAAACTAGTAAACGATGGTTAGTCATGATATTGCATTGCATAGGATTAGGCAGTGATCTTATTTGAAAAAAATATTACTACGTATCTTATATCTGTTTCACTAGCTAGTATTCGAATGTCTACATCGTATACGCATCATGTAATAGAAGGTTAAATGCTGAATATGATACGCTCGTGTTGGATAACTATCGTAGTTTATTTATTATGTTTATTAGGATAAGTGTTGAGTCATTGTTGTTAGGATAAGTCTTATGTTTGTTAGAGTTATCTCATAAACTAGTATTTAAGGTGTCATAATGTTATGAATGAATGAATCAATCAAAGTTTAAGATAAACAAATACTGTTCACCAGAGTTACTATCCATCTAGTACTGTTCATCGCGGGTACTATTCATCGAAAAAAATAATTTTTTTTGAGTTAAAAATCGCTTGAGTATTATTCATGACATCAGACGGCAGCGATCAGGACGCGAAATACGCACTCTCTAAGCTCTTGCAAATGGGTACGGCGACCGAATATGAGAGTGAGTTTGTAGTACTTGCAAATCGAGTAACAGGGATGTCTGAATCTTTATTTACATCGTTTTATATCTCCGGACTTAAACTGACGTTACAAATAGAACTGTTGAGGGCAAGGCCTAAAACTTTAGGAGAAGCCTTTTCCTAAGCCTATATAGTTGAGGCTCGTTTTGAGGCAATTACAGAGAAGGAGAAAGAGCATATAATTGAAAAGAAATCGGATACCATTCCATCATTACAAAGTAAATTCGCTTCACCTGAGATTAAAGGTTCCTTGGATATTGAAGAAGATATTGGTGTTGATGAGGTTAAAAGCGCGATAGACGGTGTTTTTGATATTGGTAAGAGTTTGGTTGCTATTCTAAAGTGGGTACAGACCTGCACATCAAGGACATTGCTATTATTGGTAACTTTTGAAAATATGGATGTTGCCATGGGAATGGAGGCTAAAATTCAAAGAAGAACGTGGGATCCTGGAATCAAGATTTATTTTAGATAACACCTTGAGAGCAAGGTGATTTTGAAGGAGTGGGGAGTGATACGCCCGTGTTGGATAACTATCATAGTTTATTTATTATGTTTATTAGGATAAGTGTTGAGTCATTGTTTAAGATATGTTTTGATTCATGTTAGGATAAGTCTTATATTTGTGAGAGTTATCTCATAAACTAGTATTTAAGGTGTCATAATGTTATGAATGAATGAATCAATCAAAGTTTAAAATAAACAAATCTCTAGTTCTTCTTTCTATTTACTTAAGGAGCTCGCACACACTAAAATTGGTGCCTTATCCCGATACAGCCCCTAACCGGGTCGTATCAGAATATCATCATAAGTTAAATATAACTGAAGAAACTTGAGTATTTTTACTAATGAGCCAAAGTGTAATTGTATTATTTTTCAAGGGAAAAAAATCCATACTTTAATTCAAAAATAGTGTATAAAACCAACCCATATCTTTTATATAATAAAACAAAACCTCTTTCGTATTTCGGGAAAAAAAATATTTCTTTATTATGTAATATTTTAATTATTATTTTTTAAGTTTTTATAAATTTGTTTTGTTGATATACTGCACAATTAGAAGATAAATACAAAAAGTATAGATAAGATGCAACTAATAATAGGATTAAACTTTTTAAATGATTATTTTTAATAATAAAAAACTATAATTAAAAATCATAAATCACACAAAACAAATATTAAATTATTTGTTATTTAATAAATAAAAATATAACATTCAAAAAAAATTAAAAAAAAAAATTCGTGCGTGCGCAGGCATTATAACTAGTAAACGACTTAACAGTAAAAAACAATAATTTGATTGAATGACATGTCCATTACATATATGATAGCATGTCTATTTATAAAACATAGCTTTGAAAATAAGATAACATAAACTTTAATCCTAATGAATCCAACACATTTGATTAGGCTTGCGCCTTAACCTATCAACTAACACTCTCATTCGGTTTGAACGAAAGGTTTCCAGATGTACAAACTTAAGAGAATATTGAAATTGCCTTCTTTTTCTCTTGCTTTGTTAGTGCAAACATGAAGATATTTAAACTAAACGGTTTATTATGTTTTAATTATGACAAACATGCAACTTATAATATATAACATAAAACACGCAAGTTTCTCGTAGCCATAAATCGTCAAAACATGTATTCCTCAACACTTCTTGTCTTCTCGTGATTTAACAGAGGCTCGGTTGCATTATGATCAAAACATCTAATAAAAACATTGAGAATGTCTAAAATGTACTCCCTCCGTCTCAAAAAAATTGTCCAGTTTGAATTTTCAAAGTAAAACTGGTTCAACTTTGATATATATATATATATATATATATATATATATATATATATATATATTATTTTATTTTTTTGTTTGGGTTATAGAATACTTGATGAAAAATTATACTCCCTCCGTCCCATAAAAACTGTCCAGTTTGACTTTTCAGAGTCAAACTGGTTTAACTTTGACCTTAAATATTTTTTATGTGTTATATAATACTTGATGAAAAATTATACCAATGAAAAACACACTTAAAACTCAATCCATTCATATATTTTTTATCAAGTATTATCTAATACACACAAAAATAGATAAGGTCAAAGTTGAACCAGTTTGACTTTGAAAAGTCAAACTGGACAGTTTTTATGGGACGGAGGTAGTACAATTTAAAAGTACACTTAAAACTCAATCCATTTATATATTTTGCATCATATATTATATAACCTCACAAAAATATTTAAGGTCAAAGTTGAAGAAAAAAGACTAAAAAAGTCAATACACTAGTACAATCGACGCTTTCCCCGTCGACTTTTTTACGACTTTGCCGTCGTCATGTCGACGGCATTATTCGTTGCCGTCGACATGTCGACGGGATCATGACGACGCCGATGCCCCGTCGGGAACAGTATTGCCGTCGATATTGTGGGTCCCACTTCGTTTTTCAGTCAAAGAAGTTATTTGTCCGTCAAATTGTTCCCGTCGACATGTCGACGGGATTGTATATGTAATTAACATTTTAATTATTAAATGTTAATTAAATTTATACAATCCCGTCGACATGTTGACGGGTACAATTTGACGGGTCAACGTGTTGGTTAACGTTTGTTTAATTATTCCGTCGACATGTCGACGGCCTTATTAAACCACCAATATTTTTTTATTGATGATGCCGTCGACATGTCGACTGCATCATTAAACTATCATTTTTTTTGTTTGACTGTGCCGTTGACATGTCGACGGTACCAATGTTATATACTGCTAACAGCAGGCAGCAAAACTAGCAATATTCCAGATTTTTTCCGAAAAAATCTACCAAAACCTGTAACCATAAGCTATAACCACTCAATATCAACATGTCCTAACACATACAACTCGACATCGGCTAAAACACTTGCAAATTATCGCTAAACACCCTCAAAATGCATTAATACATATAAAGTCTACAAAACGGGGTGTGGTAATATCTAAACCTAGCTGCCATATCCACAAATGTTTCAATACCCGTGATGTTCAAGTCGCCAAAAGGTTAAACTACAAAATACTAAGATAAGGATCGCGAAAATATTGTTTCAACCATAAGTACAACACAAAATAACCCAAGTTTGTACCTCTACATCCCCAAGTCACTCATCATGATCACTATCACCATCCACAACGATATCATCGCTCCCGCTCCCGCCAGCTCCACTCCTTCTCCCACCAGTTCCACTCCCGCTCCCGCCAGCTCCACTGCCCGAGCCATCCACATGCTGAGAATCTACCTGACTAATATACTGAGACCATTGCGGGTTAGTCGAGGCAAAACCCATCAACAAATCGAGCTTCTTCATCATGGTCTTGCGTTCTTTAGCATCTTCCCGGCTTTTCTTCTCAGCCTCAACAATATTCTTTTGAGCTGCAGCAAGCTCATCAGACATCTCGGCAACACCTAAAAACAAAATAATCGAAATTTAAAAACAGCCATTGCAATACATAAATTGAGTCATGAGTAATCTATAATTAATATTATCACACTGTACATACCTGGAGCTGGAGGTGGGGTGTATGGTAACGGTGGCCTCCTCAGGCCGGGTACTACCCTACCCCGTCCGGCAATGTGGCCCCGCTGCTTGCCCTTCAGAACCATGGCAAGTATCTGCTCCTCTGTGTACGCCACCCCTTCAGGTGTATTCGCTCCCAGATCTCTCAGCCGAACCATCTCTTCCTATTTAGTTGAAAAAAATTGAGAAAATTAATATATATGTCGGGTTAATTACAAGATTATGTTTCAATGAATCATTAAAATGCGTGTTTTGGGAAATAAATAAATAAATAATAAATTAAAAAAAAAACGATACTTATATACTGAACCCGCGTCTCATCCTGCAACCAAGCACCATCCTCGTCGCAGTGTGTGTCGTAAAAGCTCTGGATGAGTGACGGGTACTGTTTGTCGTTGTTGTTCTGAAACTGTATATACACATGCATATAAGATGAAACAAATTAAAAATGACAAATCAAACACTATATATATTTTAATTAAACTTAAATACTTTTAAAAAATTAAAATTAATTACTTTTATATAATTAAAAATTTTAATTAGTATATAATTAAAATTAAATAATTTTATAAAAATAAAATACTTTTATAAAAATAAAATGTGTCTTACATATTCATGGCGAATAGCGGCTAAGGACTTGGAACCGTGGCGGCTGTACACCTTGTTCTTCTTTCGGTTCTCCTTGTTCACCGTAGCTCGCTTCATGTTCTTCTCATTCGGGTAGAACCTCAGGTGCTGCTCCCTCACCGACGGCTCAAGGTTCGGAGGAGGATTTTGTCATATGACATCCGCCGCCCCTGCCCCCACCCTTCAGGGTAAAATAAGTTTTCTTCATGATGCCTTTATTGTCGGAGTAGCGCTTAGCTATATACGCATTGAGGCTGTTCTTTATAAGTTCCCATTCGTCCTTGCGCTTGTAGGTCTCCAAGTCGAAGAATTGCTGCAATCAAATATAGTTAATATTAACATAAAGATATAAATAAATAAATAAATTTAAATAAATATACACAATTAAACAAATTTAAATAAATGTACACATTAAAATATTTAAATATAGAGATATAATTAAAAGGAAAATAAAATAACTGACCCTGAGGCCCGAGTCGCTTTCTCAAGATCGAACCAGGAGGGATAGTGCAACGGCAAGGTCCTAACCAGCTCGCCAACGTAGTTATTGAACCATGCGCGGTTGGGCCCGATATGATTATACGTCTCATGATCGTGGGTCTCGAACTCGATCGACCGCGGACCCGATTTCTCCACGGCTTTCCTGAGCGCTACGTTCTTGTTGGCTTGACGGGTCTTTGGCATGCCACCATCCCGACCTCCACCCCTGCCTCCACCTCTCGCCCTACCTCCTCGTCGAGGTCGTCGACCCGATCCTACAATTGAAGTGAGTGAAAACGTCAAAAAATAACAAGTAACAAAATTCAAATGATCAAGTTTAAGTTTCTTACCACCACCACGGCAACCGCTATCAATCTGACGGGTAAGGGAAGGTGGTGGGTCACCGGCACTGTCACCACCGTGACTGCGGGCGATTGCTGCTGCCATCTGTAAAAGTACAAGTTGAATAACGTATAGAAATACATGAACAAATTAACATAAGCATGCACACATTCAAATACATACACATTCGAAATAAATATACACATTTAAACAATCCATAACAATTTCATTCAAATAAGTGTCATTTTACAAAAATTTAAGATCAATCTGCTAAATCAACATCACTATCATAAACATCAATCTGCTAAATCAACATCACTATCATAAACATCACTATATGATGATTAACTTCGGACGGGGACTTTCCGAAACTAATCACTAAAATCCTAAAACATTCACAAAAGTCTAACAATAACACACAAATCGACTATTTTAACTTAAACAATAATACAATACCGATTTAAGATAAACAATTAATGTTAGACCAAAACGTGTATAGTCATCAGTCTAGAGAAAGATATCAAAATATATCTAAGGGCTTGTTTGTTTAGGCTTATATAACGGGCTTATGGCTTATTTGGTTTTGGGCTTATGTTTCATAAGCTTACTTTTTGTGACTTATTTTGAAACTATGTGATTGGTCCCAAACGGTCAACCTAAATTGACCAGGTGAATGGTCAACAAAGTCAAACGTCTCAGACCAAATCTCCGCGGAAGTATAGTGTTTCCCCGGGTCGTTATGTCCCGACGAGGTGTGATGGTTATTAAACGGATTTGGTTTTGGGTGAATTTGGACAGAAAGGGTTTGTGAGATTGATTAAACTAAGGAATCTACAACGGAATAACTTAAAGAAGCTATATGAACAAGACTGGAAAGTTGGAAAAACCAGAAACGTTTAAAACCTAGAAACGCGTACGTTCAATTTAAATTTACGCGAACGTACGAGATAAAACGCGAGTTTCGGTAAAATAAAATACTTACAAAGATGAAAATCACATTTTTACAATCCTAATAATAAAATAAACTTTTTAGAAATTTAAAATTAATTTTTACACTATTATATTAATTATTATTAATTAATTACTAATTTCTAATTACTTATTAATTATTTAAAATAACCTAAATTATAACTAATTATGAAATCTCACTAAAAATATGAAAAATGAATTTGGAAAAATCTAAAATATTATAAAACTAATTTTCAAACTTAAAATATATTTTTCCTATTTTTTAAATAATTACTATTCATTAAAAACTAATTTAAACTAATTAAAATTACACTAAATAATAGGAAAATGTAAAATAAGCTTAGAAAAATAAAATTAAAACTTAGAAAAAAAATATTATAAAACTAATTTTCAAACGTAAAATATATTTTTCCTATTTTTTAAATAATTACTATTCATTAAAAACTAATTTAAACTAATTAAAATTACACTAAATAATAGGAAAATGTAAAATAAGCTTAGAAAAATAAAATTAAAACTTAGAAAATTTTAAAATAATATAAAACTAATTTTAAAATAGAAAATATATTTTTAAGACTATTTAAATAATTATTATTAATTATTAACTAATTATTAATTAATAAAAACTAATATTAATTATTAAAAATACTAAATGAAAAGAGAAAAATATGAAAAAATTACAAAAATTATTTCACAACTACAGGAACTTAGGAAAATTATAAAAATAGAAAGTGCTTAAGGAAAATAAGCACTTAAGCAATAAGCTTCTTAAATAGAAGCTATCACTTTAGGAAAATTTGGCTTTTTTGAGTTTTCTTTTTACAAAACTACTTTAATACCTAAAATATGAAACTTTAATAAAAGGACTTTGGTAGAATCTCAGGAATAAGCACTATAAGTGCTTAATAGCTTGACAGTTGACTTTGGTCAAACTGTCAGGCCATAAGCTTCAAATAAGCTTAGCAAGGGACCCACAGGTATAAATAAGCTATACTAGGATGAGGAAACTATGAAATAAGCAAAAGGAACCAGTAAAGTACAAGTAATAAGATAAAATTAAGCAATAAGCACTTCCACCCAGTCCTTAGTAACAAACAGGCCTGATTGGCTAAGTTTAAGCCAATGTGGGGCCCACTAGGTGGATTGGAAGACCAAAATAAAAGTGAAACCTAAAAACTCAGCTCCTTGGCTTTTCAAAAAGCCAATTAATAAGCTATGGGGCCCACTATGTTGGTCAGGGGAGGCCCTTGAAGGTTGGTTCAAAAACTGAATGCTCAGCTTAAATGATGGATTTGGACAAACTAGAATGGACTAGCAGCCCTAGCAAATGAGTTTGAAAAACAAAGATGAGCACAGATCCTAAAAGCTAAGTTGGAAAGCTTCTCAAAAAGCTGAGAAACTTGAAGTGGGGTCCACTTTTGAACACTGTGTGAGCAAAAGAAGTTGGGTGTTTGGCTGAGTATCTGTGTGCAGGGCATAGCATTGCCCTGCAAGTGACTTTGAGCACCAATAAGCTAATGCTAAAAAAATCTGAAAATTAAGCATTCTATGGGATTCTAAAGCCAAGCTGGTAGACTACAAATGGAAACAAGTTTCAATCTCTAAACCTTAATACTAAATTCTATAAAAATCATGCAAGTTTTGTAAAAATCTGAAATGCCACTTTTGACTTTTTGAGGAAAACACAAAGTTTGACTTATTTGGCTTTTGATTGGTTCCTAAACACTGAAAACATGTTTATAAGTTAAAGTAAAACCAAAATAAGTTAAAAGAACAACTTATATTATGAAATGATGGATTATGGGACTCAATGACCACCACAGTTAACTGTGGTGGTGGGATTTTTTGTGATGTTGACTTTTTTGTAAAAGAAACCTAATTTGAGACTTACTATGACCTAATATAACCTAAATGGATATGACTAAACCATAATCTTCCAACAAAACACTCTTAAACCTATCTAAACTAGTAACTCCAAACACCCTTTTAAATCCTAGATAATAATGAAACTAACTGAAACTTGAGTTAGGGTCTAATTTATCAAACACAAACTATCCACTAAGCTGCAATGAAACAAAATAAGCAATGAACAACCACAAAATATGCACAATGACCACAAACACAGATTATGCTTAATGAATATGAAAAATGCTTACAATTATCATCCAAGGGTGAAACCTGTGAACCAAAGACCAAATGACCAACCTACAGCTTTCCACAAAGCTCTATTACCATTAGCAATCCATGATTCACCATAATCTTTGATTCATTCCCCATTTCCACTGATTTTCTATTTTTTTCTTATTTTCTTGAATTATAGATTATTTTTGCTTTTCTTGTTAAAATTGGTTTTTAGGATTAGTGTACTATTAAAACTTGAAATTGAGCTTAAAGGGA
This sequence comes from Artemisia argyi, assembly GCA_030686995.1. Lineage (NCBI taxonomy): Eukaryota > Viridiplantae > Streptophyta > Magnoliopsida > Asterales > Asteraceae > Artemisia > Artemisia argyi. Next base: position 18,875,566 of record CM060677.1, read on the forward strand.
GTCAAATGAACAAGTTCAACAACATTTAACAACATTTATGTGAAATTGTCACTTTCACTGAAATTTGCCAAAACATGAACTTAACCTAACAAACTTGAAATGGATATTTAAAATTGCTTGAATTATACTAATAATGAAGAAAACAAAGTGTTTGAGCTAAAAATTACAACTGTTGATTGAAATTACATTAATACGACAATAAACCTACACTAATTAACTACTCTAATCTCACTACTACTTCTTTTCCATTTTTTCTTTACTTATATAAGCCCTGGAACTTCTTCTTGACTTTCCCACTTGTTTTGTGACCGTAGGATTGCTTCCTTAGATCCCCACCGTTCAAACATGTTGGGATCATAGTTTTTACTATTTTATCAAGTCTCGGTCATTTGTAATAATAGGTTGCTTAAGTTACTACTTACTTTCATTTATGTAATATTATAAGTTTACTAGGCTTAAGATATTAAGTCCATGGGCCTTAAGCCCACACGTTTTACTTGAAGGGAAGGACTAGGAGTGTTGCCTTAGCTCCTCACCTATATATACTAGTCTTAGGCCATTGTAAAACTTGGTTGATTATTTGAAATCTAAAAGAAACTATTGCACTTATATTTCTCTCATTCAAATATTCATCCCATCCTTATATCTATCTCATTCTTGTTTGTGTGAAATCAATATGGTGACCTAATAAGTGGTATCATTCGCCATATGAAGGTGTAGTTTTGTTGTTTTCATTGAATTCCATCTTAAACTTGTTTTTTAAATCGATTTTTTAGTTAAATTTTTCTACTTTCTTGTTTGTTTCTTGGTTTTTAGCACATCTTTGCTTACAAAATTGTTCTACAAATCAAAACAAACAAAAAGTTTCAAACTTTTATTAAAAAAATATCGATTTAGAGTTTTTGTACTAGTTTTTGAAAACCTTTAAAATTTTTGAAAAATTTATCAAGTTTATTACTTTCCTCAAGATTTCATATTTTTACAACTTGAAGTACAAAAATCTTAGTTTTAAAACTCGTTTTTGGATTGCTTTTCTTGAAAATCTCATTTTTGCAAAATTTTGAAAACACTCCTTTGTCTATATTTCGAGATCGTGGTCTTGTGCCTCTAATCGCCTTACGAATTGCGGACTCAGTCTTTTCTCTCTTGTATAAGGAAGAAAAGTACTTCACTTTTTGGTAAACTTTCGAAATTGTACAATTTCGAAAGTGTGTTTGTGACATTGTGTTCTCGAAATTTTCATTATTTTTCGAAATCACAAGGTTTTTTCGAAAACAACTTTAGTTTTCGAAATCTCTAAGTTTTTCGAAAAATTACTAAGTTTCGAGAAACTCTCTTTCGAAATCTCTTTTTCGAAATCCTTGAGTAACAATTTTTCGCAATCCATATAAGTTCAGTTTTCGCAATATCAAGCTCTGTGACTAAGTTTCGAAAACATCTACGTGGGCAAACTTTCCGAGATTTGGCAAACCTATACCTTCTACATGATCCATCTTTTTCACACAAGTGTTTCATAATGTCTCAACCACCGTACTACAACTTTAATAATCCTCTGCAACATCAATATCAACAGTATCATCAGCAACAGCAACAGTATCAACAATCACCACAATATTATCATCAACCGGTTTACTCACAACAACATAACTTCATGCAACAAATGGTTCCGATACAACAAACTTATCCGATGTCACAACAACAAAGCCAACTTCCACCAAAACCTACTCACTGGTTTGACAGGATGTGTGAAGTCATTTCAACTCAATAATCCAGACACGAAGCAGGCTCTCCTGACACCCCACCAATGCTAACACCGGGTAATTATGTTCAATGGGCAAGTCGATTCTTAAGGTTTATTGAACTCAAAAAACCCAATGGTAAGTACATAAAACAAGTTATCCTTGAAGGACCATTTCCTTGGCCTGTTAACTACGTTGGCGGTGACCCACAGGCTGATCCTCCTGTAGCTCCAACTGCTGTGCGTGTTCCTGAGACTCAACTTACTACTGAACAAAATCACCATCGTGAAGTAGATGAGTATGCTATGTCATACATACTTCAAGGGATACCAAATATCATATTCAGAAGTGTTGATGCTCAAACAACTGCAAAAGCTATGTGGGAACACGTCCATCTACTGATGCAAGGCACACAACTGAACAAGGAAGACATGGAATCTAAACTTTACTTGGAATATACTAATATCATGATCGAACCAGGGGAATCTCTTGAGTCTTACTTTCATCGTTTCACTAATGTCGTCAATGATTTAGAGAGACACGATATAACTCTTCCAAGAATCGCTGTCAATACAAAGTTTGTTAGTAGTCTGGGTCCTGAGTGGCAAAAGTATGTGACATTTGTGAGACAAGCTAAGAATCTTCACAGGGATCCATATGGTTTGTTGTACGACTATTTCAAGCATTATGAGTCTGAAGTTGAAAAAGACAAACTCGCCCGTGGAGGATATACATCACCACCTACTTCTAATCCCCTTGCACTCGTTGCTCAAACTCCTGCTTCACATCCTCCGATGTCTAATCATGCTTATGATCAGGAACATAATTATTTCAGTCACCAGCAACCTCCTACTTCTCAACACGCTTCTAATCAACTTGCTCCATATGACAACAATGATAGCATGTATTACTTTAATCAGATTGAAGATGATGATGATGACGTCAATACGCTGAATCAAGGACTTGCTCTTGTTGCTCGTGCTTTTAGCAAATTCTCCAACAAAACCAACAACCGTCTTCGTTCTTCCTCAAATACAAGAAACCAAGCTGTCATTCAAGATGGTCGAGTTGAGATTCAGAATCGTAATTCAGGACGTTCAGGTGGGTATACTGGAAATTCTGGATTTGGACAAAGAGTCAACAACAATGGGGGATTCAGAAACAATCCATGTGCTCCTCAGCGAAGTAATGACAATGCTGCTAGTAACAACACAGTCTTTGAGAATGCGATATGGTGCTACAACTGCAACGAAAAAGGTCATATTGCAACTGCATGCCCTCACCCAAGAAAAGGTAGTCAGTTTCACAAGCAGGCATTACTTATGGCTCTCAAAGATGAAAAGGAAGGAACTTTCAATGCCCATGAGAACAGTTTCTTTGCTAATGCTTACAACGATGATGAAATGGAAGATCTTGAAGCCAATGCAGTTGTGATGCTTATGGCCAACATGCAGGAACATCAGTTGAATGATTCAGGCCCAGTGTTCTCCACTGATGGCTTGTCTCAGGTAAATGACCTAACCACAAGCTCCATACTATTTAATGCATCACCCTCTATTTCTGAATCAGATCAGGCGCAAGTTGTTCCTTCTGAAACATTTTTCTCTCCTCAAGAGGATGAACAATTAGACACAGTCATTATATTTGATGATGACACTGTCGTTTCATTTGATGTTCCTATTGAGCAAGAAAAAAATGACCTTAGTGAACAACATGAACCTCCTTCTGATCCAGCTCCTGACTGTACAGTTACGGCGAAAATACTTAATGATCAACTTCTTTCTAATCACATAACGGACGAGCAAACTGAAGTTTTGAAAGAAAATGCCAATTTGAAAAAGGACATTGAATGTTATAAAAAGCAACTTTCACACTTTCAATATGTCGTTCATCGTGAACAAAGCTTTGAAAAGTTATTTCAAGAGTCATATGTCAAAGAACAAAATCTTCAAAAGCAAATTTATGACATTGTTGAGTCAAACGGTAAATTGGTTTCCAAACTGGAAAATGAAAAACATGATCTTCAAAAACAAGTTTTTCAACTCCAACAGGAACTTTCAAAAACACAAAAAGAGGTGATAACTTGCAAACAGGAATTGTATGACCTTAGATTTATCAACTTTAATAACAATATAAGCACTAGAAGAAGGAAAGATGGTGACTTGATGTTATAAAGGTGTGGCGTTAATAAGTATAAAAGAGAGGTACAGATGAAGAGAACTTTTATTAAAAACACACACAATCCACACACAATCACCCCTTACAAATGAGAGGTAAGGTGCCTTATATAGTTAGAGAGAAAGTCCTCATGGGCTTTCTAATGGACTTGGGCTTGGACTTGGTTACATGGTTGGATAGCAAGGCTTATGAAACATAGCACATGACATATTAGCTTTCCAAGTCCAAGGCCCAATGACTAAACTATTACAAATCTTAACAAACGACACAAGGTTACAATATGAGAATGACCATCACTTCTACATATAAATATTTTAATGCTAACAATCTCCCCCTAAGGGGTGGTCATTCGAATGATGCTCCACGTGAGTGGGTCTTCCGTGTTCTTTGTCTTTAACTTTGTGTGTCGTTGTAGAATAGTCTTTAGTCTTTGTTCCTTCATGCTTTGTGATCTTTGATAACTGATTTTTCATCGTTCTTTGTTCCTTTGTGATGTGGAGTTATCTGCCTTTCGTCACTTCTGCGTCTGTGGTGGTTGTTTGCCATTCCAACATGCTCATACATCTTCAGTCTTTGTGATACATGCATTTGTAGTTCCCGTTCTTTCACACAAACTTTTGTCACTTTACTTCTGTAGATTCTTTCACATTGCGTAGAATCTTTCTTTGCTTTGATCTTTGTGAGAACTTTCCTTTGACTTCGAGATGCATGTATGAGCATGTGGAATCTGTCGCCATGGAGATGAAGTGTCCCTGCATATAAACATTTAGCAATAAAACATCCGGTACTTACAGATAAGAATTAGAGATCGTCAACAGCATAGTGTGAAGACTCCTTCTAACCCTTACCAAGGCCGTTCCCATGTCAGATACTCTCAAGAGAGCTTACGAGACCTACTTAGTAGCTCAATGACTGGATGAGTCGCTGGGTATCACTCCACGACTGTAGACCTTTTGAAACCACCGCGAACACTAAGCGTAACCCATAAAGAATTACCGAAGTGACCTGCTGTCAGGGCTGTTTGATGTTGACCCTGGCAGGAATTTCCATTCAATCATTGAGAAACACTTGTATGAATTCTCTCATAAATGTTCTGGCAGATTGCTAAGATCTGCGTATGACTCTAAAGTTTACATCTGGCGTCCTTAATGATGAACAACCAGTGTAGAAATATCATGTGTTCCTATGAGATCTTTTGATGAATCTTGGGGCTCTAGACTCGATAAGTGCACATTTGGTTTCCTATGCGGAGATTAGGGAGAGGTCTCCTGTTTCAATATCAATCATCTCTAAGAGACAGATCAATAGATTACACCGGTTCCCCGTGAGAATGAAACAAGCTCTTTTAAGAGAACTTGAGTGGCTAGAAGGTTTAGTGCAGTGCGTCACTGGGTACATGACGTCTTGTCTTCAATACCGGCGTCACCTTAGTAACAACCAGTAGCATATGAGTTGAACCCGGTGTCTGCCCTAAGGTTGAACATTTGGAGGGCTATTTCTTTTCACCCTTTTTCACATCATTTCTTTTTAATTCTTCAACCCCTTCTTTCTCCTTTCTCATTTTCTCCTTTTTTCAATCATACCTAAGGACTTCTAATTCTAATCTATTGGATTTGTCCTTGGGTAGATCCCTCCGGCTCTGGCGGATCATAGGACGGTTTTTCCTAACCTTAGTCACCTTATAACTCCATGACTATCCTATAATTGCCATGAAACCATTTATGAAAAATCTCTCAAAGTGTTTATGATAATAAAACACATTGTTGACACTTCGAGAGTTTTACATTTCTTTTGAAGGACTCCCCCTTCACATGTGCTCATGAATATTTAAGAAATTTGCACATGCGTGAGGAGTTTGCACTTTTTGAATTGATCCACTTTTAGCGTACATGACCGATTCGAGACACGCTTACATCCCTAGTTAGACTAGCTTGAAATTATTACCCGTCCTGGTCAAGTCCAAAGAAAGTCTCTCGATACGGTACATTCTATTCAGACAAGTCCTATTCGAGACACGCTTACATCACTAGTTGGACTAGCTTGAAATTATTACCCGTCCAGGACAAGTCTTTTCGATTACTGACATTTTAAGTTTCGTCAATTCATTGGTACATTCTGAGTCAAGCTCTTTTGAGATTCAGTCACAAGCTTTAAACATCTTTGATCACATTTTAATCATGTCTTCTCCCCCTCAAAAATAGCATATCGTGATATTTTTGATATCAAATGATTAAGAAAAAAAAAGCTTTTTGGAGAGATAGACAGATTTCATTTTGCATGAATTCGGAACATTTTGTTTTTGTACTCCCCCTTAATGATAGCACATTTTAAAATCAATTCAGGGTTTTGAGGGAGTTATCTTGAGCACTCATTTGAAAGATTTTGAAAAATCTTTTGATGAATCTTGAAAAAGTGCTCAAGATTACTATTTTGAAAACGAGTTTTTGTTTGAAGTCTTTTTCGTTTGTTTAGACTCGAACTTTTTTGAAAAAGATTTCGTCCTTGAAAATACGAGTCCATGATTTGAAATAATCAGAAGTCATCATTCGGGTCCGGGTTGCGTACTGAAGTATACGAAAGCCATTGTGAAGAAAATTTTGAGAAACGACATGTTTTGGAAAAACATTTTAAAGAACTCCCGTTCAAGCATCTGTACATGTCCGTATCATTTTTGAATGACATTTCTAGAAACGTACAGAATATTGATTTATACGAGAGACATGTCGTGAGAAGAATATTTTTGGATTTTTTGATTTTATATTGTTTTTGTATTTTGATTTTGTTGGTTTTTCAAATTTTGTATTTTGTTTTTTCAAAAATATTTACAGCGAAGCGATTTTGAAGACTTTTTCAAGAAGATTCGAGAAGACGTTCTAGCTCCTCAGGAGTTAGGCTTCGCATGCCAATTCGTCGAACTAAATAGTCAAACCTTTCTTTTGGAAGGGCTTTAGTAAATAGATCGGCGAGTTGGTAGTCAGTCTTAACGAAAAATAATTCAACAGTACCCTCTTCCACGTGTTCTTTGATGAAATGGTAGTGGACTTTGATATGCTTCGTCTTAGAATGATGTACGGGATTGCACGAGATGGCTATGGCACTTTTTGAGTCACAATACATAGGTATTCTGTCAAAAGTAACGCCATAATCTGTGAGCTGTGTCCTCATCCAAAGAACTTGGGCACAACACGCAGATAGAGACACATACTCGGCTTCGGCGGTTGATAGCGCAGTACAATCCTGTTTCTTTGACGACCAGCATACAAGCTTTTCACCCAAAAATTGTGCTCCACCTGATGTACTTTTTGCTGTAACTTGATCTCCTGCATGGTCGGCATCTGAAAAGGCTGTTAGATTAAACTCCGAATCCTTCGGATACCAAAGTCCCGTGTTAATGGTGCTTCGTAGGTACCGAAAGATCCGTTTAACCTCTTTGAGGTGAAGTTCGGTAGGCTTAGCCTGAAACCGTGCTAACAAACTAACAGCAAATTGAATATCAGGTCGACTAGCAGTTAAGTACATGAGAGAACCGATCATGCTCCGATATTTCTTCGGATCGATGGGTTTCCCAAACAAATCAGCACCTATTTTTGGTGAAGTGACCATTGGAGTACCAACGGAATCACAGTTTTCCATTCCATGTTTTTTCAAAATCTCTATAGTATATTTAGCTTGATTGATAAGAATACCACGAGGGGATTGATGTATTTGTAAACCAAGAAAGAATTTTAGTTCCCCCATCATGGACATTTCAAATTTGCTTTTCATGAGATTTTCAAAATGTTTTGAATGATTCGGATTAGTGGACCCAAAGATAATGTCGTCCACGTAAATCTGAACAATCAAAATGTCATCTTTGAATTTTTTGATAAACAAGGTGTCATCAACTGTTCCTTTGGTGAAATTGTTATTAAGCAAGAAAGATGAGAGTTCGTCATACCACGCTCTTGGAGCTTGTTTTAAACCATAAATGGCCTTTTTAAGCTTGTAGACGTAGTCTGGATGTTCTTTATCAACGAATCCTTCTGGCTGACTCACATACACTTCTTCTTTCAGAGTTCCATTCAAGAAAGCTGTCTTAATGTCCATCTGATAGACTGTGATGTTTTTGTGAGCTGCATAGGCTAAGAAAATCCGGACTGCTTCAAGTCTAGCTACAGGCGTGAATGATTCTTCGAAATCTATCCCTTCTTCTTGTGGATATCCTTTAGCCACGAGACGAGCTTTGTTGCGAATAACAGTCATTTCCTCATCCAGTTTGTTCTTCCACAACCACTTGAGATCAAGAACGCGTTTATCAAGTGGTCGTTCAACAAGTTCCCAACTATCATGTAACAGGTATTGAAGAAATTCCTCCTGCATCGCTTCAATCCAAGGGTTTTCTGCCATTGCTTCCCGAATCTTCTTTGGTACTTTGGTGCTTATTGAGCAAATGTAAATGCACAATTCGAGATCGGTGGCAAGTTGTCTCCTCGTCTGAACTGGCTTTGAAGGATCACCAATAACATGTACTAACGGATGGTCTTTTGTCCATTGAAACGTAGAAGGGTACCTTTGGTTGAACATATGTGTGTTAGACGGTTCTTGTAACCTTGAAGAAGATTCAGCAGAGTCTGTTGCAAACGGGTTTTCAAATACTTCTTCTCCTTCTTCTAACGCAACATAGTTTGAATTATTTGTTGGTTCTTCTTGAAAATTTGTGTTTTGATTTTGCTCATCAACTCTTGGTAGTTCAGTTTCAAGTACTGGAGTGGCTTGAGTAGATGTAGATGATGTTGAGGTAGTTGGTGCTTCAGCTTCGATTGTTGTAGATGCATCCAGTGGTGATGGTGGTGGTTGATTTTGAGCGGGTGCAGCGGAATGTTGTTGAGATGCATTTGTCGAAGTTCCACCATAATATTCATCAAACATTAACTCGAAGAAATTTTCCAGTTCTTGTTCTGAAGGTTTGTCTGTGTCTGTTGACTGAGCTCCTTGAGGCACGAGTCCTGAACTGATGTGTCCAGAAGTCTGACTGTTTGGTGCGGGTCCTAATCTGGTTTGATTAGAAGCCATTGGATTAAGCGCGGGTTCTAGAGCGTATCTCTCAGAAGCCATATGTGAAATCTCGTCAAACTTCACATTCATCGTCTCCATTATCTTTTTCGTTCTTCTATTATACACCCTGAATGCCCTCGAGTTTTCTGAATATCCAATGAAGATTCCAATATCACCCTTAGCTTTTAACTTCCCTAGATCTTCTCTGTCATTCGTCGGATAGCACAAAGCGCCAAACACGTGAAGGTAAGAGATGTCAGGTTTACGGTTGTTCACTAGCTCATATGGGGTTTTATTGAATCTCGGATGGACTAGGGATCGGTTTTGAGTAAAACAAGCAGTGGCTACAGCATCTGCCCATAAGAATAGAGGTGCACTAGAGAAAATCAGCATTGTGCGAGCAGCCTCCACAAGAGTTCGATTTCTTCTTTCAACTACCCCATTCTGCTGTGGAGTTCTAACAACTGATGTTTGATGTGTGATTCCAACATCTTCAATGTAAGTTCTTAACTCCTGGTTTGTAAATTCTGTGCCATTGTCTGTTCTTATAATCCTTACTAGAGCTTGAAGTAGAACTTGAATACGCTTCAGAAAGGTGATGATGATGCCTGGTGCTTCGTCTTTTGATCTCAAAAACTTTACCCAAGTATATCGTGAATAATCATCAACAATAACGAGAATATACTTCTTCCCATTAATGCTTTCAACTCTCATTGGGCCACATAAGTTCATGTGCAACATATGTAACCTTGCTTCCGAACTAGGTACGGTTTTGGGTTTATATGATGCTCTTTTGCTTTTTCCTTGTTTGCATGATGGACATAGGTGTTCCTTGGTGTATTTGAACTTAGGAAGTCCGGTGACGATGTTGTCTTTGGCTAACTTGTTGATCGTGTCGAAATTGAGATGGGATAAACGTCTATGCCACAGCCAGGACTTAGTTTCGGTTGCCCTTGTCATAAGACAAATTGGTGATGTAGAAGCCATTTGGTTGATGTCGATTGCATACAAGTTTGTTCCACGATTACCAGTTAAGAGATCATCACCAACCAAATTTCTAATAAAAACGGTGTTTCTCCTGAATGCAACTTCTAAATCAGCATCACAAAACTGCCCGACTGAAAACAAGTTGTGTCCCAACCCTTCGACGTAGTAAACTCGAGTGATTAAAAAATTCCCAAACTGAAGATCTCCATAACCCTGAATAGCTGCTACATGATCATTTCCAAAGCGTACAGTTCCCATGAATTTCCAGATGAAATTGATCAGCAGCTTTAAATTCCCGGTCATGTGCTTGGAGCAACCCGAGTCGACGATCCAAAGACATATTTCGATAACCTGCCAAGAACAGAAGAGTTTGTATTTGGAAACCGTTTTGAATTTGGTTCCATGAGGTTAGGAGTTAAATCTAAATCACACTCATAGACAGTTGCTACTTGTTTAGCTTGAGCTATTTCTAATTTGCCGTTCTGAAGAGTGAACTCTCTACCCGTTGGAATCCACATACAAAACTTAAGGTAGTTCCTAGGCATTCGACTACTAGTGGTAGACCTAAAGCGTGAAACTAATCTTTCTATAGATCTAGATCTGGCACTAGTTCCCTTTGGAACATACTTCTGTTTAGGCGTAACATTCACATTCTTAGAAACACATTCATCATGAACATCATTAATTAAACATTTCTTGCATATTAAACAAACAGAATCATTACATGCAATAGAAACAGTACTTGTGACATTACATTCAGATGAAACATGTCTCTTATTACAAAGCGATAAATTCCTAGGGTGTTCTTCTACTTCTTCAACTTTATTCTTGCTACTACTCGTAGAAACAGGCGAGACTCTATTGTTCCTTGTATTGCTCCTAGGCTTTAGTCTGCTGCTCCTAGAGGTGCATTCTAATCCTGTAGAAGGTAAGGCATACACATTAGGATTTATATTGTTGTCCTTTTTAGCATCACTAGACTCTTTAGAATTATCCTTTTTGCACGCATTTGTCTTAGAAGTGGAGGCAGACGCATTAGTGGGACTAATCCTAAAAAGGCCAGGTGCTATCACTTTTGGTGTTTCGACAACCGCTTTTCCTTTATCAACAATCTTAACATTTTCACTTTTCTTATGCAAGGGTGTTGGAGTGACTGGTTTTGTCAAATCCTTTTTCTCATCGACTTTTGGAGCAAACCGTGAAATTGACATTTTTGGTTTTTGAACCGGGTTTGAAACATTTGGTTTCTCCGAAGTCGACGGTTTTGCAAACTTAGTTTCCTCACCCTTTCCTTTTTGACTTTCAAGCTGAGCCCTCAAAAGATCATTTTGCTCTTTCATGTTCTTTAAGGCACGCTCATACGAAAATTTGTCATACTTGCATTCTTCCTTTTTTTGATCAAGTTGTTTAAAATATGACACATTTTCTTTTTCAAGCTTTATAAGAGCATTTTCATATTTTGAAACAATTTCGGAGGTCTCAGCTCTCAGTCTTTCATCGTCTTGAACAGAATATGTTTGTAAAATGATGGACACAATGTCAGTGGTCATAACAGCTTCGAAGAGAGAATCATTCAGGTTTTCCAAAACATTTATGTTTTCACGAGTATCATTAGCTTCGTTTACCAGGGATTTGTGGTCCTTGACAAATTCGGCCGTTTCTTTTAAGAAAGCTTGTTCAAAATGGATTACCCTCGCACTGATGTTATTCAGTGGGATAGTAATTTCGTTTTCAAAAACTTTTTTCTGCTCAATATGAAAACTGGAATACCAGTTGTTAATATTGATTGTAGTTTTAGAAGCAACAATATTTTGAAGTTCTTGAATTCTCTTTTTAACGTCATCCAAAATTTCTCTAGCCTCACTTGTATTAAAAGTGTTGTTAGAAGAAATTTGTTCCATTTTTGAAAGAGATTTGGAAACAATTACTTTCTTAGAAAACATTTTTGAAAATGGTCGTTTTATGGAAAACACAGATGGTTCTTTTTGTGGAACAAAAGTAATTCCCGAAAGTTTGTTCAATTTGTTGTAATCAATGGGTTTCAAATCCTTTTGTTTCATTTTAATTATGCTCTCTTCGACATGTTCTATCGTTTGCACAGAATCCCGAACGACGGGAGGATCATGTTTGGTGTAAATCATATTTCCATTATACAAAACATTCTGTTCTTGCTGAGCTTTCTTGAGATTACTGGGGGTGTTGTTACCAAGAGCCACTTTATGTTTCGTATGGTAAACTGGATTAGTTTGATTTGAAATCATTTTCATTGTTTGACTTGACTGACCCGATTTAACCACTAATTCTTCTAAATGAGCAATCATGTGTTCTGACTCTACGATTTCGGCCAAAAGTTTGTCTTCTTTCTTTGCAAAGTCCTTTTTCAGCTCGTCCATTTCTTTTTCAAGATTGGTATAAGCTGATTTTTGTTTAGAAAGTTGGTTTTGTAAATCAGAAATTTCCGCGTTTAAAGATTTTATCTTTTTGAAAGAGTTAACATCAAGTGTATCAAACTTGAGTTGCAATTGTTTTTCCCTTGAAACGGAATTTTTGATAACCAGTTTCTAATTCAGACAATCTTTTGTTATGAAATTCAAAAGCTTTAACATTTTCTTTGTAACTCTCAAGCTCAGCGGTCAATTTAACATTCGCGGCCTTAACATCGCGATTGACCTTTTTCACATTCTCAATTTCAATACGACAATTATTCAATAATGATTCAAACAAAGCACGTGTTTCCTCATCATTCTCAGCATGCTGTGAAACGAAGCCTCCATTATGATTCACATCTGGAGTTGCTGAAGGAGTATTGCTACTACTTGGCGTGTCCAGGTATGTATCATAAGTGGGTGCTAGCTTCTCAGAATGCTGTTCCTCATGAGGAGACATATCAAATATATCATTATTGTGATATGTGTTGAAGTTTGATACCTCAGATGGTGCATTGGTGTCATAAACAGGAAGTGTATCAGAATCCGTGTCATACTTAGCTTCCTGAAGATTCGCCATGAATATGCAGTTCGCATCGATATCTTCTCTATCTTCCATGTCATCCATAAGAGCCATAAAATCATTCTCCTCTGCGTTCAACTGAAACCCTGCCTCATTCTTTTGTGCCAATAGTAATGCTTTCTGCAAATACGCTGTGTCTTTCTTGTTCAGCTTAGTAGGACAGTTCCTTGCCATATGACCTACACCCTGACAGTTGAAACACTTTACCGGGTTACCCTGATTCACATTTCCCAAATTCCCAACTACTGGAGCTACAACATTTCTATTCTGATTACCCATTGCCTGATTACCAACATTCTGACCCCTCTGATTTCCAGCAAACTGACCCAACTGATTCCCTGCATACTGACCATACTGATTTGCTGCATTCTGATTCCCTGCATTCAACATATTCTGATTCCCCATGTTAATTCCAGTAGCATATCCTTGCTGATTCCCATAAACTCCAACCATTTGGCCTCCGTTGCCCATATTGAAACTCGGCTGAGCAATCTGCTTGTTGCGAGTGTTCGATGAAATCCTTTGGTTGTTGTTTGTTGGTGTAGAATAACGTCCTTGGAATGCCTTAGACAGAAAAGCAAACGCTTGGGTCAATGCTGTAGTAGCTTCATCATTTTCAGTGAATTCTGGTTCTTGGAATTGTTGGTATTGCTGTTGTGGAATAGCATGTTGTTGTTGCAGTGGGTAGAACTGTTGTTGGTAGACCGGTGTTGTTTGTTGAATGTATGAAGGTTGCATGTAGTTGTGAGTGGAAGATGATGATGGTTGTTGTGTGTTCACTGGTAGCGGTGTTAGTGTAGTAGCAATTAATGCAAGAGGATCTTGATTCTTTGCCAATCTTTCTTTCCTTACTTCATTAGCCTCAGTCTGGTTTTGCTTCAAAAAGTCATAGAGTTGATCATAATTTACCTTATGTAAATCCTTTGTTTGATTGACAATTGTAACATAACGACCCCATTCTTCTGGAAGGTTATTGATGAATTTGATGTTTGTTGCAATTGTTCGAGGTGTCAACTTGTTTCTGATTAACTCATTCATCAAAGTGCAAAACCTTGTGTAGTAAGATTCAATCTGTTCACCTTTAGTGGATGTAAAGTTCTCCCATTCCGTAAGAAGTTTGTTCTCAACGTCCTGTTGTCCAATCTCTGTTCCATGACATATCCTTCTGACACGTTCCCACATAGCATAAGCAGTTTCACAACTGTCGACCGCAGCAAAGATCTCCCGTGGTAATCCAAGTTTGATTAAATGCATTGCCATATCATCAGCGGCGATCTGCTTCTTGTCTTCCTCTGTGTAATCTGCTTCTGTTTGTTCACGCACGAATGGTTGAGTAGGAGGTGTTGCATTTGGATTACCTTCAATTTGAAATTGTCGTGGCTTGAATGGACCATTTGTAATAGAGTTGATCATTAATTTACCATCAGGCTTTGTTTTGATGTAACGAAGCATGCGGCTTGTCCATGGGAGATATCCACCTTTTTCAAGCATTGGAGGTCGGTTTTCTGCACCGGCTGCATGAATGTCTTGCTGAGTTGCCATTGATGAAGTGTAGATGGATAAAGTTGATTCTCGGATCGTTTCAACGAAGTAGGAGTTGTGTTTAGTGTAAGTTGAAGCAAGTTTTTATGGTGAAAATTTTGATCTGGAACCTTAAAACCTCAATAACTTCCGTTCGGAGTGGATTTGGGCCTCGAAGCTTGGCTTTTAGATCATTCAACGTGTCCTTCTTCTCGGTCTCACGGTCGTTTTGACAGCTGATTCGTCGAAAACGGAGTTACGGTTCAAAAGTTATGGCCGTTTGAAGTTTGGTTGTCAAAGGTCAAAAACTTACGCGTAAACCTTGATCTTATGCGTAAACAGTGAATCTTACGCATAAAGATGAGACTTATGCGTAGACTTCAAAGTTACGCGTAAAGTATGATCTTATGCGTAAACTTTAGAGTTATGCGTAAGATATGTTACGCGTAAGGTTTAGCTTATGCGTAAGATTTTTTACGCGTAAGATTTACAAACCAAAATGATCTCTCAAACTTATCCAAGCTTTAAAGATATCCCGTGTCGAAGTATTCCACAAACTTATCCAAGTCAGGGACGTACTGAGTCACCGATGCACTAAGAGAAGACCTTTGAAGAAACTTATGCGTAGATTTCTGAAACTTACGCGTAAGATTTAATCTTATGCGTAAGAACAAACTTCTGCGTAGAAACTGAACTTAAGCGTAGGATCTTGTGCGTAGACTTCAACTTACGCGTAGAAAATCAATCTTATGCGTAAGAAGAGGGTTTTGACCAGAGTTACGCGTAGAAAAAGGGTTTTAACCTCAACTTACGCGTAGATAGTACTGTAGACAGCTATAACTTGTACTATACACCCAACTTACGCGTAGGATGACCAGAAAACTTCAAAAATACGATTTTTTCACCCAAAAACTCCTTTTTCACTTGTTTCTAATGATCAAATCTTTCCCAAAACACTTAGAATCACTAAGACTTCAATAAAAACAACAACTTTAACACTAAAACCACGTAAAAATCAAAACTTTTTTGAAGAAAAAGTACACAAATGAATGAAAAGTGTAACTTTTTAACAAAAAACTTGATGAAAACACTCCTAAATCATTGTTAGGCGATTGATACCACTTGTATGACCTTAGATTTATCAACTTTAATAACAATATAAGCACTAGAAGAAGGAAAGATGGTGACTTGATGTTATAAAGGTGTGGCGTTAATAAGTATAAAAGAGAGGTAAAGATGAAGAGAACTTTTATTAAAAACACACACAATCCACACACAAGCACCCCTTACAAATGAGAGGTAAGGTGCCTTATATAGTTAGAGAGAAAGGCCTCATGGGCTTTCTAATGGACTTGGGCTTGGACTTGGTTACATGGTTGGATAGCAAGGCTTATGAAACATAGCACATGACATATTAGCTTGCCAAGTCCAAGGCCCAATGACTAAACTATTACAAATCTTAACAAACGACACAAGGTTACAATATGAGAATGACCATCACTTCTACATATAAATATTTTAATGCTAACAAGAATTTTATGAACATAAAGTGCAAAAACGAGAAAAATAAAATTCTTTACTTGATGATAATATCGCTCTCGAAAGTCAAATTAAAGCTTTTCAAAACATCGTTTATAAACATGGGGAATCTGTAACGACAATTCAAAAGTTTTCTTTAAAACCAAGACCAGGTAAAGGTTTTGGCCTCGGAGATTACAGATCCTCTTTTCTTCGCACTGTTTTCAAAACAAATCCTAAGCTGTACAGTATGGACCAATTGATGGATAATAATGTTGTGCGTGTTATTGTACATAATACTGAGGAAGAATACGAACTTGAAGAGAAGAGTCGATCAAAAATGAGTCAAGTTGAATATTGCAAACCATATGATTACTCAAAAGCTCCTCACATTTCAAAATCTTTTGTTCCATCAAGAGAAATACCTGAGAAATCATGGTATGTCACTGAGTCTTATGTTTCATCTTCCGATGGAGCTCCTGTCAAACCCGTGGCACAAGTAAATGGTCCATTACCTTCTTCTGGTCATGTGACACCATTACCTACACGCTGTAAAGTTTTAGACTATTTTCAAACATTCATGAAAGGCATCGATAATTTGGAAAACGTCATTGAACAACATTCGGAGATTACAATTCATACTTTTCAATCAGCTTACGAGCGGGAAAAGCGAGACATTTTTCAAAAACAAATTCTGCCTTTAGTTCATAATTTGCGTTATTGTGCTACTCGTTGGGAACAGGAACTCCAAAAAGAAGTTAAAGATATGAAAGAAATTTTCGCTCTTAATGAAAATGCAATTTTGGTTCAACAAAGTATAAACCGATTTTTGAAAGCAGATTCTGATCGACTCTTGGAACAACTTCTTCAGGCTGATTTTCATAGTTCTCTCATGAATGAACTCCATTTTTCCAGCAATGCTGAATTATTTGCTGAGTACTGTGCTGAACTTGTTTCGTTGAGGTCACAAAATGAAACATTGAAACATCATAATGAAACATTGCGTCAAAACAGTGATGATGTGATAAACAAAATTTCAAACGAAATTTGTCAACTTAAACAAAAGATTGATTGGTGTCAAGCTCAAAGTATTGAAACTGAATTGCAACTATGTACCATGATTGAGTCTCGTAAAAACAAATGTCGTCTACGTAAAAATGAAATTGCGGAATTAAAAAATGAAATTGCGGAGTTAAAAATTGAAAACGCCGAATGGCAACAAAACCGCGATGACATTCGTTATTGCAATGGTTTACTTGAGTCTGATATTCAGGACAAAAAACACGTCATCATTGATTTGAAAGAGAAAATTAAGCTACTTCAAAAAGGAAAGTTCATTGACACCACTATGATTGTACCAGGAATGTTTCAAATAGACATAACAGATAAGGGTAAGCATGCTAAGAGTTATAATGTTAGCTCTTCCACTTCCACAGGTCTAGTTTCCCCTAAGAGCGTTAGAAGCCCATAGCCAAAAAGCGTTAAGAAGACTAAAAAGACTAGGCTTTCGCAACGTAAGAGTGGAACACTAGAATTAGGAACTCGAATAAAACTCATGTTGCATCTGATTTAGATTCTAATGTGGCAGATTGTAATCCAAATCTTAATATAACGAATGCTGAACCTTCTAATGTTTTGAATATTAATGCATCTTGTGTGTTTTGTCGTAAAAGTGTATTATCTGGTGATCATACCAAATGTGTAGCTAATCATCTCTTACACCGTAAAAAGAAACGTAGATCCGGCTCTTCTTCTAGGTCCACTAATGCCTCTAAGTCTACCTTAAGAAAAACGCCTACTACAGTTTCAAATAATGTTGTAGTCAACCCAAAAGCAGAAATCAACAATTCTAGGAACACGCCAAAAGCTAGTGTATTCACTAAGAACAAAGCAAAAACTAGTTGGAACTGGCAACGTTGGTTACAATACAAACCAAATTTTACATGGATTCCTAAATTGTTAAATATTTGTGTTTCTAACCAACAGGAACCCACAATTTCCTCGGGTTCCACCCTTACTTCTGTTCCATCTCTGTCGTCTTCTTTTGATGCAGGTGGTTCAGATCGTTCTCTGGATTGTTGATAGCGGTTGCACCCGACATATGACAGGCAATCTCAAACTGTTAAAAAACTTTGTCTCAAAGTTTATTGGAACTGTCGGATTCGGGAATGATCAATACGATTTAATCATGGGTTACGGAGACTACATGCATGGGAACATTGAAATTAGCAGAGTTTATTATGTTGAAGGCTTGGGTCATAACCTCTTTTCAGTCGGTCAATTTTGTGATGGAGATTTAGAAGTAGCATTTCGCGAGAAAACCTGTTTTGTTCGTGATCTACAAGGCAATGATTTGATATCTGGCAAACGTGGCACTAACCTTTATACTATTTCAATGTTAGACATGATCGCTTCATCTCCAATTTGTCTTCTATCCAAAGCTGAATCGACTAAATCTTGGTTATGGCACAAACGCCTTTCTCATTTGAATTTCAAAACGATGACTGATCTCGCTCGTCACAAATTAGTTGAAGGCTTTCCAAGATTCCGTTATACCAAAGATCATGTATGTCCAGCCTGTGAACAAGGAAAAAGTACTCGTGCTCATTTTCCCTCTAAACCTGAACACAATACTAATCATGTTTTACAATTGCTTCATATGGATTTGTGTGGTCCGATGCGTGTTCAAACAATCAACGGTAAACGCTACATTTTAGTAATTGTTGATGATTACTCTCGCTGGACTTGGGTCTATTTTCTTCGAAGTAAAGATCAAGCTCCTCAAATGATCATCACATTTCTCACCAAAATACAAGTTCAGCTTCGCAACACAGTCAGAATTGTTCGAACTGACAATGGCACAGAATTTAAGAATCAGACTTTAAGGTCGTATTTTGAGAAAGTAGGAATTGAACATCAAACATCTATTCCACGCACACCCAAACAGAATGGAGTAGTCGAAAGACGCAACAGAACGTTAGTGGAAGCTGCTCAAACGATGTTAATCAATGCTCAATTACCAGATTACTTATGGGCAGAAGCTGTTTCAACCGCCTGTTACACTCAAAATTGTTGCATGATCACAAAACGCCACAACAAAACCCCATATCAGATTGTTCACAAAAGGAAACCAAACATCAGTCACTTTCATGTATTCGGAGCTTTATGCTACCCAGTCAATGATCGTGATGATCTAGGTAAACTTAAAGCAAAGGCTGACATTGAAGTATTCATAGGTTACTGTGAAAATTCAAAAGGCTATCGGATATGGAATCGTCGTACTCGGGAAATTCAAGAAACTATTCATGCTAATTTCGATGAACTCACTCATATGGCTTCTAAGCAACATGGCTTAGGACCCGCAATCAACCGTCTTAACTTTCCGGTCTCTTCGGCTGAACCATTGTCACTTTCTCGTAAAGAAGTGGAAACCTTGTTTGCTCCATTGTTTGATGATACGCCTGTTAACCGTCCACCTGAGGCCACACCAAATTCCGCTGCACATCTTGATCAAGATCAAGTACCTGACACACCTCAACAAACAACAACTACTGTTGGAAGAGACGGTCCTCCAGTCATATCACCTACCACAACAGAACAAACCGGGTCCAACTCACGACAATCAGCTGGAGATTCCATACCTGTATCAGTTCCACAACCCGCAGAGCATGACCCAGAACCATTTATTAACCCATTTGCAAACGCTCAACCTGTCCCCGACATTGCTGAGTCATCTACACGTACTTTGGGTCCTGCTCACTTGCGAGATACTTATCAACTTCATCCTTCGACACACAAATGGACTAGAGATCACCCCTTAGTTCAAATTATTGGCCATCCAGATGCACCTATCATGACAAGACAACGCCTTCACACAGACGGTGAAACTTGCATATATGCACTCACAGTTTGTGAAACCGTACCCAAAAATGTCAAAGAAGCAATGACTTATGAAAACTGGATTGAGTCTATGCAAGAAGAATTCGAAACCTTTCAAAGATTAGAAGTATGGGAATTGGTTGAAAAACATGAAGGCATCATCGTCATTGGTTTAAAATGGATCTGGAAAAACAAACTGGATGCAGAAGGCACAGTCATACACAACAAATCACGCTTGGTAGCAAAAGGTTATTCTCAAGAAGAAGGTATCGATTTTGAAGAATCATTTGCTCCTGTGGCTAGACTTGAAGCTGTACGGATATTCTTAGCATTTGCTGCTCATTGGAATATGATTGTTTACCAAATGGACGTGAAAACGGCTTTTCTGAACGGTCAACTCCGAGAAGTGGTTTATGTCAGTCAACCTGAAGGATTCGTTGATCCAGAACGTCCCAATTATGTCTACAAGCTTAAGAAGTCTCTCTACGGTCTTAAGCAATCCCCCAGGGCGTGGTATGACAAGCTTTCTAAATTCCTGTTGGCTAATGATTTTACTCTAGGCTCGGTGGATCCAACACTGTTTACAAAAACCTACGGGATGGACTTATTAATCGTTCAAATTTATGTCAATGACATTATTTTTGCTTCAACCAACAAAAATTACTCAATGGATTTTGCAAAATTAATGACAGATAATTTTGAAATGTCCATGATGGGTGAACTTACGTTCTTTCTAGGACTACAAGTTCATCAATCACCCCGTGAAATTTTTCTAAATCAGTCCAAATATGCTCTTGAGATTTTAAAGAAACATGGAATGCAAAGTAGTGATACTATGAATACACCGATGGCCAATTCTACTAAACTAGATGCTGATATACATGGGACTCCCGTTGACCCTACCAAATACCGAAGTATTATTGGGTCCCTCATGTATCTCACATCCAGTAGACCTGATATTGTATTTGCTGTCTTCATGTGTTCTCACTATCAGGCTAATCCAACTGAAAAACACCTCAATGAGGCAAAAAGAATCTTTCGATACATAAAGGGAACCATCCACTTGGGGATCTGGTATCCGAAGGATTCTGGTTTTGAACTAATAGGTTTTTCAGATGCTGACCATGCAGGATGCTTAGACTCGCGTAAAAGTATATTAGGTGGCCTACAGTTTCTTGGAGATAAACTTGTGTCTTGGCAATCAAAGAAGCAGGACTGCACATCACTGTCATCTACAGAATCTGAATACGTAGCTATGTCTGCTTGTTGTGCTCAAGTCATTTGGATGAGATCACAACTTAAAGACTATGGCTACTTATTCAACAAGATTCCGATCTACTGCGATTCTAAAAGTGCCATTGCAATCTCCTGCAACACAGTTCATCATTGCAAATCCAAACACATTGATCTCCGATATCATTTCATCAAAGAGCATGTCGAGAAGGGTACAGTTGAATTATATTTTGTGGGCACTGAGTACCAATTGGCAGACTTACTTACAAAACCCTTAGCCCCATCAAGGTTTGCAAGTTTAGTTCACCAAATTGGTATGCGATGTTTGACACCATTTGATCTCCAAAAGTTTTTAAAACAAAAGTAAAGTGTCAAACATCACCTATCTTTGTAAAATAAATGTTTTCCTATTTTTATTAAACCTCAAAAACACAAAAATATTTTCTCTACTTGCATTAAAAAAAAAAAAAAAAAAAAAAAAAAAAAAAAAAAAAAAAAAAAAAACTGCAAGTATATCGCTCTCTTTCAACACCTTGTTATTTTACAAGTGTTGAGGGGGAGACTCGCCTAAAATTTATAAATTTTTTCAAAAACGACATACTTGCATATTACCTTTGATGCGTTGTTTCGGGATTTCATAAGATATCTCATATCTCGTATTCTTTTCTCTAAATGGTGTCGTAAGTTAGGATATCTTTGAGTCTTTACTTATTTCTAAATTTAGGACTTATATTGCTAAATGGATAGTTAGGGGACCTTATGTGACAAGTATCTAAAAGTTCCATTAATATAAAAAACAAACACCCCCCCCCCCCCCCCCCCCCGTTTTTTCCATTTACCTCAAAAAATCTTTTCTAAAACCTCTTAAACCCTTTCTTTCATATCCACGACTCTAATTCAAACGAAAAATCCGTGCTTTCAATCTTCAAAACGTAAGTTTCTTTATGATCTTTAGATGATTTCTAACCATGGTTTTCGTTTAATCACTTAAATAATGGTTAGATTTCACGAATTTTCGATTTGAAATATTAGGGTTTAGGTAATTTCGGGATTATGCAATACGTGCTTGGGAGGTTAATTATTGATAGGGGTTTTATGCATATACTTGTTTCTATCCTTCCTATAACGATTAATCTCATTTAAACACATGTTTGTGTGATTTTCGAAACCTAGGGTTTGGTACGATTTGGGTTTATTGACTTGGTGATGTTTCTGTTATTTTTTCTTGGTGGGATATGATCTTATGTGTATGAGTATCATGTTTATGCTTATTATTTTGTACACTATACAAGTATGCATGTTTCTCGATTCAAAAGGGTTTCGTTCAAAATTGGGTTTCTCTCGTTTTGTGTTTAAATGTGATGCTTATTGTGCCTAAATGCTTCTAATGCACGTTTGTGATATGCAAGAACTTGTCATCATCAATTGAATCATGATTTGGTTTCTTATCGAGAACGTGTTCTTGAATCATTTTTCGAAATCATTGAATACGAATGAGTAACTTGTGTCTAAACGTTTAATATTGTCATTTGCAACAGGTTTCAACAATTGGACTACTTTGATTCTCATAACAACGTATGTTGGCCTGACTTCGAAAATTCTTGTATAAGAATTTTTTCGAAAACCTCTTTTCAAAGTGATATTTTTTCGAAATCACACATTTCCAGTGTTTTCGAAAAATCTCAAAGTTTTGCAACTTTCTCGAAAAGTTACACTTTGAAATTTTTTCGAGAACACTTACAATATGTGTTTGCGAAAACTTATCATCCTTTCGAAATCATGCCCAAAGACAATTTTTTCACAATCCCACATTTTGAATGTTTTTGAAAAAGTGTCTATGGATCTGTTCTCGATAAATTATTTATCGAAATCACATCCTGATGTGTTTTGGAAAACCTTCGCAATATGTGTTTGCGAAAATATTATTCTTCGACTGTTTTTCGAAATCATGCTTTGGTTCACTTTTCGAGAACATGTTTTTGTTTGTTGTTTGCAATAATATTGTATTAATGTGTTATTTAGAGATCATTGTAACTTCGAAAACATGTACTATGTGATTGTGGACTACATTTGATGTATCATGAAATGTTGTATGACTTTTGTGCGTATGTGACAAAATAAGTGCTTCATTTTTTATCTAAGTTCACTCATCACTATACATGCAATAGTTGTACCATCCGTGCTTATATGATTCTATAAATGCTTATCTTTAATCAAACTTTGCAATCGTGCTAACTCGTAACAAATCTCGATGTTTGGTTTATGATAATGCTTTTCAGAATAACATGGCTGAACACAACGAGAATGTCCCTGAACAAGCTCTTCCATTACTCACCATGGATGATATCACTCCCGCTAACTACGACGTTATGATTGGCAACAACAATCCACGAGTTGATTTCGACAAATTGAGAATTACAGAGAACTCGTGCAAGATTGTTAAAGATATTCTACTTGCACATCCATGCAAACATCTGCTCATCTGTTCTACTTCAGTTCCTCTGTTTTACCTTCATCAGTTCTGGCTTACGGCTAAGGCTAATTTGGATGATGAGTCTTTTACTGTTACGCTGGATCGCCAAGTCTACACTGTAGATCACGACGTTCTTCGTACAGTCCTTCTCCTGCCTCAAACTGACAACGAATTTGCTCCAATACTACCTGAACTGGACCTTCTTGACTTCTTTATTGAGTTAGGATATGATGTTGATGATAACGTACCTCTGGTCAAACATTCCCGATTCAATGCCAAGAATATACCTCAGCCCTGGAGAACATTCTGTCTGTTGGTTGTAAGATCGATATCAGGAAGAAAAAGTGGTCACGAACATCCTAGGCTTGAACATTTACAAACATTTTGGGGAATGGTGACTTTGACACCTATTGACTTTGCAGTTCCAATCATGAACGATATAGTCTACAGCATTCAAACCGAACGTGTAAAGACTATGATCCCGTTCACAAGATTCACCAAGCTTCTCATAGAACATTTCTGCAAAGATACTCCAGAATTTATCAAAAGGATGGCAGATCCTAATGAGCCGAAACACCTCTTCGAGGACGACTTCACCACATCTTTCATCAAAACGACCACTTCCTCTACCAAGATCAAAGGAATGAGGCTTCCCGAATATCTTCTTGATGACAAAATCAAGAAAAGTCTGAACTACAAATTTTATGATAATGCTTACAAAGGGGTACATGAAGAAGCTACTATACAGACTCGAAGCAAAGGAAGTGTGAAGTCTGGGATTACTACAAGCACCACTGTCTCACCTCAGACTAAGTCTAAGGCTGCTCCCAAGACAAAACCATTTGCTAAACCCAAGACTTCCGCCAAACCTAAACCAACATCCAAACCTAAGCCTGCTACCAAACCAAAGAAGAAGGTAACTCCTGAGTACATTCTTCAGGATGAACCTACACCTCCGCCTTCTGAAAGCGAATCTGAGTTCGACACGGAATCTGAAGAAGAAGAACAAGACTTTGAAAGAAGAGTTAGAGTACCTGAAGAAACATTTCCTGCAACGGAGATAGCTATACAACAAAGTCTTGAAACTTTTGAAGAAGAGTCTAGAAAAAGAAAAGGGATCACGATTAATGAGCCTAATGATGATGATGAAGACGAACCAATCGTTGAACAATTGGTCGATAAACGCAAAATGAAAAGTATAGTTGTCGACACACGAGCTGAAGAAAAGCAACTTCGCAAAGAACAAAGGAAAGCAGCACTCGAAAGCCGACTTATGTCTCAACCTTCACCACCACCACCTGTCGATCAGTCAGAACATGAAGGAGCTACAAGCAGCATGACTCCTCCCATTGTGTCCACTACTTTAGAATCAGCTCCACAACCTGATGACAAAGTTAAAGACACTGATGATACAGGAGACATCACCATGACTGAGACTGCTAATGTAGAGGAGAATGTTGGCGGACAAGAGAATATTGCTACGGATCAGGAACATGAATACCTCATTACTCCAGAGTTTCTTGCACGAGAAGCAGAGGAAGCAGAGGAACGTCGTAGAAAAGAAAATGAAGAGAAGAACGCGTTCGACACCAACATATTTCTTAAGTCATCTTCTCAGCAGACTTCCTCAGCGCAACCTCCACCTCCCCAAGACTCTCCACCAAAGAATCCGACTCCTCCTGCTTCTTCTTCAAGCTCTCACAACGAGTTGTCATCCGAATCATCACCTGAGCACTCATCTCCCACACCTTCTGAAACCGCATCAAAGCAATATTCAATCAATGAACCATCTAAACCAGATGATCTTCAGGAGCAAGTCACCAAACTTACTACCATGGTTACCGGTCTTGCCAAACAACTTGAAGATTTTCAGGAGTCAAAGCAGCTGATCGATAAGTTCTTGAACTCTGACTACACAGGATTTATTAAGACTGTCACACAAGATTATCTTACTGAAAATCTAGTTGAGATTGTCACTCCTGAAGTAGCAGACCTCATTGAACCTATCAAGGACAACTTGGATCACAGAATTAGAAGTGTAGTAAAGAAAATGTTGTCAACCACACCATTCACGCTTCACACTGCTAAAGCTTCTACTGTAACTCCAACCGTCCCTGAATTATCTTTCGATGACCTGCTTGCTAAACTCTACGACAAAGTAGCCTACAAAACCACACAGACTACTGAAGAAAAGGCACTTGTTGATGCTATATCTGATAACTTGTCGAAAGAGTCATGCAAAGATGCTGCTGGAACCTTAAAGAGGTCAAGGAAAGATGACAACCCAGACCCGAACTCAAAAGGTAAGAAACCTATTCCCGATTCTCATGCTGGACCATCGTCACCATCCAAGACTAAAGACAAGGATGCTACATCTAAGTCTAAGAAATCAAAGAAGAAAAGACGTCATTCATGGCTCGACAATGATGACTCACCTTAGAATTATTGGTTGACAGAAATGGTTCAAGCTCAACCTCCTCTCGAAGATGAAGAACCCCTTCCTGGTAATACTCTACAGTTCACCCAAGTCATAATGAAGGATCTTCAGATTAACAAACTCACGAAGACAGAGCTCAGAAGAATCAGTAGGGATGCACAGGAATTCCTCAAGTCTAGATCTGGAAACAAAGTGGAATACGAGTATCATATGCAGAATATAGCCAGTGCAATGTCTGTCGAGTTTGACTGGCTAAATCCTGAAATGAATATCGATCTCAGTTCCAAAAACCATGAAAAGCCTTACTTCACTGACTGGACTAAATCATTACCTTTGACAGGATTTCCAGATAAACCCAAGCTACCCTACAGCTACTTCTTCAACAAAGATCTTCATAACATCCAACTCACCCAAGAGACATCCAAGAAGAAATATGCTTCCTCACTCACAATCTCAGTACCAGCCGCAAGATACGAAGTTCCTGCAATTGAAGAAACTACTCGAGTTTTCAGCAACTCCATCGTAGCTTACGACAGAGATGCTCTACACGGGATTCAACACTGGCCAGAACGTCGTCGTCTCGGTTATACCAGCAGATTAGGAGAGAAATCATTGGAAAATGTGAAGCA
Organism: Artemisia argyi; assembly: GCA_030686995.1. NCBI lineage: Eukaryota > Viridiplantae > Streptophyta > Magnoliopsida > Asterales > Asteraceae > Artemisia > Artemisia argyi. The sequence continues at coordinate 18,902,203 of CM060677.1, forward strand.
TAAATCTAAGATCATTGCTATCTTGGAGATTCAAGAGTCGAAACGGTTTAACTACATGTTCATGCGTGAGATTGTGGTTAAACGACAAGATGAAAAGAAGATTAGATTGGTACATTTGGTTATTAACTTTTCAATATCAATTGTTTCATTTGATTGAATTATTTTTCATTATGGCTTGTGCACACATAATAGTGTACAACCCGTTCTTGTAAAGAAAGGACCCTGAGGTACGCATCAGTGCCTCAATCCTGATATAAGGAGCGAAGGCTTCTTACTTTTGAGTATAGTTAATCAAACATTTTCTGATTTTTATAACTCTGCTCAAAAGTCAAGTATTTCACCTCAATGAGTATTCACTTGTTGAGGGGGAGCACTTGAAAAAAAAAATCATCGTTTGAAAAACCAAAAGTTCTTGTTGATATCTCCCCATAAGACTCAAAAAGCATATTTTAATCAAAAGTTTATCAAAAACAACATCTCATATGCTATTTTTGAGGGGGAGAAAAAGTGAATGTGATTAAAATATGAAAGTTCAAAGTTGCTAAAGTTGTATCTTGTGCGAGCTAGACTCAGAATTGACGAAACATAAAAGTTAGTAATCTCGAAAAGACTTATCCTCGATGGGTAATAACATCAAGTTAGTTACTAGAGCTAGTTGTCACCTAAAAGCTGACAATGGAACTCTTTAACTAACCACGTAAGCGTGTCTCGAAAAGGATTTGTCTTAGTAGAAATTTACCGTTTCGAGAAACTTTCTGTGGACTTGACCAGGCCGGGTAATAACTTCAAGCTAGTCTAACTAGTGATGTAAGCGTGTCTCGAATCGGTCGGGTTCACTAAAAGCGGATCAATTCAAAAAATGCTTGCTCCTCCCGCATGTGCAAATTTATTTAACACTTATGAGCACATGTGAAGGGGGAGCCCTTCAAAAGTAAACACAAAACTCTCAAAGTGTTAAACAAAATGTTTGATATTCACAAACACTTTGAGAGATTTTCAAAGGTTTCTTGGCTATTGTCGGATAATCATGGAGTTATAAGGTGATTAAGATAGGAAATACAGTCCTATGATCCGCCAGAGTCGGAGGGATCTACCCAAGGACATCACCATTAGTTAGAATTAGAAGTCCTTAGGTATGATATGAAAAAAAAGAAGTAAAGAATGAAAGGGGAAAGAAGGAGTTGAAGAATTAAAAAGAAATGTAAAGAAAAGGGTGAAAAGAAATAGCCCTCCATATGTTCAACCTTAGGGCAGACACCGGGTTCAATTCGTATGCTACTGGTTGTTGCTAAGGCGACGCCGGTATTGAAGATAAAGTCGTCATGGACCCAGTGACGCAATGCACTAAACCTTCTTAACAACTCAAGTTCTCTTAAAAGAGCTTGTTTCATTCTCACGGGGAACCGATGTAATCTATCGACTTATCTCTTAGAGATGGTTGATATTGAAGCAGGAGACCCCTCCCTAGTCTCTGCATAGGAAACCTAAGTGTGCACTTTTTGAGTCTAGAGCCATGAGATACATCAAAGATCTCTTAGGAACACTTAGTACTTCTACAACTGGTGTTCTACATCAATGGACACTAGCTGTAAATTATCGAGTCCTTCGCAGATCTTAGCAATCTGCCGAGAACGTTTATGAGAGAATTACAAATGTATTTCTCAATGATTGAACGGAAATCCTGCCAGGGTCAACATCAAACAGCCCTGACAACAGGTCACTTCGGTAACTCCTTATGGGTTACGCTTAGTGTTTGCGGTGGTTTCTTAGCGGTCTACAGTCGTGGAGTGATCCCCAGCGACTCACCCAGTCATTGAGCTACTTAGTAGGTCTTGTAAGCTCCTTCGGGAGTATCTGACATGGGAACGGCCTTGATAAGGGTTAGAAGGAGTCTTCACACTATGATGTTGATGATCTCTAATTCTTTATCTGTAAGTACCGGATGTTTTATTGCTAACTGTTTACCCGCAGGGATACATCATCTCCATGGCGACGGATTCCACATGCTCATACATGCATCTTGAAGTCATCAAAAGCTCCCTCAAAGATCAAAGTAACACAAAGTTCAAAGAAAGATTCTACGCCAAAAAGAAGAATCTACAAAGTATAAAGACTAAAGATCTTAAGTGAAAGAAAGGGACTACGTGCATGTATAAGTCAGAATTCAAAGATGTATGAGCATGTTGGAATGGCAGACTACCACCACAGACGCGGAAGTGACAAAAGGCAGAAAACTTCATAACATGATCACTATCACAACAACAAAGAACAAAGTACTAAGAACGATGAATGATTCTTATCTCATGATTATTGAAAGACGTCTAAAGCTATGAATGTCAAAGAAGAAGAAATGACAAAGACGTCAAGCAACCGTGATGACCGACCCTTAGGGGGAGATTGTTGGGATCATAGTTTTTACTATTTTATTAAGTCTCGGTCATTTGTAATAATAGGTTGCTTAAGTTACTACTTACTTTCATTTATGTAATATTATAAGTTTACTAGGCTTAAGATATTAAGTCCATGGGCCTTAAGCCCACACGTTTTACTTGAAGGGAAGGACTAGGTGTGTTGCCCTAGCTCCACACCTATATATACTAGTCTTAGGCCATTGTAAAACTTGGTTGATTATTTGAAATCTAAAAGAAACTCTTGCACTTATATTTCTCTCATTCAAATATTCATCCCATCCTTATATCTATCTCATTCTTGTTTGTGTGAAATCAATATGGTGACCTAACAAAACACCTTTTGGCGGGAAAAATTGGAGTTGGCAGTTTTAGTGGGTTTGGTGAGAATTTAATGAGGAGGGGGGATGTATGGGTGTAGGTGAATGTATTTATGATAGTTGGTGAGGTTGGTGGAGTTTGGAGAGGAGGGGGGAGACAGGTTCAGGAAAACGGGGGTTGAGGTAGGGGATGGTGTTGACTGGCTTGTTTGACCCTGCTTCGTTGACCCCTTGACCTGGTATAATATTAAAAGGGGAGTGGGGTTGGGCCGGTTGTGTGTTGGGCTTGGGTGGTTTTGTTGGATCAGGCTAGTTTGGGTGGGGTGGTATTGGTTTTGGTTTAATAACATAAGGATGGTTTGGTTTATTTAGTGAAAACATCAAAGACCAAATTTGTAAATATTGGAAAGTTTAGGGCCTGAAATGTAATTTTTCCAAAGATGTAATAAGGACCAATTTTGCCAACTTGTACTTTCCCAAGGATTTGAAATTTAATTTTTCCACTTTAAAACACCCGAGGACCATATTTGTCATTTTACAAAAGATGAGGGACCAAACATGTAATTTCCTCAAAATTTTCATCCAGGGGTTAAAAGTGACAAATGTGAATTCCCAAGGACCATATTTGATTTTTTTTTCAAAATTGCACTCCTAGGGGCCAAAACTGCCAAAATCTGAAAGTACAAGGACTAAACTTGTAATTTCCAAAACATTTCCAATTTTTCACCAAAGGACAAAATATGACAACTTATGATTTCAAAAGGACCTTTGGTGATAATTTTCCATATTTTGAATGATCAGGGACTAGTTTTGACAACTTTTGAAAGTTGGGGGACTGAAACTGCCAATTTTGCAAACTTTATACGTTTTTCATCTGTTTTTGCTCATTTTGCATCTAAAACATATAAAACACAATTTTGAAATATTTTCAGTATTTTGATGCATTTCTGAGTGTTTTTGTATGTTTTGCAGTTCAGATTTGACCAAAAATGATGAGTGTTTGAGCACTCATCAATCCCCCACACTAAACTATTGCTAGTCCCTAGCAATTTTTTTAGAAAACTTGATGGAACCTCCCCGGCAGCGGCGCCAAAATTTGATTGGTGCTAAATCGTCAACTTAAATTGACCAAAGAATGGTCAACAAAGTTAAGAAGCTTAGAAACAATCTTCGGGTAATATAAGGTATCACCAGGTCGTTAAATCCCGACAAGGTGTGAATTGTGACTGTGCGTGCTTTGTGATTAGTGTTATCTCACCTCACTCACTGTACAAATACCACCACTTGTGTAAATTTTCAAATCAAAACATAAAAAGTAATTAACACTTTTCCTAAAGCGTTAAAACACCAAAAAAATTAAAAACAACAAAACAGATCGTAACGTTTTCTGATTCGGTTTTCTTTGAAGGTGATTCTTAAAGAAAAACAATTTTAGATTACGGGACGATACCAAAAATATTGTCCAAAAAGTATTTATCCCTAGTGCATGCGCACTCGTTCACAATCGAAACGAAATCATCAACTAAGAAACGTAACTGAGTTACGTCCTATTGTTGTGGATCCAGTTTCGAAAATGGATGGAAACGACAACCAAGAACCACCCAAAGATGATGCAGCTCCTGATCTCCGAACGATGGAGGAGTTTTGTCAGCCCACAATGCAAGGGAGGGGAGGACCGATTGCTCCTCTTAATATTGCGGCCACTGATTTTGGACTTAAACATCATATGATACAACAAGTCCAAAATTCATGCCAATTCCATGGTTTACCGGGTGACGATACAAATAAGCATCTTGATAAATTCCTTACCGTCACCCAAAACATGAAACAGCATGGTGTCTCCGATGATGCCCTTCATCTATCTCTCTTTCCCTATTCTCTAACACATCATGCCACTGCATGGTTTGATCGACTTCCGAAAAATTCGATTCACACTTTCGAAGAGATGGTCACTAAATTTTTAGCCAAATACTTTCCACCATCCATGGTTACCAAGTTGCGTAATGACATTAGCAACTTTCGTCAGCTTCCCAACGAATCTTTATTCGAAGCTTGGGAATGCTATAAGCTTGCGATTGATCGGTGTCCCAACCACAATATGTTACAAGTCACCATTATAGATACCTTCTATAATGATTTGACCTTGAGACACCGAGACATCCTCAATGCTGCTGCTGGAGGGACCTTTATGAAAAGGCGTCCCGAAGAGTGCTACGACCTCATTGAGAACATGACTGCCCACCATAATTTCTGGGATTCCTCAGCCGAGAGGGAAGAGTCATGTAAGTCTTCCACTTCAGCATCCTCATCCTCTGAAATAGAAATTCTCGCTAAAAGGATGGATGATATCTCTACGGCTGTGTTGAGAATGAACCAAACTATTCAAAATCAACAAGTTCAAAATCAACAAGCCAAAGCTGTCAATCAAAGTTGCGAAACTTGTGGAGGTCCACATCCCTACTTCGAGTGTGCAACCACCAGTGGTTACACTCAAGAGAACGTACATGCTATTCAAGGTTCCTATAACAAGGGAGGTAATGGCTACCAACCGCAAGGGGACCGCAATCTTCTAAGCTATCGTTCTAACAATTTCCTTGGACCACCCGGGTTCAATCAAAACAATAATGTCCAAAACAATCGTAACCAGAACCAGAATCAGAATCGAACAAACCAAGGTTACCAAAATTCGGGAAATGTCAATCAAAACCAAAACCAGGGTTTCCATCAAAACCAAAACCAAGGTTTCCAACATCAAGGAAACTATAATCGAAACCAAGGTCAAAACAACTTTCAAGGAAACAACTCTCATGGATATGGCAACCAACATCAGGGAAATTTCCAAAACCACGGTTCCCATAAAAAACAACCGGGTCCAGAATTTTCCTAATCAAAATCAAGCCATCACTCCAACTACTCAGCACTTCCCTAATCCAGCTCCTCCTAACCCAACTCGAGCAATTATTCCAACCGGCCCATCAAATGATGAGTTGTTGAAACAATTCATGAAATCTCAGGAGGAGATGAACAAAGTGATAATGACTCAGATCGCAGACATCAAGAAGTCTTTAAATGATCAACCCTCGGGCTCAGGAAAACTTCCGAGCAATACGATCGCTAACCCGAGGGGCGATATTAAGGCGATCACTACCCGAAGCGGTGTTGCATATGATGGACCCACGGCCCCTACTACCTCTTCTTCTCCTCCTAAGGTAGTGGAGCGTGAGCCTAAGGAGACAACGGACAAGGTGCAAATTACTAGCCCACTTTCCCTTTTTAATATAAAAACACACCCGGTCATACCACCCTTTGACCCTCCTTCTTCCCCGGCAACGGCGCCAAAATTTGATTGGTCCCAAACGGTCAACCTAAATTGACCAGGTGAATGGTCAACAAAGTCAAACGTCTCAGACCAAATCTCCGCGGAAGTATAGTGTTTCTTCGGGTCGTTATGTCCCGACGAGGTGTGATGGTTATTAAACGGGTTTGGTTTTGGGTGAATTTGGACAGAAAGGGTTTGTGAGATTGATTAAACTAAGGAATCTACAATGGAATAGCTTAAAGAAGCTATATGAACAAGACTGGAAAGTTGGAAAAACCAGAAACGTTTAAAACCTAGAAACGCGTACGTTCAATTTAAATTTACGCGAACGTACGAGATAAAACGCGAGTTTCGGTAAAATAAAATACTTACAAAGATGAAAATCACATTTTTACAATCCTAATAATAAAATAAAATTTTTAGAAAATTAAAATTAATTTTTACACTATTATATTAATTATTATTAATTAATTACTAATTTCTAATTACTTATTAATTATTTAAAATAACCTAAATTATAACTAATTATGAAATCTCACTAAAAATATGAAAAATGAATTTGGAAAAATCTAAAATATTATAAAACTAATTTTCAAACTTAAAATATATTTTTCCTACTTTTTAAATAATTACTATTCATTAAAAACTAATTTAAACTAATTAAAATTACACTAAATAATAGGAAAATGTAAAATAAGCTTAGAAAAATAAAATTAAAACTTAGAAAATTTTAAAATAATATAAAACTAATTTTAAAATAGAAAATATATTTTTAAGACTATTTAAATAATTATTATTAATTATTAACTAATTATTAATTAATAAAAACTAATATTAATTATTAAAAATACTAAATGAAAAGAGAAAAATATGAAAAAATTACAAAAATTATTTCACAACTACAGGAACTTAGGAAAATTATAAAAACAGAAAGTGCTTAAGGAAAATAAGCACTTAAGCAATAAACTTCTTAAATAGAAGCTATCACTTTAGAAACATTTGGCTTTTTTGAGTTTTCTTTTTACAAAACTACTTTAATACCTAAAATATGAAACTTTAATAAAAGGACTTTGGTAGAATCTCAGGAATAAGCACTATAAGTGCTTAATAGCTTGACAGTTGACTTTGGTCAAACTGTCAGGCCATAAGCTTCAAATAAGCTTAGCAAGGGACCCACAGGTATAAATAAGCTATACTAGGATGAGGAAACTATGAAATAAGCAAAAGGAACCAGTAAAGTACAAGTAATAAGATAAAATTAAGCAATAAGCACTTCCACCCAGTTCTTAGTAACAAACAGGCCGGATTGGCTAAGTTTAAGCCAATGTGGGGCCCACTAGGTGGATTGGAAGACCAAAATAAAAGTGAAACCTGAAAACTCAGCTCCTTGGATTTTCAAAAAGCTAAGGAGTAAGCTATGGGGCCCAATATGTTGGTCAAGGGAGGCCCTTGAAGGTTGGTTCAAAAACTGAATGCTCAGCTTAAATGATGGATTTGGACAAACTAGAATGGACTAGCAGCCCTAGCAAATGAGTTTGAAAACCAAAGATGAGCAAAGATCCTAAAAGCTAAGTTGGAAAGCTTCTCAAAAAGCTGAGAAACTTGAAGTGGGGTCCACTTTTGAACACTGTGTGAGCCAAAGAAGTTGGGTGTTTGGCTGAGTATCTGTGTGCAGGGCATAGCATTGCCCTGCAAGTGACTTTGAGCACCAATAAGCTAATGCTAAAAAAATCTGAAAATTAAGCACTCTATGGGATTCTAAAGCCAAGCTGGCAGACTACAAATGGAAACAAGTTTCAATCTCTAAACCTCAATACTAAATTCTATAAAAATCATGCAAGTTTTGTAAAAATCTGAAATGCTACTTTTGACTTTTTGAGGAAAACAAAAAGTTTGACTTATTTGGCTTTTGATTGGTTCCTAAACACTGAAAACATGTTTATAAGTTAAAGTAAAACCAAAATAAGTTAAAAGAACAACTTATATTATGAAATGATGGATTATGGGACTCAATGACCACCACAGTTAAAGAGACCTAATTTGAAATAACTGTGGTGGTGGGATTTTTTTGTGATGTTGACTTTTTTGTAAAAGAGACCTAATTTGAGACTTACTATGACCTAATATAACCTAAATGGATATGACTAAACCATAATCTTCCAACAAAACACTCCTAAACCTATCTAAACTAGTAACTCCAAACACCCTTTTAAATCCTAGATAATAATGAAACTAACTGAAACTTGAGTTAGGGTCTAATTTATCAAACACAAACTATCCACTAAGCTGCAATGAAACAAAATAAGGAATGAACAACCACAAAATAAGCACAATGACCACAAACACAGATTATGCTTAATGAATATGAAAAATGCTTACAATTGGCATCCAAGGGTGAAACCTGTGAACCAAAGACCAAATGACCAACCTACAGCTTTCCACAAAGCTCTATTACCATTAGCAATCCATGATTCACCATAATCTTTGATTCATTCCCCATTTCCATTGATTTTCTATTTTTTTCTTATTTTCTTGAATTATAGATTATTTTTGCTTTTCTTGTTAAAATTGGTTTTTAGGATTAGTGTACTATTAAAACTTGAAATTGAGCTTAAAGGGAGTCAAATGAACAAGTTCGACAACATTTAACAACATTTATGTGAAATTGTCACTTTCACTGAAATTTGCCAAAACATGAACTTAACCTAACAAACTTGAAATGGATATTTAAAATTGCTTGAATTATACTAATAATGAAGAAAACAAAGTGTTTGAGCTAAAAATTACAACTGTTGATTGAAATTACATTAATACGACAATAAACCTACACTAATTAACTACTCTACTCTCACTACTACTTCTTTTCCATTTTTTATTTACTTATATAAGCCCTGGAACTTCTTCTTGACTTTCCCACTTGTTTTGTGACCGTAGGATTGCTTCCTTAGATCCCCACCGTTCAAACACCTTTTGGCGGGAAAAATTGGAGTTGGCAGTTTTAGTGGGTTTGGAGAGAATTTAATGAGGAGGGGGGATGTATGGGTGTAGGTGAATGTATTTATGATAGTTGGTGAGGTTGGTGGAGTTTGGAGAGGAGGGGGAGACAGGTTCAGGAAAACGGGGGGTTGAGGTAGGGGATGGTGTTGACTGGCTTGTTTGACCCTGCTTCGTTGACCCCTTGACCTGGTATAATATTAAAAGGGGAGTGGGGTTGGGCCGGTTGTGTGTTGGGCTTGGGTGGTTTTGTTGGATCAGGCTAGTTTGGGTGGGGTGGTATTGGTTTTGGTTTAATAACATAAGGATGGTTTGGTTTATTTAGTGAAAACATCAAAGACCAAATTTGTAAATATTGGAAAGTTTAGGGCCTGAAATGTAATTTTTCCAAAGATGTAATAAGGACCAATTTTGCCAACTTGTACTTTCCCAAGGATTTGAAATTTAATTTTTCCACTTTAAAACACTCGAGGACCATATTTGTCATTTTACAAAAGATTAGGGACCAAACATGTAATTTCCTCAAAATTTTCATCCGGGGGTTAAAAGTGACAAATGTGAATTCCCAAGGACCATATTGATTTTTTTTTCAAAATTGCACTCCCAGGGGCCAAAACTGCCAAAATCTGAAAGTACAAGGACTAAACTTGTAATTTCCAAAACTTTTCCAAATTTTCACCAAAGGACAAAATATGACAACTTATGATTTCAAAAGGACCTTTGGTGATAATTTTCCATATTTTGAATGACCAGGGACTAGTTTTGACAACTTTTGAAAGTTGGGGGACTGAAATTGCCAATTTTGCAAACTTTATACGTTTTTCATCTGTTTTTGCTCATTTTGCATCTAAAACATATAAAACATAATTTTGAAATATTTTCAGTATTTTGATGCATTTCTGAGTGTTTTTGTATGTTTTGCAGTTCAGATTTGACCAAAAATGATGAGTGTTTGAGTACTCATTAATCCCCCACACTAAACTATTGCTAGTCCCTAGCAATTTTTTTAGAAAACTTGATGGAACCTCCCCGGCAGCGGCGCCAAAATTTGATTGGTGCTAAACCGTCAACTTAAATTGACCAAAGAATGGTCAACAAAGTTAAGAAGCCTAGAAACAATCTTCGGGTAATATAAGGTATCACCAGGTCGTTAAATCCCGACAAGGTGTGAATTGTGACTGAGCGTGCTTTGTGATTAGTGTTATCTCACCTCACTCACTGTACAAATACCACCACTTGTGTAAATTTTCAAATCAAAACATAAAAAGTCGTTAACACTTTTCCTAAAGTGTTAAAACACAAAAAAAATTAAAAACAACAAAACAGATCGTAACGTTTTCTGATTCGGTTTTCTTTTAAGGTGATTCTTAAAGAAAAACAATTTTAGATTACGGGACGATACCAAAAATATTGTCCAAAAAGTTTTTATCCCTAGTGCATGCGCACTCGTTCACAATCGAAACGAAATCATCAACTAAGAAACGTAACTGAGTTACGTCCTATTGTTGAGGATCCAGTTCCGAAAATGGACGGAAACGACAACCAAGAACCACCCAAAGATGATGCAGCTCCTGACCTCCGAACGATGGAGTTGTTGTGTCAGTCCACAATGCAAGGGAGGGGAGGACCCATTGCCCCTCTTAATATTGCGGCCACTGATTTTGGACTTAAACATCATATGATACAACAAGTCCAAAATTCATGCCAATTCCACGGTTTACCGGGTGACGATGCAAATAAGCATCTTGATAAATTCCTTACCGTCACCCAAAACATGAAACAGCATGGTGTCTCCGATGATGCCCTTCATCTATCTCTCTTTCCCTATTCTCTAACACATCATGCCACTGCATGGTTTGATCGACTTCCGAAAAATTTGATTCACACTTTCGAAGAGATGATCACTAAATTTTTAGCCAAATACTTTCCACCATACATGGTTACCAAGTTGCGTAATGACATTAGCAACTTTCGTCAGCTTCCCAACGAATCTTTATTCGAAGCTTGGGAACGCTATAAGCTTGCGATTGATCGGTGTCCCAACCACAATATGTTACAAGTCACCATTATAGATACCTTCTATAATGGTTTGACCTTGAGACACCGAGACATCCTCAATGCTGCTGCTGGAGGGACCTTTATGAAAAGGCGTCCCGAAGAGTGCTACGACCTCATTGAGAACATGACTGCCCACCATAATTTCTGGGATTCCTCAGCCGAGAGGGAAGAGTCATGTAAGTCTGCCACTTCAGCATCCTCATCCTCTGAAATAGCAATTCTCGCTAAAAGGATGGATGATATCTCTACAGCTGTGTTGAGAATGAACCAAACTATTCAAAATCAACAAGTTCAAAATCAACAAGCCAAAGCTGTCAATCAAAGTTGCGAAACTTGTGGAGGTCCACATCCCTACTTCGAGTGTCCAACCACCAGTGGTTACACTCAAGAGAACGTACATGCTATTCAAGGTTCCTATAACTCGGGAGGTAATGGCTACCAACCGCAAGGGGACCGCAATCTTCTAAGCTATCGTTCTAACAATTTCCTTGGACCACCCGGGTTCAATCAAAACAATAATGTCCAAAACAATCATAACCAGAACCAGAATCAGAATCGAACAAACCAAGGTTACCAAAATTCGGGAAATGTCAATCAAAACCAAAATCAGGGTTTCCATCAAAACCAAAACCAAGGTTTCCAACATCATGGAAACTATAATCGAAACCAAGGTCAAAACAACTTTCAGGGAAACAACTCTCATGGATATGGCAACCAACATCAGGGAAAATTCCAAAACCACGGTTCCCATCAAAACAACCGGGTCCAGAATTTTCCTAATCAAAATCAAGCCATCACTCCAACTACTCAGCACTTCCTTAATCCAGCTCCTCCTAACCCAACTCGAGCAATTGTTCCAACCGGCCCATCAAATGATGAGTTGTTGAAACAATTCATGAAATCTCAGGAGGAGATGAACAAAGTGATAATGACTCAGATCGCAGACATCAAGAAGTCTTTAAATGATCAGCCCTCGGGCTCAGGAAAACTTCCGAGCAATACGATCGCTAACCCGAGGGGCGATATTAAGGCGATCACTACCCGAAGCGGTGTTGCATATGATGGACCCACGGCCCCTACTACCTCTTCTTCTCCTCCTAAGGTAGTAGAGCGTGAGCCTGAGGAGACAACGGACAAGGTGCAAATTACTAGCCCACTTTCCCTTTTTAATATAAAAACACACTCGGTCAAACCACCCTTTGACCCTCCTTCTTCCCCGGCAACGGCGCCAAAATTTGATTGGTCCCAAACGGTCAACCTAAATTGACCAAGTGAATGGTCAACAAAGTCAAATGTCTCAGACCAAATCTCCGCGGAAGTATAGTGTTTCCCCGGGTCGTTATGTCCCGACGAGGTGTGATGGTTATTAAACGGGTTTGGTTTTGGGTGAATTTGGACAGAAAGAGTTTGTGAGATTGATTAAACTAAGGAATCTACAATGGAATAGCTTAAAGAAGCTATATGAACAAGACTGGAAAGTTGGAAAAACCAAAAACGTTTAAAACCTAGAAACGCGTACGTTCAATTTAAATTTACGCGAACGTACGAGATAAAACGCGAGTTTCGGTAAAAATAAAATACTTACAAAGATGAAAATCACATTTTTACAATCCTAATAATAAAATAAACTTTTTAGAAAATTAAAATTAATTTTTACACTATTATATTAATTATTATTAATTAATTACTAATTTCTAATTACTTATTAATTATTTAAAATAACCTAAATTATAACTAATTATGAAATCTCACTAAAAATATGAAAAATGAATTTGGAAAAATCTAAAATATTATAAAACTAATTTTCAAACTTAAAATATATTTTTCCTACTTTTTCAATAATTACTATTCATTAAAAACTAATTTAAACTAATTAAAATTACACTAAATAATAGGAAAATGTAAAATAAGCTTAGAAAAATAAAATTAAAACTTAGAAAATTTTAAAATAATATAAAACTAATTTTAAAATAGAAAATATATTTTTAAGACTATTTAAATAATTATTATTAATTATTAACTAATTATTAATTAATAAAAACTAATATTAATTATTAAAAATACTAAATGAAAAGAGAAAAATATGAAAAAATTACAAAAATTATTTCACAACTACAGGAACGTAGAAAAATTATAAAAACAGAAAGTGCTTAAGGAAAATAAGCACTTAAGCAATAAGCTTCTTAAATAGAAGCTATCACTTTAGGAAAATTTGGCTTTTTTGAGTTTTCTTTTTACAAAACTACTTTAATACCTAAAATATGAAACTTTAATAAAAGGACTTTGGTAGAATCTCAGGAATAAGCACTATAAGTGCTTAATAGCTTGACAGTTGACTTTGGTCAAACTGTCAGGCCATAAGCTTCAAATAAGCTTAGCAAGGGACCCACAGGTATAAATAAGCTATACTAGGATGAGGAAACTATGAAATAAGCAAAAGGAACCAGTAAAGTACAAGTAATAAGATAAAATTAAGCAATAAGCACTTCCACCCAGTCCTTAGTAACAAACAGGCCTGATTGGCTAAGTTTAAGCCAATGTGGGGCCCACTAGGTGGATTGGAAGACCAAAATAAAAGTGAAACCTGAAAACTCAGCTCCTTGGCTTTTCAAAAAGCCAAGGAATAAGCAATGGGGCCCAATATGTTGGTCAAGGGAGGCCCTTGAAGGTTGGTTCAAAAACTGAATGCTCAGCTTAAATGATGGATTTGGACAAACTAGAATGGACTAGCAACCCTAGCAAATGAGTTTGAAAACCAAAGATGAGCACAGATCCTAAAAGCTAAGTTGGAAAGCTTCTCAAAAACCTGAGAAACTTGAAGTGGGGTCCACTTTTGAACACTGTGTGAGCAAAAGAAGTTGGGTGTTTGGCTGAGTATCTGTGTGCAGGGCATAGCATTGCCCTGCAAGTGACTTTGAGCACCAATAAGCTAATGCTAAAAAAATCTGAAAATTAAGCACTCTATGGGATTCTAAAGCCAAGCTGGCAGACTACAAATGGAAACAAGTTTCAATTTCTAAACCTCAATACTAAATTCTATAAAAATCATGCAAGTTTTGTAAAAATCTGAAATGCCACTTTTGACTTTTTGAGGAAAACAAAAAGTTTGACTTATTTGGCTTTTGATTGGTTCCTAAACACTGAAAACATGTTTATAAGTTAAAGTAAAACCAAAATAAGTTAAAAGAACAACTTATATTATGAAATGATGGATTATGGGACTCAATGACCACCACAGTTAACTGTGGTGGTGGGATTTTTTTGTGATGTTGACTTTTTTTGTAAAAGAGACCTAATTTGAGACTTACTATGACCTAATATAACCTAAATGGATATGACTAAACCATAATCTTCCAACAAAACACTCCTAAACCTATCTAAACTAGTAACTCCAAACACCCTTTTAAATCCTAGATAATAATGAAACTAACTGAAACTTGAGTTAGGGTCTAATTTATCAAACACAAACTATCCACTAAGCTGCAATGAAACAAAATAAGCAATGAACAACCACAAAATAAGCACAATGACCACAAACACAGATTATGCTTAATGAATATGAAAAATGCTTACAATTGGCATCCAAGGGTGAAACCTGTGAACCAAAGACCAAATGACCAACCTACAGCTTTCCACAAAGCTCTATTACCATTAGCAATCCATGATTCACCATAATCTTTGATTCATTCCCCATTTCCATTGATTTTCTATTTTTTTCTTATTTTCTTGAATTATAGATTGTTTTTGCTTTTCTTGTTAAAATTGGTTTTTAGGATTAGTGTACTATTAAAACTTGAAATTGAGCTTAAAGGGAGTCAAATGAACAAGTTCAACAACATTTAACAACATTTATGTGAAATTGTCACTTTCACTGAAATTTGCCAAAACATGAACTTAACAAACTTGAAATGGATATTTAAAATTGCTTGAATTATACTAATAATGAAGAAAACAAAGTGTTTGAGCTAAAAATTACAACTGTTGATTGAAATTACATTAATACGACAATAAACCTACACCAATTAACTACTCTACTTTCACTACTACTTCTTTTACATTTTTTCTTTACTTATATAAGCCCTGGAACTTCTTCTTGACTTTCCCACTTGTTTTGTGACCGTAGGATTGCTTCCTTAGATCCCCACCGTTCAAACACCTTTTGGCGGGAAAAATTGGAGTTGGCAGTTTTAGTGGGTTTGGTGAGAATTTAATGAGGAGGGAAGATGTATGGGTGTAGGTGAATGTATTTATGATAGTTGGTGAGGTTGGTGGAGTTTGGAGAGGAGGGGGGAGACAGGTTCAGGAAAACGGGGGGTTGAGGTAGGGGATGGTGTTGACTGGCTTGTTTGACCCTGCTTCGTTGACCCCTTGACCTGGTATAATATTAAAAGGGGAGTGGGGTTGGGCCGGTTGTGTGTTGGGCTTGGGTGGTTTTGTTGGATCAGGCTAGTTTGGGTGGGGTGGTATTGGTTTTGGTTTAATAACATAAGGATGGTTTGGTTTATTTAGTGAAAACATCAAAGACCAAATTTGTAAATATTGGAAAGTTTAGGGCCTGAAATGTAATTTTTCCAAAGATGTAATAAGGACCAATTTTGCCAACTTGTACTTTCCCAAGGATTTGAACTTTAATTTTTCCACTTTAAAACACCCGAGGACCATATTTGTCATTTTACAAAAGATGAGGGACCAAACATGTAATTTCCTCAAAATTTTCATCCAGGGGTTAAAAGTGACAAATGTGAATTCCCAAGGACCATATTTGATTTTTTTTTCAAAATTGCACTCCCAGGGGCCAAAACTGCGAAAATCTGAAAGTACAAGGACTAAACTTGTAATTTCCAAAACTTTTTCAATTTTTCACCAAAGGACAAAATATGACAACTTATGATTTCAAAAGGACCTTTGGTGATAATTTTCCATATTTTGAATGACCAGGGACTAGTTTTGACAACTTTTGAAAGTTGGGGGACTGAAACTGCCAATTTTGCAAACTTTATAGGTTTTTCATCTGTTTTTGCTCATTTTGCATCTAAAATATATAAAACACAATTTTTAAATATTTTCAGTATTTTGATGCATTTCTGAGTGTTTTTGTATGTTTTGCAGTTCAGATTTGACAAAAAATGATGAGTGTTTGAGCACTCATCACTATGTAAGGTAAAAAGTTTCAAAATAAGCCATAAAAATTTAGCTTATGAAACATAAGCCGAAAATCAAACAAGCCATAAGCCTTACAATTCAAATAATATTTTTCAAAACCTGCTTTTTATATTGTCTAACAACTCAAATAATATTTTTCAAAACCTTACAATTAACCAATATATTAAAACTAGTATACCATATATACTAACCAAACGCAAACTAACATTTAACCAATATATTAAAACCTGTCTATAACATATATATTAAAACTTGTCTAACTTTTTTCAACTAATCAATCCGCAACATATTCTAAACTACTAACTAAACGCTCAAAATACTACGGATATGAAAAAAATAACAACATTAATACTAAACGCTCATTTACCTGTCTCAGCTTGTCTCGGGCTCGGGCTACAATAATATATAAAGAGTTTTAAAGAACGGTTGTCGGCGACATGTCGTCGGGATACCAAAAGTTAAAAAAATAAATAAAAAGGGACCACATTACCTCTGTCTCGGCTGTCTCAGCTCTTGGCTCTCGCTCTCGACTCTCGTACACTGTCTCGGGCTCTCGGCTGTATCAAAAAAAAAAAAATAAAAAAAATAACAATAAAAATAAAAAACAACAAAAATTTATTTATTTTAAATACTTTTATAAAATTAAAAAAATTTATTTATTTTAAATACTTTTATAAAATTAAAAAAATATATATTTAAAAAATAGTTTTATAAAATTATAAAGTAACTAGTTAAATTTAAAATTAATTACTTATAATATATATAATTAAAAATAATAATTAAATAACCTTTACCGTCGACATGTCGACGGGAATGTAATGAAAAAACCATAATTAACGTTAATTAAATGTTAATTACACTAATATTATTGATTAATATTGTCCCGTTGACATGTCGACGGGACCATATTGGCGAGATAAACTCCCGCTCGAGTTTTGGCAATTATTGAGGATGAAAAGTTTGACCAATATGGTCCCGTAGACATGTTGACGAGATCATATTAACCCGAAAAATTCAACGCACTTGGCCTCGGTCAATCGGATTTTTTGGCGTATTCTGCACCGTCCCGTCGACATTGTGTCGACGGGAATACCTTCGTCGCCTGTTCTCCTGTTTCTTGTAGTGATAGTGGACAATAAATTTGGAACGGAGAAAGTATATTGTTGTCTTTAAGTATTATAATTCCAAGCATTCTCTTTTAGAACCTATTTTACATTTCATACAAGGTATGAATATTAATTTACAAACTAACCTAATGATTAAACTTGCATTTATGTCATATACAATGCATGAAAAAACTTTCTATCATCTTATAGAATTTCTTGCATCATTTTATAAAATGCATTCTAAGCACATGCACCGTTTTTATAAAAGCTCATTAAATGATTTAATGAATCTGACATCTAGCAAGAATCTTCCTTGGGAATTGATTGAAATCTCATTTTTTATTGAAAGATGAATTAACCATACATGTAATAATTCAAAACAAAGAGGAAGGCATCAAAGTGTTTTTGCATTGAACGTTCATAATCTATTTTTAGTCATCGAGTATTTACTACTTTAGGATGGATCAAACATGCTTTCCTTCAACTTTTTCCTAAGCTATCTTGAATGGAAATAATGCAAATAAAAGTTGAAAGAAAATATTTTCAAGAAGATCCGAAGCATCTTTAGCTAACTTGGGATTAGCCATAACAAGACTACCTTGAAGTGTTTCTGAAAGAGTTACGAAAATCCAAGATTTGACAATAGAATCTGCCTTCAGCCGGTCCACGGTAGAAGGAGCCGAAGTAGTATCACTAGTAGAACCACTAGTGATGTTCTTTAGGACACCAAAATTTTCACAATAATTATTGAAAAAATAACACCATGCAGCATAGTTTGCTTTATCCACATCAAGTTTAATGCAGATTTGATTCATTATAGAATTCACAGCATATAATTTATCAACATGTAAGAGTGTACCGAGAGGCAGAGGAGGAGTATTATCATTAGAATTTAGGGTGTTAGCGTGTCGAATGATGTGAAGGTTTAAGGGTGGTGGGAGGGGGGGGGGGGGGTTCGACTTTTAGTGAAGTCGAAAAAAATAAACAAGAAGCAAGTGTCGACTTGGATGCAGTCAGCTAAAAAGAAATCTTGTCAAGCTTTAGTCGACTAACAAAGAGAACTGGAAAAAAAATCGTGATCGGACCTTAGTTCTGGCTCAATGGCTCGATACCATGTAAGACGTGATTGATTAATTGATTAATCTAAGATTACATATGTCCCAATATTTATAACCTAACAATTGTGCTTGGGCTCAAACTATACTAATGCTAATATCAAACAAATATTAATCTAAACCTAATACAAATAAGTTCATTTTTAAGACATGATTGATTAATTGATTAATGTTGGATTACATATGTCCCAAACTTTTATATAATAAAACAAAACACTTATTGGAAATTTTTCATTTCAAAAAAATCAATTCATACCTCATTTAGAAATAATTGTATTAAAAAAAAGATTATTTTCTTATTAGGTAACATTTTATATTTATTCATAACACAAGTAGAAGATAAATACAAAAAATATAGAGAAGATACAACTAACACAAGTAGAAGATAAATACAAAAAATATATATAAGATACAATTAATAATAAGATTAAAATTTTTAAATAATTATCTTTAATAATAAAAAACTATAATTAAACATAACAAATCAAACAAAACAAAGATTAAATTATTTGTTTTTTAATAAATAAAAATATATGATTTAAAAAATTTATAAAAATTCGTGCGTGCGCGGGCATTATAACTAGTATTATAACATAATATTTGGCGTTCAAACTATACTAATGTTAATCTAATACAAATATTAATCCAAATCTAATACAAATAACGCCGTTAACATCTACCAGGTTTACCAGCGATCTCTTGCATATTTACATCTTGATTTGCTATAGTTTATGGTACCAAAGGTGTCCAAACAATAATTGCTGTTGTGGGTTAAATCGTTAAATTATTAAGGATAGGTCTGTGGGCTTAAATATTCATGAGCCCGTTGGAACACCTTTTTATCAAGCCCAGATAAGGTTATATGAGCCTATTTAAGTTCAATACTGGTAACTGAACAAAAGCATTTGGTAAATTAAGCCCCCCACTAGTTCTGCACTTCTGCTTATGCTAAACAAAATCCATACAACGTACTATGAGAAAGAAATAAGTGAGTCACTTTCTTCTAATGTACTATTTTTTTATTTTTTTTTCGTCATATTCTGATATTCACTCATATGACATTATTATAGCCAATCAATAGTTCGTACTAAGATGAATTGGAGAGTAAATGTAATGTACGTATGTAGGTGTTGAGTATTAAACGATTCATTCATTATTGATACTTATAATAAGGGAATGAAAATGAAGGTGATAGAAATGGTTTTAGGGAATGATTCTGAACATAAATCCGTGAAACAAGACTTCTAGCTAATATATAAACCTACTTTTTCAATGATCGGTATATTAAAGAATATGTAAAGATTGTAATTGACCAATTGAACTTAAAACATAAGGATGGATGTACTGACAGCTCGAAAACTATGGAGAACGTACTGAATCGATTGTTAAGAGCTAGACTACACAATACAATATGGTAAAAGTTTCATCACTCATGTCCACAGAGCATTCCCGTGAACAACGTAACACACGGATGTCATGACACTTTTCTTTTTCTTTATTTATTTGAACGACTAGTTAGTAGTTAGTGGTTTGAGTCGTGCAGTAACATCCAAGCGGGCAGTATGTCTTCCTCGAAAGAATAAACCCATTGTAATGTTTCTCTCTAGTCTCTTTTAATTTTTTTTTGCAAAAAACGTTTGCTTACGTATGTGAACATAAAATTAACAAATGACCTAAGTTTTCACGACACGGTGGACTAAATAATAACTTGTTGACAAAGAATGGAAACATTTTTATTTTGAACTTTTTAAAGCAAAATTGGCCCCGTGGGTTTTAGTAGTGTCGGTTGTTCATGTCCAGGTTCAATGAACCTTTTGATCTAAAATTATCTTAGGGTGTTGGCAATGGGTCATTCACCCTCTCTCTCATCATTCACTCTTAAACAATCCCTTTATGCCACATAATTCACCCACTTTTTTCATCATTCATCCTTATTTTTGTTGGCAATGGGTCATTCACCCTTCACTCACTTCTTTTCATTCCAACGGTCAAAATCAGGTACCAACGTTCGAAAAAAATAAATACTTTTCCTCCCTTCCCGTGAATGAAAGTTTCACGCAAATGATGCATCATTTGAGGTACCAGGTTCAAGGCGGCGGTGTTCCCGCGAATGATGGACCCCGTACCGTGCCATCATTCGACCATTGCCAACACCCTTATAAGTCAAAATATTTTTTCTTAAATTTTAAAATATCTAAGGTAATCTTTTAAAAACTTAAATTTCAATTTTTTTTCCTTTTTTTTTTAACAAAAATATATTTTTAAAAATAATTTTTGAAATAGTTGCTATAAATATAGTTTTGTTTTTAAAAATAGACAATATTATTATTATTATTATTATTATTATTATTATTATTTATTATAAACTATCACTTTCCATTGAAACCAAGAAAATTACATGAAATTGAAGGGGAGTCTAGACACAATCTGCGCTCCCACTCCTTTTTGAATACACAAACTAACACGATGAAAAATAAAAGCACCGCTCTTAACGTTGTTAGAGTGGCTGCTGGCAATATTCCCAACACGCGAAAGTGTATTCAAAGCTTCCACATCAAGTTCCCCAAACGTGGAAAAAGCGAAAGGGACGAACTTGTATCCATTGTCTTCACACTTGGACGCATACTTCTTCCTTTTCTTTTCCACAGCATTACTCAAAGCAACCCCAGGAGCCCATGTCGTTACCCCAGTCCCAGCAAACGGGGAGACCCCAGTCATATCCAGACATGCGTCCTTACCTTGGAACCAGTTAAACAATAGCACATCTGCAGGTCGTAATTCTCTCCCTTCCTCCGAAAGAAATCCCATTGGAGCCTCTTTGCGCACCATAATCACAGCTTTGGAACATATATCAACAAGGATATCACACACCAAATTATGCCTGAACTTAACTCCCACCTCGCTAGCGCAGTGAACCGCGTGATCCCCCCACTGGTCCATACGGTGTACATTGCAACTCGGGCATAAGCTGCCCTCAGAGAACATAGGAACCGCAAGCCTGTAGCATAACACCGATCGAAATTGGCTAGGATTCATCCTTTGTCCGAGACCGTCAATAGGGATGGCGAAGAGGAAGTCCTGCGCATGTGGGGCGCGGATGCTACTAAGTATAGTCACCTGCCTTGGACTTAGTGAGTACTTGGAAACAAGGTCTTTCTCAATGACACCGAAATAACACTTTGCCAAGGTTTTCATCATTTGGGGGGCAGAAGCGCCCCCGGTGACCGATGAGAAAGTCGGTGTTACAAGTAGCGTTGAATATGTCCAAGGCATGCTGGAATGAAGGGCCATGTGTACCAATACCCGTTTTGGTGAGTATCTTATCATGTAAGTCGTTCGTTTGCATCCGAGAAGCGAGGAAAGCATATTGGATGATATCCCCCGCTGCAAGGATGCCAAGACCACCAAGCTTTATCGGAAGAGTGGCAAGCCCTCCACTGCCAATCACCAAACCCTGGCCCCGAAGCAGTAACAATTTTCTCCAAAGAGGCTCGTAACGTCTGATCGAACTGAGCTTGGGCCTCTGATAAGTGCAAGGGGGAGCATGTTCTCAAAGCATAAGATAATTTCGAAACTCCTGCACAATTACGCAAAAGGAGAAGCTCACATTGCGGATCATTGAGTTTGTTAATTGCCTCGATTAGATG